>VXAL01005364.1:2616-49640 GCA_013399475.1 Chauna torquata | reverse complement strand
GGGGGGGGAGAAACATGCAAATTTCACTTTAAAAGAAATATATCTGTAAACAGACAAGCTGAGGTCTTTATCAGACAGACAGACACTCTTTTAAATGCTCACTGCTGCACAACATAATGAATGTTTATTTAGATGTCAGTGTATGTGGGGTTCTCCTATAGTCTGGACTTAGTATGCGTAAATGTTTCTATTGTTTTGTGGCTTGTCATGTTTGAAGTAACAATGATTGTGAAATACAGGCGTTTGCAATATGGGGACAGTGCCAGAATAAGTCATCAGAAAATGTCAGGAAGTGACCTGATACATGTTTCTGTTTAGATGTTCTTTATGCTAACAGTTACCACAGTGTTCAGTTTTTCTGAAGCCTCCTATACATATTAACAATGTTTTCCTCATTTGATCTTCATCTGCTCACTTAATTTCCTTTAAATATGATCACCTATTTCAAATTTTCCACACCTGCTACTTTCTCAGCTTATATTGCATAACTCAGTTAAACTTGAAATAGGTTACTGTAAACTAGGTCCTTGAGCTATTTCTCGTCTCTTGCACAAGGAGACCTGGCACCTATGTATGTTTTAGTCTTTTGCCCATTAATCAGACTCATTTTCCATTTTCATTGTAATTCTCTGTCATTAGCTCTCCAGGGTTCTTCACCAACTTCTTGAACGGTTGTTGGCCAACAGCATATACCTAGAAAGAAGATGGGCAGCCCCCCACAGAGTGGGGGGAAGCCAGCAGCTTGCAGTTGAGGAGCCGTTCTTGAGCTACAGATTTAATAGTGGTAGTTAATAATCTGTGATGGAGTCTTTTTTTTTTCCTTTGAATTTGTCTGCATTTTGAATCTGTATACACTTGAATGATATACACGTTAGAAGAGGTGCTAGTTCCTTTGGGAAATAAGCTGTCTATACATTTAATTTCTCTTGCACTAGAAGAAAAATGCCCTGTATATATTAGAGGCTTCAAGGAGGGCCGGTAATTTTTTCAACTTTGGTTGTTTTGTTGATGACAAAAACTGGCTTATGAAACCAAAACTTTTCATAAACATAACCAGTTTTAATAAACCTCTTTTCTCTGATTCTTCATGGAATTTTAGGGTGGAAAGTTAGAGAAAAACAACAACAACAACAACAAAAAAAACCACCCTTCAGTAGCTTGGTAGAGAGGAGACTTTCTGGGGTGTGGAGGGATGTAGTTTGCATCTGCTGTGTCAGACAGTATCAAGCTGCCTTACTGCTCAGTTGAAGTTGAGTTACTGCCTCTGCTTTGTGTCCTGGAGTAATGACTGACTTTTAACCTCGTGGTTTGGGAATCGCATCAGCAATGAGAGGTCTTGATAATGCAAATACTTGAAGCCAGATGTTTTTATACTGGGTTAATATTCTCACCAAAATAAATACAGAGGGGTTCAGTTGTACTTGGAAATATTACTGGTGTCAAATTGGGGGCTGGGGCAGAGGAAAACTCGCAAAAATCTGTAAGCTGGAAAAAATCCTGTCTTCCTCTTGTTCCAGATTCATATGGTCCGTTTTGATTTGTGTTATGTGATGGTTCAAATGTAGGCAGAGTTTACCATACCTTGAATGAGTCGTTTGTTTTTATCTTGTCTTCCTGTTAAAGAACAGGGTTTGGACTGGAGAATTTAATGCATGCATTTAGCAGATAAGATGCACTTTTTCTGCTTTTGGCTTATGTCTGTTAGTGCTATCGTTGGCACTGTTGTCTGCCTCATAGTGAATAGTTAATTGCCAGCTCGTAAGCACACACTGAAGCACAAATGTGTTTAATTCCTAATGTTTTTTATCTGATCTTTTTAGCATTTCAGAGCATCAGCACTGTTCCCTTCTAGTGACACATCCACAGCTTGTCCTGTCTTTTTTTCTCTGATATTAAAACAAAAGTGAATTTCTTCAGCAACTGTTTTTCTCCATGCTAACAGTGAATGTCTTCTTCCCTACAGTAAAGCTGTGATGGATCTGTTGGTAGATTTATGCAGCCGGTATCACTTGAATCCATCCCAACATAGTCTTGAACTGAAGTCTTTGGGTACTCAACAACCTTTGAGTTACAAGCCAAACACTTTGATAGGAGCACTGGATGTACAGACAGTACTTCTGAAAGTGAAGGTGCCTGAAGAGAAGATTAAGCGACCTCTGCCAAGGGCCCCTGAGGTCAGTACTCTGTAGCACTAAAACAGGACATGAAACATCATTTCATTCTTATCATTTCAAGTGGTTTTTCCAAACTTTGCATCTTCAAACCAGGTGGGAGAGGCTTGAGATTGACTCTAACCTGCTGTACTACTTTAACTGATTCACACGCAGATTGGCAGCTGCCAGTCTGGACTACAGCATGCACAAAATGTTATGTTGCATGTTGTTGTTTAGATGGAAATCTGTTCTTGTAAAGAACTTTGATCAAAGACCTAAATGATGGAAATGAACAGTAGTGGTTAAAATGAGGGTTGTGGGGTTGTGTGATGGTAGGTGGGACTTTGGTAATATTTTTTTTGCTATCTTTACTGAAGATAAGGCAGAAGACTGATCATTAATAAATGTGTTTCACAGTATTGTGAAGATTCAGAAGTAGCCATCGTCCAAATATTTGTTTGCTCAAATTTTTATTATCGTGGATCAGGATAGCTAATTACAGTGTCATGTCTTTCAGAGAGGTGCTTGTAAACACTGATAAAAAAAATTGATGGTTGTCTCTGATTCCATTTCTTTCTTTGCCTGTTTTTCTGACTGTGTCCATAATGACAGGGGTGTTCTGAGAATTTTTGTGTTTTTTAATGTTTTTTTTTTTTTTAATTTTTAATTTTTATTTTTTGCAATAAATATGCATGTGGGGTAAGCTTGTCTGAGAGGAATGAAGACAGTATGGATGTCCTCAACACCTTTCTTATTGTAAGAGAGCATGACCGTCACGGAGGGAGGGCTGAGAGTTTGTGCTTGTTTCTGCAGAAGTCTGTGAGGCTGGTAGTGAATTACCTGAAGACACAGAAGGCGGTGGTTCGAGTCAGTCCGGAGGTGCCTCTCCACAACATCATCCCGGCTATTTGTGAGAAGTGTGAGGTCAGTCAGGAGCACATTGTTCTTCTGCGAGACAGCATCACTGGGGAGGAGCTGGAGCTTACCAAGTCCTTGGAGGAGCTGGGGATAAGTGAGCTGTATGCCTGGGACAGAAAAAGAGGTGAGCTGCGACTGAAAGCGGTTGCTGCTGGGTTAGATGAGGTGCCAACAATATTATGGGCAACTGAAGAGCATTTTGGGGGCCTCAGTCCAGAGAGCAGCAGCCAGGTCAGTGGTGTGCCCAGCTGTCCCTGGCTGCTCTGGGGCCAATGCCAGGCTGTGCTAGCCCCTGGCGGCGCATGTGTTGGTGGGGCATGTGTTGGACATGTAGGGCAGGGCGAAAGGAGGAGTTTTGTACCTCCTGGAGCTGCTGTCCGTACTGGTGCGTATCACCTGAGGCCCCGTCACCGACCTGTGCTGTGGGTTGGAGAGAAAGAGGAGACGTGCCATAGTCATGGCAGCTGCGAAAGCTGAGAGGCAGAGGCGACAGAGCAGGGCGTGTGATGAACAGACTGTGGATGGGTGCAGAGGTGGTTCCTCCAGACAGCAAAGTTACTGACAATTTAGTGAAGAGGAGCTGAGAGGTATTTGTATTTAAAATTCTCTTCTCTTGCTTATTTCTCCCTCCTCTTCTGTTCTTGTAGATGGTATTGTAGCGGCAGCTTCTTGAGCTTGAGTTTCATCAGCCCAATTGTGTATTCAAATAGCAGAATTATGCTATGTGCTTTAAAATATACATGCTTTAAAAATACACATTGACAAGTGCTGCTTCCTTTGAGGTCAGAGAGTGATATTCATTAAAATTGTCTCCTGCAGTTTGTCTCATTTGGTGTCGTTTCCAGCACAGTAGATGTCTTTACTTATTGTTTAGATAACGTCAGTCTTATATACACTGAGCAGCAGGCTTATTTTTTATTTATACAGTTATTTATTTATGTTGATGTTCTGTCTCTCCTTTCAAACTCCTTTGGTAAGTGACAGTTCTACCTTTATAAGAGCCAAATTTCAATGAGTTTAGACTCTTAAGTAAACCAAATGTCTCCTTTTCCTTTGAATTGTCAGGATGCTCAAAAAGTGGCTGACAACATGTCATAACTGAACTGCGTGTTTTTCTTTTTTCTTTAAAGACGTGTTTACTGTAATTAAGCTAAGCATTTTGGAGCAACATATGGAAAATGGATAGTATTCAACAGGATGCGTTCAGCATACTTCAGGGACAACTTACAGAATAATTAGCCTAGGCCTTCCTTAAACTTTTTTTTGTTTATTTGTTTTTTAAATGAAAGTGATCATGTATGTATTGGTGCTGTATGGGTCCTCAAGTCCAGGTCTGAAGAGTCTGGTTATCCTGTACAGTCAAAAAAAAGACTTGACTTCAGGCCTGGGATTACAGCAGCAAATTCCATAACACTTGGTAGTGTGCTGCTCTCAACGTCAGGAAAAAAAAACTATTTTATCCTTTTTTAATCTTTTAGTACACCTTTCATTATGATAGTATCCCCTGATCCTGAATGTATATCAGCTTTCTCGGCCACCTTCTTACTCTCCAGTATGGTGCCTGATGAGAAAAACAGTAAATACACATAAAATTTATGAAAGGTTCCCTTTGTTCAAGCAAATTCCTTCCTCCCATATTCTCATCTCTAATCCTCTGGAGCAATAATCCCATTGCTCTAAGTAGCAGTTGGCCTAAGGATTGTGCATGAGTAGGATGTCCAGGCTCTTTAATTAGCAGAACAGGCAGATTTTTAAAGCACATTCTCACTAATGAGCATGGCACCAGAGGTGCTGTGAAAGCACAGGCTATGTTTATAAGAGCAGATTCCAGAAAAACGGAGTGCTCGTTCTGCTCTCCTTCCCTGAAATAAAAATACCGAGGGCAAAACTATTATGAAAAGGCAAGCTCTGCTGCCACCTGCTAACGTAATTTGGTGTAGCAGCTGAAGCAGCTTCACAAGTGCCACAAGTAGGAAAATAACTTTTTTCTCAGCTAAACAGCTTCTAGTAGGAGCTCTGCATGTCTGGTGTCAGATAAGGTTTTGTCTCTACAGTCCTTAGGAACACACATACTAGGAGTAATGAATACTGTAGCTTACTGGGCAGTATTAGAACTCTAATATGTCTTCTCTTGTCCTTTCATTGCCTGCCTTTTCCAGTTCCTCCGTCAAAAACTCAGTCTGAACCTTCTCTGAACTACAGAGGTACCGTACAATGCTGCTGAGGGGAAATCAGCTTTCCCTTCCTGTTGTTTGATGTGGTTCTGGGAGATGGATCTTTAACGTCATAGTGTAAAACGCTGTCAAGAAACGAGCTATTTTCACAATCTGCATTGTCTTTTGGACGGTGTTGTTTCCATGGCTATGCTTTTTGTCAGAACAAACACACTTGTGTGCATACTGCTTATTCAGTAATTGCCACTAAAATGCCAATAATTGACAAATCCTGTCATGTAACTGTTGTCCATCAAGATGCCAACAATTAACAAATCCTGTCATTTAATCGTTGTGTGGCACAGTGTGCTTCTATGCGGATTCCAAGCCTTTGCTTGTTACCTAAAACGTGATTAGTTGAATATCAGAAACACTAAAATTTCAAGTCTTCTGGGTTCAAACTTTTTATAGTAGCAGAGACAGAATATTTTGAGAGTTGTGAGATCTTCCACTAATTTCAATTTACTTGTAAGGAAGCATTTTAATATCAAACTTAAATGTATGCATACATGTTGGATGACTCTGTGTAGATGCTTACTTCTGAATTGCCACAGTAGATAGAATTTAATTAGATTACATTTGTGCTTCTGCTTCTAGTTAAACAGAAAAAGTTGTATGTTTAGTATATCCTTTTCCCCCACTGAATATGTTATAAAACATTGTTTAAATTAATTATCCTCAAGAAAGGTGTGCTTGATTTGTTACTTCTTTGCATTATTAGTAGTAAATGCAACATAACCGAAATAAAGCAGTGGATAACTTCTATAAATTTCCAGGAAGGAAGTCCATCTCTAGCAAACAGTGACTGCCACTGAGTGAGTCTTGACTTGCGGCCTGTTGTCTCTTGGCTTCACTGAAGCCAGTGCTTTTCCTCCTAAAGTCCTATGTCCTTTCATGCTGTGGCTTCTTATACAGAGCATAATACTAGAGTGCATAGCTGCTGTATTTAAGAAAAAATAATACAGAGATATACCGAGATATATACAGATTCCTTGTTATTTTGAGATGGTAGCAGTGTTTAAAATTCCAATTCTGTTTGGATTTCCATCAAACTGTTGATGATCAGCAGTTACTGACGTGGCTTATGCTAGCCTTTGATTGTTACTGTTCTTTGTTGTAGACTAGGTGAGTAAGGGAGTCATGATCCAAATCCAGTTGCAGCCCAGCCCTAAGCAGAAAAATAGGAGTTTCTGGTGAATGAGCTTAGGCAGCACTTAGTATTTGAGGAAGGTGTTAATTAATTACTATATTTTTTTGGCGGTGGAGTTGCAGCCTTTCTTAAGGATAGTTTCTCCCAGTTTTCCTCAGGGTTCACCACCTTACTTTTCTGCTGTGCTTTGAACTACTGTATGTGCTTAACACCTTCTAACACCTGATGTTATTGATGTGCGAAGTGATCCTGTGTGAAAGTAATGTGCTTTATGTGAAATGTAAGCCAGTTTCCTGGAGTTCTGGGATTAGGTTTTTTTGTGAAGTAGACCTTTATTTTGTGGCAAGAAGGAAACAAGTCATTTTGTATGCTTAATTGTTATTAAACAAATAAATATTTACAAGGGAAAGCAACTTTTCTTTTGTATGTTAAACTCTCTGTGCTGGTGGGATACTCTGATGTTCTTGAAAGTGGAGAGAATCTCTCCAGCGTTATGCAGTGTCTATGTAAAAAAAAAAAAAAAAAAAAAAAAAAAAAGGGGGAGAGTTCTACAGTCAGTATGTTGAATGTCAAGCTAATGATGTTCCCTGTAATACATGACCTTATTGCATTGCTCATCCAGCTCAGCTGGAGTTGGCGGAAGTTGAAGGTAGACCAAGTGGTCAGAGAGTTCTAAGGATTACTAAACTGTGATTGAAAATTTACTGAAGTTTATGACATTATTCCATTTACCTTCACTAGATCTGGGAACGAACGCAGAGCGAATAAAAGTCTGATGACTCAGTGCAGTTCATAGCATCTCCAGCTCATAAAAATACAGCATTAACCCAGGATATATTAAATTACTGATCTTATTTTAGAAATGTAAAAATATTCCATTATAATTGTTTCAGAACCAAATCGAAGTGCTTCGTTAAGCAGCAATGCAGTAGAAAAAGAAAAGAAAGGATTTCTGGGATTTTTCAAAGCTAACAGAAGCAACAGCAAGGTAAGTGTTTATCAATGTACTAAAGAGAATTGATTTCTTTCCAGATGTATTTTGCTTGTGGGTAGTGGGGTTTGTTGGTTGTTGTTTATTTTTTTGTTTGTTTTGTTTTTCCAAGGAGTCATCTTTTAGCAGATGCATAAACTATGGTTAATCATTACAGTCTGATGGAGATTTTGGCTGCTAATACAAGGAGTCGGGCATGTTAACCATTTTTATTATTATTATTATTATTATTAGGGAATGCTGTTAGTTCAGTAGGTGGTAACGAAGGGCAGGAGTTTCAATCAACTTATGTCCACTTGACAGTAGTGCTTAGACTGAGAGGGAAAAAATGCATGTATGGAGGAACTGATGTAATGTAGAACACATTATTCTAGTTATTGAGTAGAAGTGTCTTGTTGACTCTTCTGTGCATGTGTGATACTCTGTTTTAAAGCATTTATATCTTCAGTAAGATCTGTGCCATTGTGTTATGCCATCTCCAAATCTGTAAAACTGATGAATCAAGTATAGAAGAAATAACTTGTGATACTAAAAGGAGTAACAAGCTGAAGGATAGTATCTGCAGGAGTGCATGTTAGGCATTTTTTAACTTTGTTTTTAATCTTGAGTTGGAAAATTCTAAAAAGAAAGTTTGTATAAAAACTTTCTTCAGCTGATCTCAAGATACAATTAGTTGCTAAGTTTAAATAACTTTAAACAGCTCTAGAAGAAGATATGACGATGACTTTATTTTATAAGAGGAAAACTGGAAAGTAATGTGTATGCATTCTCTGTAGATCTTAGAATTTATTGAGGTGCCTTTATGAAAAATACATACCACTTGTCACAGAAATTAAATACAGAAAAACTCTCTAGCTCAAGAACATACTAGGCTTTTAACTTCATACTTTTTGCGTCCTTCGTTATAAGTTGCTATGGCAAATGATTTGATTATAAGGTATTTAATACTCTAGGATGTCAGAGTAAAAAAGTAATTTGCTTTTGTCTTGTTTTAAAAGCTGTCCAAGGTTTTTGGAGTGAAATCAGATTAACTAGCAATAAGTAACATGCACTTTGTTGATGGATCGGTGTTACACTTACGCTTCCAGTCTCCTTGGTCACATTTTTTAAAACCGCGTAAGCTTTCCAAAATCTTTATTAGTTCTCAACCCTTTTCGTTATGATCAAATTTTGAGTGTTTTTGCCTGGCAATGGCTTCGTGTATGGACATAGGGAGTTACTGTGTTGAAAAATCTGGTCTGACATGGATGCTGATCTATTCTTAACATTTTATGAAGGACACATCAGAGCTGTATTTTATGAGATAGGAAGTACGTCACTTTCAGGGTGTTTATCCTCTGTAAGAAAGTATTTCACATTTGGTAGGGAACAAAAGCAAAACTGAAGCAATAATGCTGCATCTGCCTGGAAGAGTCTAGTTCACAAAGGAGCTCAGCAAGAGCCTCTAGTGCACGCTACGGCTCTGTAGTTCCTCTGGAGGAACTGAACATATTACAGCATGCAGTTTACTGCGTTAGAGTTGGTCCTGTGTTTCCATTTCACTGAACTTCGGCATGAAGTGTGTGCTCTTGGAGTTGTTATTCCAGAAGCAGCTCAGATTTTGCTTGTAAAATAATTGCACTTGCAACATTGGAAGACCTTTCTGTGAAGCCTGCCAGTGCTGTGGTTACTGCAGTGGTTTTTTCACAGCTGAGTTCAGGATGAGTGTCCTAAGATTACAAAGTCCTTATGCTTTTATACCCCCCCCTCTTTCTGTTTTCTTTCTCACGCTTGTTAATCAGACATGAGGTCATACTCTTAGGTTGCTTTTTTAAATATATATTTTGATAGGTAATAAAGATATTGAGGGTCAGTTAATAAGCTGCAAGTAATATTTGTCCTGGGAGATAGTAGGAACTGTACAAACAAGTATGAGAAACAGCTTGTAAATCTGAGGTAAAGGTGTAAGCCTTGCTGTTAGTTCTGACAAGTTAATTGACTTTTCCGATGATTTCTTTATTGGACTCTTACTTCCAAATGGCAAATACTGTACAGGAAGAGGGATTAAAACAACCATTTTGTTTGGACCTGCAAGGGAGTCATCATTACCTTTTCAATATGAACCTCTAGCAGTTTGAGCCCAAATAGACAGAAGAATTATTGAAAACTGAAGAATTGTGCAGCACACAAGAGCAAGCAGGTGTTAAATGACTATGATACATCTCGGGTATTATGGCAGATTTCTAGCCAAAACAGCAGTGAAACTACTGAACAGACGTAGTTAGCAGAATGGGGGCAAATTAATTAACTTCTTTTAAGAAAGTATTTAATAGGTTTGTGAAGGGATTGTATGGTGGGATGTCCTGTGGTTTCAGGACACACAGAGGCCCAGGTCTTTTCCAAAACTGTTTTTTACTGTTACCCTCTTACAGTTTTACTCGTGTGCAAGACTTCTCTTGGTTCTACTTATTTGTTTAATTTCTTTTTCTTTGTTTGCATTATCATTTGCATACACACACACAAATACAGAATCACTGCATGTGGTCATGTATAGTCTCTATTTTAGAACTGGTTGATAGCAAGAATTGTCCGAAATCATGAACAGGAGTGCTGTGGAGCTGCAGGCATTTATGAGGAAGATGACTTCTTTTGCAAGGAAAGAAGAGAGTATTATCCTGCATTGCAAACTATCCTGGATCAAGTGTCACTCCACTCTACAGGCCCACACTCAGATTTCTATGCCCACACACATGCTTGCTTTCTCAGCTCACTGAAGGCAATAATCATGGTATGACAATACACTAGATCTAGCTTTTTGAATTCTTTTTTTTCTGCTATATGAATAACACCATGACACACAATGAAAGCAGAGACCTCTTCTTATTGTTGATAAAAACTAATTAAAAGTATTTCTTTGATTAACTTTGTGCTTACAGGCTTAATGCCAGATCAGGTATCAAATTCTTCAGTCTGTTCTAATTTTAAGCTGGATCAGTTACCCTCTGTTCTACTGCAGCTGACATAAAAAACATAAAGGTTGCATGAACTCCAGATCTTTTTGATGTGAAATGTAGCCATGTGCCTGAGGCTAAATCCAGATGAAATTGGCACTGCTAAGCAATCCAGTAGTGCAGAGGTCCTGCGCGGATGATCATGGGATCCAGGCTTGAGAGGGATATCTGTTAGGACATAGAAGCAGTCTTGTCATTGGCATGTGTCGGGGAAGAAGCTCTCTGCTTGCTCCTGTGTCTCAGTGGGCATAGTGGAGACTGACAATCTGGTCCTTGGTGCTGCAGGACCTGCTTACTACCACCTATTTTCCTTTTCTTTGCCTTAGAATTGTTCTGTTTTTATGTTCTTATATATTCCTGATAATGGATTTCTTAGGGCCTTGCCTACATCAGAGGAGTTTTGCAGACTACTTCAGAGTTTCTCAGCAATCAGGTCTAGCACTACAGAAGCAATTTGCCCTGGTTCTGTGATGAGGTTTGGTGCTTTGCTGTGGCATGTTTTTGTTTTCTTTGCTTTGCTACTGCTGTGTAGGATACTTGTTTGTGTTGCAGACAGAAGAACACTTGAGGACGGACAGAGATTATGGTGAGGAGGATGTTTTTAGTTCTACATCTACAAGTGAAGGAAGCTTGGATGTAAGTACTAATGTGGCTTGTAGATGCTACTGTATTCCTGCAGTTTGAATAACCAGAACCCACTGCTGTTCCCAGTGCTTAGCCAAGTAGAAGTAGAAATAGCTTACTTCCTAGCTTAGTTACCTGGGTACACAGTTCACATCTTGCAGTGCAATGCACTTTCTTCAAATAAAACTGTTGTTAACTATATATCAGGTTTCTTTCAAAGTTAAATTCTAAGCAATTATGAGCAAAAAGAGTTTTAACCAAGGACGTAGTTGTTGTGACTGCAAAACAGTGACAGTACCACCTGACGCAAGCATGTGTTTGCCTTATCAGTGACATTTAGAGGGTCTTTTTTTTTTTTTTTCTCCTTACAAAACCACACCTTTCTCTTTTATCCCTTTATGTCTGCTTTCTTTATGGCAGCATTCCAGTTGTTTCTCAGGTTCCTCAGGCTTGGGGATGGAGAGTACTTTCGTTTTAAACACTGTCAATAACAGAAGGGGTTATCGTTACGTACTTCGGTAGGTTTTAGGGTACTAAAATCCTATGAACCACATTTAGAAAGGTTTTTAAGTTTCTGACAGACTACTAAATTACCAGGATTTAGATTTATAATTAGGAGGTGTGAATCTTAAATTTTGTGAGGCTGTTCTGGTGGATTTGTAATCGTAATAAATGAGATGTCTTTTTCTTGCTTTTTTTTAATGACTTGGCTCTTTCGTCTGTTTTCAAAACCTGGAGAAGACTGTGTTGACGACATGATTGAAGCATGAAATGTGAGGCCCCATTTCACAAACAAATATTTGGAAAAGGAGTGCTGATCCGCAAAATGTGCAAATCAGTAGTCAGGAAGAAGAGTGACAGAAAATTGTGGAAGAAATGGAGGAGGAGTGGTAGAACAGAACCCAAATATAAAAGAAGTCAGAAGGGGGAAATAGATGGAGAAATGATTGGCTGTGAGATTAAAAAACACCTAACTGATCAAATCTGTGAAGCCTTCACAATAGAAGAGTACAGAGTAAGAAAGCTGCTTATGACAGTAAAAATTTGAGTGATACTGTAAAGAAGATCATTTTATTGAGGGCTCTATTAATATAAAGTTCTAATAGAAGGTCATGTCGGTAATTGAAATACATGAGATAAAAGCGTAGAAAAACCTTCATAAACTCTCCAAAAATAAAATCTTCATGTGGTTTGTATTCACTGCCATTATACATTAATCTCAGTATCTTAATACCCAGCTGTTCCCAAGAGGAGAAGGAAGAAGAGGGATTCCAAGTGAGGATATGATGAAGGTAGTTCAGATACTCTGAACTGTCTTTTACAGTAGTTTGTGGTGCTTCCTCTTAATTTTTGTAGGGTATCTCATAGGGCAGATCACAAATGAAGACCTTTTTTCCTCTGTCATTGATGAAAAAAATTCAAACCTATCTTGTCAAAACAATGTAACTTTGTCTTTTAAAAGCATAAGTAATATAGCTTAGAGAGCAAAGGTATCTTGGAGTAAGAGGTATAAAAGCTTTTTCCTTTTTATTCAGTTGCATGAACATGTTCATCAGGGATTTTTTTTTTCTTTCCTCTTAAGAGCAATTAATCTTCAAGAACAATGTAGCCATTGTTAAGTGTTTACCTCTTTCACTTCTGGCTTGACACTTTTGTACGAGCACTGATCCTACTAAGACATAAGTACATACATAAATGAATGTATTGAAAGAGTTCAATTTAATTTGGTGCTATTCTGTTAAAGTCCAATGAAAATGTATAAAATAAGTCTGTCTGGTCCTCTCAGCAGCACAGAATGTCCATCCTTCAAACAGACTCGTTGGGCTTCCAGAAAAGGGTAAACAATTGTGACATCTTAGGTGGAAAAAAATCTAAAATACTGTAAACTTGTTACAGATAGTTGGCAGAGGTCACTTGTATTAAGATAAAATACATATGGAAATTCCAATGAAGACACTTTCAGAACTTTTAAAATTCAGCTTAGCAATTCCTTATGGGCTGGACTTTGAGACCCTCAGTCATTCTGAGTAATTCTTTATTCCACTGGTTGCTCAAAAGATAGTCTCATTTATACATATTAGTGGAACTCAGCATCCTTACTCAAACTGTTGTCTTACAGGGCTATGTATATGTCAAATATACATTTAGATCTCGTTATATAGAAGAAATTTCACTGAAGTAAGATAGGACTTCTGGCAAAATGTCATCCAGTAGAGGCTTCCTGTGCTGTGGTTTCATCAAATCATAGAATGGCTTGGGTTGGAAGGGACCTTAAAGATCATCTAGTTCCACCCCCCCTGCCATGGGCAGGGATGCCACCCACGAGATCATGTTACCCAGGGCTCCATCCAACCCAGCCTTGAACACTTCCAGGGATGGGGCATCCACAACTTCTCTGGGCAACCTGTTCCAGTGCCTCACCACCCTCTGAGTAAAGAATTTTGTCCTAACATCTAATGCAAATCTCCCCTCTTTAAGTTGAAAACTGTTCCCCCTTGTCCTATCACTATGTGCCCATGTAAAAAGTTGCTCTCCATCTCTTTTATAAGCCCTGTCTAAGTACTGAAAGGCTGCAATGAGGTCTCCCTGGAGCCTTCTCTTTTCCAGGCTGAACATCTCTAGCTCTCTCAGCCTCTCTTCATAGGAGTGGTGCTCCAGCCCTCTGATCATCTTCGTGGCCCTCCTCTGGACCTGCTCCAACAGGTCCACGTCATTCTTGTGCTGGGGACCCCAGACCTGGATGCAGTACTCCAGGTGGGGCCTCACAAGGGCAGAGCAGAGGGGGACAATCACCTCCCTCGACCTGCTGACCATGCCTCTGTTGATGCAGCCCAGGATGCAGTTGACCTTCTGGGCTGCGAGTGCACACTGCTGGCTCATCTCGAGCTTCTCATCCACCAGAACTACCAAGTCCTTCTCCACAGGGCTGCTCTCAATGAGTTCTCTCAGTCTGCACTCATGCCTGGGAATGCCCTGACCAAGGTGCAGCACCTTATACTTGGACTCGTTGAACCTCATGAAGTTCGTGTGGGCCCACCTCTCAAGCCTGTCCAGGTCTCTTTGGATGGCACCCCTCCCTTTTGGTGTATCAACTGCACCGGTCAGCTTGGTGTCATCTGCAAACTTGCTGAGGGTACACTCGATTCCACTGTCTATGTCATTGATAAAGATATTAAACAGCACTGGTCCCAAGATGGACCCCTGAGGACACCACTTGTCACCAGCCTCCACCTGGGCATAGAGCTGTTGACCACAACTCTCTGGGTGCAACCATCTAGCCAATTCCTTATCCACTGATTAGTCCACCCTTCAAATCTGTATCTTTATGTATTATATCTTTATCCATATCCATTTGTTTGTTTTCTTTTACTGTTTTAGGTCATCTTGAAGGTATTTTGCATTGCAGTGTGGGAATCAAAACCAAAGTTTCAGAGTAATTTCTGAAAGGTAAATAGTTTGGCATTGTCCTTCAAAGATTCTCTTCAGTGCAGTGCAAGAAGATAAACTGTCTGGATCAGGAAAGTCTTTCTTGCCTATATGGAAATAGCCAACTCATGAGCTAAAGGCATGACGAGGAACTTTGGTATTCTTAATTTAAATCCTTTTCTCACTATTATGTGGTGGTAATGTGCACTGAATTGTAGAAAAAGTAATGATTCTGTTGTGTTTTTTTTTTTTAAGACTGGGCAATATGAAGGAATGGAATAAAGAATAAGAAATAAGAGGTGTTTGGTATATATTCAAGCACAAGTTATGTTCCCTTTTTATATGCCAAAACATCCTCAGTTCCATATTTTTCTAATTATTATTTTAATTATTTTAATTATTAATGCCTCTAAAAATACTTTGGATTGTTGATGAAGAAATGGATTTTCAAAGTCAAGATGAGAAAGTCAGCAGTTATGCTGAGGTGAAAGGACACTAATTCACAGTATCAACAAAAATAAAGGAGAAAAAGGAAGAATTTAACACTATAGAGACTGTAAAAATGGAAGAAAAGAATTCTCCATGGCATACATCAGTAAACAATTTAATGGATCTAAAATCTAATGATATATTATAAATGATACAGAAATCTCTTCCTTTAATCTGTACCAATTTTGTGCTAAGCAGAGGAGCTTATATCCAGTGTAACTTTTCACAAATCAAATGCTATGGAAATACAGTAGCGTATAAATGCAACATACAAATAAAGCAGTTGGAAGTTGCAGCACAGTTAGCCATATTCCTCTTTTTGTGTGCTGAAGACAGTTTCATAGCTGGAATTTAGAACAACTGGGAAAGAAAGAGGGAGTTTAAGTCATTTCTGCCACTTGGTGTCACTGTCCTCAAGTAAACAGTTGATCAAGATGTAACCTGATACTTGGAACACCACTAAAATTAGCTGTTTTTGTTTTGGGGGCCTTTGTGTTTTCATAAATCCAGAGTGAAAAAACACATCCCAAGTGCTGAATGACGTGTATCTCTGATGGGGAATTTGTTTATGTAATTAATCAACTTGGGAAAAAATATTTAAAAGTACAGCCAGGGACACTTATCAGAGGATTTGAAACTTCAGCACAAAGTCTTATCGCACAAGGTTTCTCTAGTTCAAACACAGTTTCAGCAGACCAATATTAGAAGATTTTCATCAGCACATGTGGAACAAACTTTTAAAAATCTAGTCTTCAGTATATATCTGAATATGTTACTCATAACAGAATAAATGAACCTCAGTGAAGCAGATAACCTAGTAGTTCCCTGCTTAATGAGTCTGTCATGGCCATTATATATGTTCATGAACAAAAATATCCAGAAAAAAAGTGTCATTTTAGATTTCAGATGCTTAGCAGATACACTTAGGACGTATGTATAGTTTTTTGTTGGTGTTTTGGGTTTTTTGTTTATTTTGGTTTTTTTTGTGTGTGTGTTTTTGTTTGTTTGTTTTACATTCTGGTCCCTATACAAGAGGCAAAGTCATCTTCCAGAAGAGAAATACTGCCTTGAAGTTTGAAAAAAAAAAAAAACAAACCAAAAAACAAAACATCAGGGCTTCTGGTACATTAGTAGTTCTTAAATACACCTCTTAAATGATAGGAATAGCTATCTTCCCTATAAAGGCTTTTTAAAAATGTATTATTTACCTTTTCAGGGCCTTATTTTCTCTTAATGTATTCTAACTGTTATGTCTCAGAGCTGACAGGAGTTATAACATTCATAATGCACTTTCCCAATTCAGAAGTGGTTGGAGAGAGATCAAGTACAGTTATGCAAACATAAATGAAAATGTGATTTTTTTTTTCAGCTGTGTCAGGCCCCAAATGATCAGTGGATACCATGTCCGCTGTTCAGGATTTCACCTCACGTCGCCAGGTACTGTTTAGGGCAGTAGTGGAGTTGTTGTAATGAGAATTACTTTTAATATTTCCTTATTTCTGACAATTGCATTCACTTCAGATCGCTGTTCTTTTTTCTTGGTCTCCTGGCAGTGCTTAGGATGTTGGTTACATCTACTTATTTGTACTTGCAGGGTCAAATGCTGGGATAGTTCTGTTGCATTTTACACAGTTAGAGCTATCTGTGCACACTGTCAAAGGCATGGCTGTGTGATCTGGCTTTGAAACAATTTTGCTTAGTGTGGTTGCGTTTGCAAAATGTAAAACTCAATATGAATATGGAGAGCTGTCTAAATATTACAGCAAACTGGTCTGTCCCCACCACTGTTCTGTTACAGGGTGCCTATAAGCCAGTAGAGTTAGATGCCAGAGAATCACACTCAAGAAGATACAACATAATTAAAAAATATTTTAATTTCTGCAACTTTTTACATGGTTAGGAGATAGATTTACTACATAGCAGACATCTCAGGATAAGGTTCACCATCACATTAGTGATGTCAGTTTTATTTTGATATCCTTTGATATTCTGGAAAAAATAGTTTTATTGTTAACTTTCCTTGCTGAGATGAGCTTTGCTAGATTCAGCTGGCTTGTAACTGGCATTCACAGAATTCAAATAGATAGCAAAGAAGACAGTGATCAACTTTCTTTCTCCTTGTCCACTGAGGGCAGGAGAGGAAGTAATTGCTTTGTAGCAATGAAAATTTAACTTGGAGGGAAAAAATTCTAACTGCATGGAGGTTTCAGAAGGCAGTAGGTTTTTAAAGAGACTGTGAAATACTTATCACCTAATCTGTGCTGCAAAACCTCCAAAAATATCTTGGTGATGAGCTACGCATGCTTGATTCTGTCTTGGAGCAGAAGGATGGATGAAGTAGACCATGGAGGTGCCTTTCAGCAAGAGTTATGTCTGCGGAAGAGACGCAACTATTCCCACCTTTTGTGGTGTGCACTTACAGGATTCACTGTTTTCATTTATATGAGTCATGGATACATTCATATATTTAACATAATATCTTTAGATTTTTCTTACAGTATGTGATAGCAGAAGGCAAGAGCTTGGAACAGTGGCTGCTTGCCACCAGCCTTCAAGTTCTTGCTCCAAAGCATGGTGTTACTAGACCTCTTCAAAGTAAAGGTCCTTGGAGTCAGTGTGGAGTGTAAAAGAAAAGTCTGGTTCTCAGAACCAGCTGAACTACTTTGTCTCCAAAAAAAAAAAAAAATAGCCTTAGGCAGACACCTGGAATGGAAAGTCTCAGCAGCTATGGTTAAAGCATCATAATGTTACAAGCTATTGAAAACAGATTCTTGCAAAGAGACACGTTGGCTGACCCATCTTCTGGCAGTGTTTCTTAGCTTGTACAGCCACAGGGCTGCCAACTTTGTGCATTCAGGAATCACTTGTCAGCTCCGTCCCTCACCACGCAGAAGTGGCTTAAGATCGTGAGATTTGGTAACAAATCATTTAGGCTGGACTTTCTTTCCCCCTATTCCACTTCTGAGTGTTAGGTTTGTACAGGTCACATTTCTAAACATTTTTTTTGCAGCAGTGAAGGTTTTATTAAAAAGAAAAATTGTGACGTAGTCAGTGATCACCAGAAGTTGCATCTTTACATAAAACTGCAGGGTTCAGAGTAAAATCACCACAATACATTGCATTCACCTACTTGTCATAGATCAAATCAGGTACTAAAAAACCAGCCATGTCTTTAAAAGCTGGAGTTGTGTCGTTCTTCCCCCTTAGTTGCTGATTTTAAAGGACAACTCAGAAAGTTCTGTTCCACCACTGGCTTTTGCAGAGCATTTTGTAGGAAATAATGCTCTCTAGTTATGTTGGACACTCAATCTAAGCATCAGAGTCAGATTTACTGAGTTTTGAAGCCACTGAAATTAACACACAAGGAGTTGCACATTATACTCTGTCCATCTTGTGCATCTACTACCTGCCTGTGCTGAGGATGAAATCTTGAGTTTAAGGCTTTTACTTTAAAAACTTGCCGCCTACCACTGTTAGCCAAAATGTGAGAGATCAAAGTTTGGATCCCTTTTGTGTCTTTGGAGACAGCAGCCAATCTATCTCTCTCAGGACCATTATTGAAAGAATTATTTCCTCCTTTGTAATGAAAACCAAAATACTTGCTGGGCTAGAGATGCCTGGAACAAAGCTGTGAGGTATTCTTGATGTGGGAAGCACCCTTTCGTAAAAATACCCAAATATTCAGTGACTCAGAAAGAGAGACCAAGAGCAAGCTTAACTATTCAGACCAGTAACGAAATAACTTAAGTGTGGTGGCAGCACTGCGTTCTAGTGCCAGCGCCAGAGATGTTTTTGTACGTTTTATGCTAAGCAGATGTTAGATCCAGTAAATAAGTAGTCACTGAAGCTAGAATCGGAGAAGCCAAATGGCCATTGCTCCCTGCTCAGATGAATGACCTAATCTCAGTCTCCTTCTAGCCAAACTCATATTCACGTGTTTGAACGGAGGATAATCTCAGTCTGCTCCAGAGAGAAGGAGGTTTGATTCCTCCTAACTAGAATAAAGTTTTGAACCTGGATTTCCCATATTCTTACTGAATTGTTGAACTTGTGGATGGGCAAGGAGGACAAGACAGGAAAGAAATACAATATCTGCCTCTTCCAGCAGTTATGATTTGTTTGGAGACAGGTTTCTTAGGTGTGCCTTGGGGTCACCTATTTGGATTAAGCCCCTTCGCTGATGAAGACAGAGAGACTCGCCAACTTTATGGATCCTGGTGGAGGTTAGGAGCATAGTTTCTCAGAAGTTTCATGCTCAGCATGCCCAGAAGCAGAATTCAGGCACCAGAATGGGAGTAAGCACATCATAAGGATATGTGTCAAGCTTATTGAAGGGAAAGCACAAAGAGGTGTGACTTGGAGAGGCCCAAGCTAACAAGAGCACGCTAAGTTAGGCTAGCCAGATGTGTGAGGCAGTTGAGCTTCCAGACCTGGGCTACATGGCATCCTTCTGTGTTATGTGGATGTACCTAGTCGGGCTGGCGTAAGTTGGCTCAGATATCTCCCTCGGATGTTTAATTAAGACCTTGTGACACACCCTTAACCACCCAAATCCTTTTATGTCTGATTCATCTTTTGTTACTGATTTCACTGAAAAGTTTTGAAGTTAACTCACTGAAAAAAATAGAATAAAGCAGCAGTTAATAAGGCCAATGGCTTTTAATTTGCATTAATAAAAGGACATTAAAAAAAAACACAAAGACAAACTTAAATTCCATTTGAGATTTTTCTAGTGACATCTCAACCACTCAGGCTTTGCTTCCTTGGTATTTAATATTACTAGAGCCCCTTAATAGTGTGTAATAGCCTTGTAATTCATATTTGGTCATAATTTATTCAGCATATTCTTCTTAGTGTAACTGGCAAGCACGCAGTGGTGTTGAAAATACCACCTTTAAAGAAAAGTTTATCCCAGGATCAGGCTTTTGTGCAATTGTATAAGCAGAGATGTAGTTATTTAAAAAGGGGTTTCACATATTTCTGTGTACATAAAATACTTTTTGTGTTGAAGTTTGGGATGGTCTGGGAATGAGCCAGGGAATTATTAATTCCGTTGCAAAGTACATTTCTTTTTGATTTAATGATGGATATCCAAAATATTTCTTCTAAAGCTTTCCAAATGTAACTACTGTAATGAAAGGATTAGTGTGTATTTATGCCAGTGCCCTTTACTAGATGAAATCAGAAATGGCTAATTGTATGTCATGGACTCCATGTTGCTAATACACAATGGAAATTTTTTTTCAGACAGTAACACCTGTTTTTGTAGTGGCATAATCTGAATCACATGTAACCGTAGATTAATTAATACTAGTCTAAAATATCCCATTAGCATATACAGATTTTAGATACAGTGAAGGTTTTCAACACTGGTTAAGGTATAATTTCTTTTCTCTTGCAAAGAATTTCTAGGGCATGAGCGCTAATAGGATTTGGTTCTTTTCCAGCCTCTTCTGTGGACAGTGAAGACTCGATTTCATTAAAAGTAGTGGCAAACAATAACATTTCTTTTAATTAGATGATCTCATGATTTCCACACATATTTGTTCTGTGCATTATTGTTCGTTGGCAAAACTGAGCTGCTTGGTATTATGTGAAACCATATGTCTCAATAACATCTTATGGCAGGTGAGAGAGGATTTGCAAAACAACGTCTGCTGACAGGACACAATACATTTCACTTTGATGGGGGAGTTTTCCTAAGTGAACTTTGTGGCTTAGTTCTCTTGTGCAAAGTCAAACTTATGTAAGTCTTAGAGGGCCTTACTGTCTCCCTTTAACTCAAATAGGAGTTGTGTATATGAAGCAAGGACTGTGTAACACTCAGTACTGTAAGTGCTGCTCAGCTGTAGTCACTACAAGGGACCTTCTAGTGCCTGTAGTCTGTGTAGCTGTTTCACATTCTTCTTTTTTAATAAACAATTGCCAAATAGGTTTTAGTGATCTTTTGCTTGCAGCTCCAATACTGATGTTCCCAGTTGCACTTAACAGACATGATTGCAAGTAATCTCAGACATTGCTTTTTCTCTTACCTTCCTGTGTCTAGTATTTCATTTGAATTCACGGCAGCATTTTGGGAGACAAGTAGGAGAGGGAAAGGAGAGCAACAAATAGTGGTCAGTCTTTGTAAAGACTTTCACAGAGCGTGAAGTAGTAATACGTTCAGGTAGATACACTTTCTTGTTGTTTGTTTGTTTGTTTTTGTTGTTGTTTTTGTCATTTATACTTTTAAGTAGATCTCAAAGTACTCAGAGAAACTAGGGAATGTATTTCTGTCTTTATAAATGGTCAGCTGGAAGGCCAGGAGAAGAGAAAGCAGACCAAGGCAAATAGCAAGACATAGCCTTCGAGAGTTTGGTGATGAGCTGTAGGCGTAGGAAGTAGACACAATGACTTTTTCAGTGTCATACTGAGCACCTGTTTGAATGTTTTGCTGATTCAGTACCTTGGTGACCTGGTGAGAGCCAGGTGGAACTGATGTCTAGGACATGAGCTGTACAGGCACTCTGAAGCGTACCGACATAGAGAGATGCAGAGATTACTGTTAGATTTATGACTGCTAGTGTTGTTTTTTTTTTCCCTCTTCTGGTGATAACATTTTCTTCTTTCCATCCCAGCAAATGTTCAGGTACACATCTTGATTTTGATCTCTCCCAGTTTCAGCACAGAGATGGTGTAATTTCACAGACTCAAATGGAGCTTGTTGTGATTTACAGTTGTTTGCACAGGACAAGAGTCAGGCCAATAAAGTGCAGTACGGAGTTTTGCCTTATAAAAACCTAATGGCAATGGATTTGACAGAAGGGGGGAAGGGAAGAAGAAACATTTAAGACTATTTATTAATCAAGAATTCCAGCAGTGAGGCTTTTCTTGCCTTGATTCTGGCAAATGTACAGATGAGAGATACTGTGCAGAGACCGTTTCTGCACAAACAGAGAAAGCCCTTCAAATGTAAACATTTGAGCAGCTGGCATGGGAGATTAGTGCAGCAGGGGTGGGAGGGGGGCAATAGTGGATAGTGGCGCCGTCTAAATTTAACAAACATTAAACAAGGTCCTTGTTCTAGTTTAAGGGCTACAGGTCAGAAAGGCAATATGAACTAAAATTATTGGCAATTGTACAAGTCAGTCAGTCAAAGTCATTAACTAGTAGTTAATTAAAAGCAACTTGCCTTTCCAAAGCTGCCCCCACCACCAAAAAAAGAAAAAAAAAAGTTTTGGGAGAAAATACTCTATGCAACCTGTTTGAATTAAGGAAAAAAACTTCCTTCTGTGTCTGTGCAAAGACAAGGCTTCAAGAGTTGGCAGTGCTTTTACTTTGGATTGTGGACTGTCTTAATATATTATTCTACTTTTAATTTCTTCTGGATGAATATTAAAACAAAAGAAAGCATCACGCTGAGGGTGAAAGTAGTATAGGGTCTCTTGGCTTTGTAGTTGTTTGTTCACATGCTGTTTAACATCATCTAGGATGGGGGGCTAGGGGTAGTTACTTTTTTTGTTTTTAAACCCTTTCCAAATAGTTACTCAACTAGGCTATACATTGATGTGTCTGATCATGTGCTGTTTTCTTGGGCTTTTTGTTCTTAACTTGCCTTTTGATAACACTTCTAATACAACTCTTTGCCTATTGGTTGTGATCTGATTCATGCATGTATTTTTGGAAGGTGCTTTCATTTCTTCTTTTATTTGGCAGTAGAGACTAAAGTATCAGTATCTGTAGCCAAATTTTGTGTTTAAAAAAATCAGAGCTCTGCTTTCTGTGCTGGCATTGTTATGATCTTCATTGAGTTTGGAAATGTACTGAAGAAAAAGATATCCTGGAGAAGTGGTAGCATAGTTTAGATCACATTATTACTGTCTTTTGGCATCGTAAAGTTAGAGTGACCATTGGAGACTTGATGCAGAACTCAATAGAGCCAGTGGAAAAATTCCTGCTGGTTTCAGTTGGCTTTGGACCATGTCCTTTACGAGCTGTTAGCTATTATCTACACTAGGCCATTTTAAAATCATTCTTTCTTCTGCTACTTTAGGTTCTCATTTGTATGGAGAAAGATCTGCTGGCAGCTTCCCTGTCATCTTTGAAAACAGAAGAACTTAGGTCCTTTTTGATGGACAGTTGACAGAGATAAACCTCTTGAAGTTGCTTAATTTATAGAACATCTTCCCATTGAGGAGGGAGAAAACCCCAAAGTAAACATGTTAAGTCTTGCAGAAGATGAATTGCAAACAGTGGCAAAGGAAGGAGTGGCTTTCATCAACCAATAATTTATTGCAAAAGCAAGTTTTTCTTTGCTATCTGAAGAAGTGCATACCCAGAGAAGTAAGCAGAGTTCTCAGCACTGCTTCCCCTTTTTAAGAGGTAATTGTCCTGGTGCCGGTGAAAGTCCAAGTGTAGGTATATGTTGTAGCTACTTCCACAGATATTAACTTCAGTGTCACTTAAATTCAGAGCTGAACTTGAAAAATTTCTGCCTCAGCTTCTCAGTGGGGAGTGCACTCCAATGGCTTGGAATACTCCAGTCAGCATGAATGTATAAATCAGAGCACTGTCATTTCTTAGTATTTCACACTAAATCCACATAGGAAACAAGGATGTACACAGTGGGAAATTTGGTCTCTTAGGAATATCAGAAGTCAGGCTCTAGCGTCCTAAGGAAAATCATACTGAATTTTTAGATTTGGAGAAACTCAGTTGGCCATAGTATACTGCAGAGGAAGATAAAAATATGAAATGATATGCATAAAGTGGGTAAGTGGAAAAGACTGAGTTCAGTAACTTTAGCTCCAGCACAGCTGTACTTCCAGTCACTTTGCAGTATCGTGTATTCTAGCTTGACTTTTATTTAGAAAGTGGGCTGGCATAGACAAAGTCAGAGTTGAAACTATAATAATGAATGCTTACAATAAGAAGAAATAAAAGGCCAAAATTGTTTGAAGTCATGTTTGAATAAAATTCTAAGAAAATTCAAAGATGGATCTAATTCTTCATTTTTAACCTGTACTTATGTGCCCAGTTATTGAATTTGCATGATTTTTGCTAGCATGTTTAGGATATTGATTATTCTCCAAGGATTTGGAGAATCCTCCAGAATGGCGAGGAAGCTTTAGATCTGAATTTGTTGCTTTTGCAAGATTCAGATCCTGAAATGAATTTGCTTGTGACTTCTTCATAGTGTATGTGTTTTTTACCTAAATGTTTCATCTCCGACGGGACAAACTTGATTTCTCTAGGTATTGATCTGTAGTATTATGGAACAAAAGATGGATGTACACATCACCTGAATGTGCTCTCTCCATTGTCCACCAAGAAAATGTTGTCTCTACGCTTTCTCGTTATCCCTGTACTCTTATTTCCTGACCACCGATGTTATTCTGGGACCAAATATTCAGCTGTTGTAAATCAAAATGATTTATTGACATCAATACCTGAGCATTAAGCCAAGCACAGAGTGTGAATTTGTTTTTTGTCTTTGTGTTAAGCAGCAAGCTGTCATTTGGACTATGCTCTCAGACATATGGTCTGAATTTTTGGGTAGACCTGTGTGAAGCCAGGAGTTGGACTCGATGATCCTTGTGGGTCCCTTCCAACTCGGAATATTCTATGATTCTATGATTCTATATCTCCTTAAAGGACAGGTCTGCTTCAGTGCCATTATTTGCTGCCAGAAACGCTCAGCATGGAAACTGCAGATACAGTTTGGAAGCTGGCTTAGGCTCCCCCTTAAGGTTTAAGACTCAGGATGTTGTGCTCTTTGAGTCTAAGTATGTGTACATACACACATAAACATGTACACAGACATTTGAAAGAGCTAATTGAACCAGTAAAATTCCTGGCTGTTGACTTCTGATTCATGTTGCTAGAGTCCTCTTGTGACTCTGTAATTAGGATTTGTGTTAAGATTTGCACTAATTTCAGAGTTCAGAAGCTGATTTGTTCTTCTAATTTATGTTTTAAAGTCTCCAGAGGTTACATCATTTTTCAGTAATATTTTTGGCAATTTATCATTAAAAAATTGTAAAGCTTCCTTTGTGAAAATTTACTCTGACAGTTGGATGATTTTGTCTCCTTCTAGCTAAACACCTACAGTTACGATAGACTTCAAAGGGAAAAGAAGTTGCACAACTTCATTCTAAATTAATGAAGTATTTGTGTGGGAATTGGATCATAAGGACTGGAACTGGAAGCCAGTTCCCTGAGCTTGAGTAAATCAGAGCGACTTCTTTGACTTTAGAGAAGTTCTGCAGATCTTGGTGGAAATTTGCCTTTGAATTTCAGTACAGATTTTCTCCATTCATCAACAGCTATACTATTTTTACCAAGTAGAGATTTTCAGAGGCCAAAAGACGATGAGAGTTGGTTGTTAATGTTCTTTGTCTCTGGAAAACTTGCTGAAGGGGGCACCACTTCCATTAAAATGGGGGGAACCACTTTTTAATTTACTGGGAATAAAAATACTTTCCATAAAAACTGGAAATTATTTCTTCAAAACCAAACAAATAAGCACACAGAAAACTCATGCCAGGATTTATTCGTATTTTTAGTCCCTATAAGAATCGACTATGCAGGCATTAGAGCAGATATTTTTTAAATTGTATGTTTTAAGTGAAGTTTCCATCTCCTCCTCCAGTATACATTGGCATATCTACAATGAAAATATATTGAAGATGTTCAACTCTAGTGGTTTGACAGGTCCTATATGTTAAAAGAATTTATTGCAGTGGAAGTTCTTCTCAGTAGTTTTTCAAACTATTTTGAATTTCATAAGGACATATATCACAAATATGGCAACTCATATCTTCCTTGGACTGATCACGTTGGCTGATTGATTTAAAAGAATCACTGAGCCTAGAAAAAATAACCTCTTACTGCAATGATGAATTAATTTTGCTCAAGACCTCTGATCCTTTTTGTGGTTATTTATGATTAATGAATGCTTAACACCAGTGGAAATTACGAAAATGTCTTTTTTGCTGTTGTTGGTCTTCGACCTTTTGAATTCCCTTTTCCTGGAGTCTGTTGCCAGACCATTAATAAAGACAGATTTTGATTTTTGGCTTGGTTGTCCTACACTGTTTGGTTGAGCTCATCTATTTTTAAATAATGCAGAAGTGTAAGTGAAAAGAGAAAGCAGCCTTTTCAGACTTACAACAATTTGGCTTTTTCCATCTTCATTCTTCCAAGATTGTCCTCACTAGATTTATTGATGGCCTTCCCATGGCCAAGTGTAAACAGACTCTTTTCGTATGTTCTTTCCTTTTTGTTTCCCTTCTGCCTCGATATTTTTGTCTTCTTTCTGTATTGAGATTGAATTGAACATTAGAGTCCATGTGAATTTTCCTCTGTAATCCTCTCTTCTCCTTCAGGTTATTTAAAATGTACTTTTCCATTAGGGTCTGTCATTGGTTTTCAGACATCTCTTGATTGGTTTTAAGATGTAGCTTTAGTTATTTTCTTCCATTCTGCCTCATTGCATGTCTCTGTATGCATTAAATTCCTACCACAGAAATAGTTACTACATGCTCACAAATGAATATGTTCATCCCCTTCCCCTTTCCTTTCAGTAGTGAATATTTACCAATTTGAGTTCTGTTCACGTGATTTCCCCACCACGACCACCATCTTCACGTCAACAACTGAGCATTAACGTTGCCATCTTTCTGGACTAACATGTGAGCAGTCACTGTGTTTTCTTGCAGAATATGGTTTCTGTAATGCATAATCTCCTAAGCTCATTGTTTCTTCTCCAGGATATGAGCCAGTACTCTATCATCACTTTTCCTGAAGTCTTCTGCTTTTTGCTTTGTTCCTCTCCTCCTTTTCCAGATTATTGTCTCTGAATTTCTGCAAGGACTTCTTCTGTGGTCAAATCTGGTGAACATACCCACTTCATTTTTCTCCATAATGACCATCTTTTTGTTGCTGTCCTTACTTCGTCCTATGTTCTTTCGTACTTCTTTCTCTTCTCCTTTTGTACCATTTGGATGAATATCCAAAAGAGACTCGTAGTGTTTTCCACATTTTTTCCCATTTCATTTTATAATTCAACAAACTCCCTGCATATCTCTCCTTACAAGTCCATCTTCCATCCCCATTTGATGACACATTTCATCTTGAATGAAGCCTTGAAACCTTCCCTTATCAGGTAATGATATACTTATTTGGTGTACATGCATGTAACTATCCAAAAAATGATAAATTACATGAGTAGCTGAATTTGCTGACTATTTTGTTACCCATTCCCTTGTGAGAATATTTTGAATTTAATCTTTTTCCTGATACTGCCTTTACATATTAATATTTTTGACAGTTGTGAAAAATCTATTTTCAAAATATGGTCTTTTTTTTTATAGGCTGACACATTCTGACAACGTGCTGTGACAAAAAGAGTTGGACTTGTGGAAGATAATTTTTTAGCAGTCTAACCAGAAAGATGTAAATCAGCCCTGAGAGGGTGCGTTTTATGTATAAATTGATTCTGGTATTTTTTCAAAACAATATTTTAAAAAAAAAAGACAGCATTCTAACAAATGAGGCACAAAGTTGTCTATGCACTTCTGAAAGTCAAGATCAATCATTTCACACTGGTACGAAATGCAAGGAAGTGACGCAGTTAGTGACATGGTTTAATGGTAGACTCAGCAGTGCTAGGTTAAAGGTTGGGCTGGATGATCTTGGAGGTCTTTTCCAGCCTAAATGATTCTGTGATTCTGTGATTCTATGAAACCTTATTCTGAGCACCTGCTAGCATCACAGACCGTGGTTCAGCTTGACTTGTGAATTCATGTCAGATTGTGGCTGCAGCCTGCAGCCCTACCTCGCGCCGGAGTGGTGGACAGTAAACTTTGTATTAAACTACCACATAGCATAGAAAATGTACAATGCAGAAGTGTTTTCTGTGCTGTGTTAATGATGGTTTTGTCTCACTGGGATTTACATATCCAAAACAAAACCAAGAATATTTATATTTTAGAGCTCCTTAAAATGCATCTGTCATCCAGAAAAAAACAAAAACAAAAACAAAAAAACACTTAGCATGAATGGTATCAGGTATGTAGCACGAGAAGGGCGTGAAGGAATTTGGCGTGCTCTGGGAGCTTGTGCATAAATGTGTCTGATGTCTCACAGATCTGTATGTCACCTTAATCTTAATGTGGCATTTTGTGGGATTAGATATGCATGTAACGCACGCTTGCTGAAGCTTGTGGCTGTTTCATGGATGTCATTAGATTTATACCAGTGTTGAAATATCTTCCAATAATTTTATGTTTCACAGATTTTTAGCTGTCTTTCCAGAAATTGAGAATGTGGTAGAAGGCAGAAGATACTTTATATGTGGAATATTAAGTGGAAAATATATCAGCTTGTGTGGTTATGAGCTGAAGCTTGCTTTTTTGAACATATACCTTCTTGCTTTACCAATCACATTTGTTTAGAAAAGAATGTTCAGCAACGTAAGTTTCTTTCATTTGTGGCCAATTAGCTTTAGATTTCAACAAAACAATTTTTCTTCCTTCACTGGACACACAGTGACAGAAACTAAGCAAACTGAGCATGAGAAAGATCTGTAGCGAGTGCATTTTCACTGCATTGAATTGAGGTTGACTTGTCAATGCTAAGAGCTCTGAATTAAAGATCTGTTTCCTTCCTTTTACCAAGTTCCTCAGCTCTGACTCACAAGGCCCATAGGGTACGTGCCTGATGGTTACTGCAGTGACTTAAGTATCCGGATTGATAGGAGAGGGCACAAATGATTTGTGCTTGCTTCCCAAGTACTGATTCACATGCTTAGGTCTTCCCATTAGCACCAGGCGGCATGGTGCCTGCTCCCACCTTCTGAGATTGCTGGGAGATTGCTCTTTCCCTCTGTCCCACCAGTTAGAAAAGGTAGTGTCTACCCTCTGCTGTCAAAAAAGTTTATTTTTGCTGATTCTGCTGGGATACACCTTTTAAACAAACAAACAAACAAAAAAAAACCCTGTGAATGTATTTGAAGCACACTGTCACTTAGAAGATGTGATACAAGCACACCAACATAAATCAGGTTAGCTTGTCTTCCCTAATCTGCATGTATTGCTCTGATGGAAAGAAATTCATTGCATTCATTTCCCTTAATACTATGACTGTTTTCTTCATTCTAGCAGGTAGACTTCCTCAGATGAAGTCTTGCTACTCTTGACACAGGAGTGATTTTGAGTAGCAGTACTAGGCAAAAATTTTGTTAAGCATGAAGAATAGTGTGCCTGGGGAAAATCTGAAGAGTGAAACATGGAACAGGAGAGATTATTTGGAGTAAATATAATGAACTTTAAATCACCAGAGGTTTTGAAGTACAGTGTTAAAATGAAAGAGTAAGCAGGTTTTATTGCAAATTCCTGGTTTCAACCATACTTCAGGATAAGCTTCTATCCTCAAAATACTTAGGAATCACATCTATTATAAGATCTTGACAAAATAGGAATTATTTGACAATCTCTATGAAGTACTTGAATATTGTATATACATTGTTGAATTCATAGGTGCATATTCCGCTGCCTTAATGTGCCACAGTAGCTTATTCATCTTTGGAGAACAGAGATTAAATTTGTGATCTGAGACTGCTTGAATACCGAGGAAGTTCGTAGAGGTTGGTGATACTGATATTAGCAGTTAGATGTGATTTTACTGCATCCGATTCTTTGTATTTCCAAGAATTTAGACATGCTTATGTTTAGCTGGAATGCATGTATTCCCAGTCCATGTTTTCTAGTCTACTAATGATTTGAGTGAGAAGTTTATGTTCCTATACATCAAAGTCAAGTATTCGACTATTCATAAAAAATTAATCAACTCATTTGTGATTTTTGCTGCATTCATTCAATACCCATCTGATTTTCAAACGACAAAGGAGTTCTGAAGATTGCTTCACACACAAAAAGTATAATAAAAACTGAAGAAGATTCTTCTGGGTAGCTCTCTGGTTGGGCACCCTTTGTTCTCAGTGTAATGCATGAGGCTTGAGATAGTAACCGCACTTATTTCGTACTTAGAAATTCACAAACAGTCTTCTCTAAGACCCTCAGTCTGGTTCTGAAAGCTTTTCTTCCAGAGGCTTCCTCTTTTGTAGTTCCCGCTCTTGAGTGGTTGTTCTTTCCGCCTTTATACTATGACACCGCAAGAGCTGCAAAGTAAGCATAAATCAGTTGGACCTGGAGACCAAAGCTGCACTCCTAGCTGTAGAGACATAGGGATATTTTACATGGAATGACCTTACTAAGGTGAGGACAAGGAGGAGTCAGATAAACTTCTAGGAAGGGAAATTGTAGTTAAAGTACAAGCGAAAATTTTGTTATGATAAGGATAATTAAGCAATAAAACAGAGTAGTTGCAGACGGTGTGGGCCTGTGTCATAGGAAGGTTTTAGTAACCTCTGCAGGGACAGATGGGTTGTGCTACTTCATTGCTGGGAAATAAAGTAGATGGCCTTGTAAAGGAGGTGCACCTGGCATTGCTAAGGTTTCTGGTTGGCAAACTTGGTACTGAAATGAAAGGAATGTGGTCAGCCATGGTGAGGGAGAACTGAAAGGGCACAGGAGGGAGAAAATTTTTAGCCATTTCTAATTCTAGCTGTGTAAGTTCTGATGTCCACCACATGGGCCCTGACCACAAGACCTCGAATTGCTAGCTATACTAATAGACTTATGCAAGGATAAGATGGGGTCGGAGTTGTACAGACTTCAAAACATAACTCAGAACTTTTACAGTAAGACCTGGAAAGCCTTACCAGATATATAGTCAACATGATACTGCCCATGTGAGATACTGCTGTGGAAATGAAATAGTTGCCTTTCTCTTTTAATACCCAGATTATTTCCTACTGATATGAACAGGGAATGAGATAATAAACCAACATAAAGTAAATTGCATAAAAATGCATTTTTTTAAAAAAATTCAGAGCAAGAAAATATTTTTTTTTCCTTTCTGTCTGCAGGCTGTATACAAGTACCATAGTGATATGGTGCTTCAGGGAGTACAAAAAACAAACTGTATTCAGTGTGGCCAGTTAAAAAGGAAAATTTGAGTAGTCACAGTTTGTTTTTTTTTTTAAAAAAAACTATGTCTCCAGGCAATCTCATGACCACAGTATTTTGCTTTGGTTTTGAAGCAGGAGCTTAGATTCAATTTTGGTGTTGTCAAATTTAATGCTAGTATAAAGAATTTTGGTATCACCTCAAAGAAAGCAGCCTCTGACTTTTAATTTGTGCAGTAGATCTGACATAACGTCTGGCATTTTAAATGGCCAATTGTAACCAGTTGTGTTATCATTCAGCAAATCAATAAGAGTTTGCATTAATGGAGTTTAAACATCCAACGGGCATAAATATTCTTGTCACTGTGTAGATGGATTTGTCTGCCTGCTGTAGATTTTATTTTTCATATTTACCCACGGTACACTTACAAACAAAATAATTTCCATTATGGTATTTTGTTGTTATTTTTCGTCTCTGTTTTGGGGGAAAAAGGACAAACAACTACTTTTTGCTGATGTGTCTGGTACGTCGAGTGCTAAAAAACAACCCAATTGGTTACCTTTGATTTAAAAACTTCTCAGAAGGAAGTTGCATAACAAGACTGAGAGCTCAAATATGTGAGTTTTGGCAAAGAGCTGCGGAAGAAAGGCCTGGCTGTAGCGACCTCACAAGAAAAGAACTTGACATTTTGAAAAATTTTTATTGACCGGTGTGGACAGGGAACGGGAAGTCAAATCAGTCTCACAGGCAAGCTGCAGTCTCTTCCTTGCTGACCTTTAAATGCCATTTAGTGTCATCAGAAAATCAAGGAAATGCTAATAACAGGGGTTTGGATAAGAGAGTTATATACCAGGGATATCTCTTGAAAACAAACAAGCTGACTTCCATTTTTATAGATACCTGGTTTTGTAAAATGGGATTCTCACAACAGTACAGTTATATTTTAATGGATTTTAATAGATTAATGTTACATTATTTTATTAATATGATCATTAAAATTTTCAGAAATACCTGTAAGATATTGGAGCTTCTGTTCATCCTTAACAAGGGAGTAGTTTGCAAAAGGCATTTTTATACGCCCTATAATTGCATTGGAGGGTGATGGTCTTGGAACACGGGCTGGGCTCTGCTTTAGGCTCATAATCTATTTTGAGTTGAGTCCAGGGGGCTGTGGACTGCGGTAGTCTTGTGGAAAGTTGACTTCTTTTGAAAATGGGATTGGTATCCCTAAGTCACCAAGTTACTCAGAGCCTCTTTATGCTTCTGTGTTTTTAACAGTCCTTTCCTGGCCATCAGAAGGGTCTTCAAAAGCTAAATTTCCACTAGAAGCACTAGTAGGAACACACTCTGAAAATAAACTGCTTATCCCCAAAGAGTCTTGTGAAAGAGGAAGAAAGAAGGCCCCTTACATTTCAGAAGTTTAAGAAGCAGGAAGAAACTAGATGGCAAGCGTAACACTAAACAATGTATACATTAAACCTGATGGTACCATATAGTAGGTTCAACACGTGTTCCTTGCTTCCTTGGACTGTAGTCCATGGTTGTGGTTTAGAACTAGTGCAAGACCCTTGCTCAACTAGAGTCCAACTTTACTGGTGACCTGTGCTGGTGCATCTGTGTTTGTGATAGATTTGCTTCAGCTTAATTCAGAAAAAAAAAGAAGAGGAAACTGGAAAAGGAGTTTTTTCTTGCTAGTTTGCATTACTTAATTGGTGTTGGAACTGCTAGCAAAGTGCTGTAATACTAGTGGTCTAGCAAAGACTATGATTTTACAAGTTGTGAGACATTTTGAAAAGCTCTTTATGTAATTCATTGACCTGGGTTTTTTTCTTTTTTTTTTCCTTTTTTCTTTTTTCTTTTTTTTCTTTCCTTTTTCCTTTTTTCTTTTTTCTTTTTTTCTTTTCCTTTTTCTTTCTTTTCCTTTTTTCTTTTTCCTTTTTCTTTTCCTTTTTTCTTTCCCTTTTTCTTTCCCTTTCTTTCCTTTTTTCTTTCCCTTTCTCTTTCCCTTTCTCTTTCTTTCTTCTTTCTTCTTTTTCTCTTTCTTTCTTTTTTCTTTTTCTTTTTCTTTCTTTTTCTTTTTCTTTTTCTTTTTCTTTTTCTTTTTCTTTTTCTTTTTCTTTTTCTTTTTTTTTCTACAATGTAGTTACCAAACACACAGATTGTAGGAACTGAATTTGATTCTGAACAGAACATTAACTGTAACCTGTTGCTATCAAATGAAACAGAAGATAAGGGCTGACTTCTTCAGACAGCTCTATTGGCTGCAATACTTGAGCTTGGTTTTCCTCTCACCTGTGCTGCTATAATTTGAGTAATCCCACTGAAATAGGTCCATTGATAACAAATTGAAACAAGAAATGAGAGTTTGGGCAAATGACATGTGCGTATCAGGTCCCTGCAAGTTTGCTTAGTTAATGTTGTATGCTCTTAATAATTGCCTCTCTAACCTGTCTGAAAGCTAAATCTCCAAAATCCGGTGATTGAGAAAGAGACTGTGATACATCTAATGCAACCTAAGAAATTTACAGGCTGAGCGAGGGGTTGGCTCTCTAGGTCAGGTTTACGACAAAAGATGAATCATGCCAAAAACACTTGTGTCAATTGTTCATGTCCAGAGGTGTTTTTTTTTCCTCTTATAGATAATGAAAAGGACTACACTCATGGGAGACCTTGAAGGTTTGCCTCCAGTTAGGCAAAGCTCTCACTGCTGAATGGTGGGGCTTTCGAAACTGCTCTGAAGTTTTTTCTCATTCCATTCCCCTGGAAGCTGTAGTGCGTTTTTATTTTAGGAGAAGAGCCTTAACATGAACGTTCTTGAAATGCTCACTCAGTAAATAAAGGGCTTGATATAAAAGTTGGACTGGGTAACAAAAACATAGATAAATTTCCAAGTTTTTCATTTTTTCTTTCACTAAAGTCTTTTTATTGTAGCCTATTTATAGTTTCATATTAGTATTACATTTTTTTCTTGTATCTTCTCTTCAGAAATTCAAGCTTTAAAAAAATAGGTTAAAATGTTTAGTTATTCATGACTGTATTCCTTCACAGGGATCTGAAAGTGCCTGAAAAAGTAGCCACAAGACCCTGACTTAGAATTGAATGGGTTATTAATTTAAAACTGAATACATCTTAAGTTCTTATCAATACCCTATATTTGTAATGCTGGGAGGGAAGACTTAGGGTTATTTATTGTTTTTATATATCTGTAAATCTGTGAACAAAATTTCTCAACGTTTTGATGCAGCAAGGAAAATCAAAGAATTAAAACTGTCATGAAAGCATAGCCTGTAGAGTAGACTTTAAAATGATTTTGTTCAGTCATTTTGTAAGTGTGTGGGAAAAGGAGACTACTGTATATTGCACCCTGTGAACCCTATCATTTCTTCAGGAGTAGACAAAGTTTATTTTGTAGAACCAGGTACAATATGCACTGATATGAACTTAAAAATTTGTAGATTTTAGATGAGATCATGATCTTTCCCACTGCCTGAGATGCAGGACCAAGAAAAGAGTGTATTTCTTTATAAGATTAGACCCAGTCTTTTAAACTCCACCTTCCACTTAGAGCTTTTTTGTTCATTTGCTATAAAGGTGAAGAAACTACAGATGCTAGTTAGTTCAGAGAAGTTAGTGATGAAGAAGATGTGGCAAATACTGCTTTAATCCTTCAGCAAAACTATAGTCAATAGGAGCAGGCTGGTGCCATGCATTGTTTGTACTAAATACACTATGCTGGGGTGAAGTCTGTGCAGTGTGCAAAGTAAAAGATAATTAAAGAGTCTAGCTAATAGTTCTAAGTCAGTAGTAGTTATCACATGCATAGTAAATACAGGACAGGACACATCAGTTCGCTGTCTGCATCACCATTTTAAGTTGCTTTCATAGGAACCTACAAAACATGAAACCTTACTAGGCAGTCAGGAACCTGTATTTTATGTGTACATTTTTGTGTTGCTATATTTTTTAGCTCTTTATGCTTCATCAATGCTTCCTCAACAGTGCTAAAATTAAATGAATTGTCTTTTTGAGCTTTCTGCCCCATATTTTTAATTTTTACCTGAGATTGCTCTTGACATTTGTAGCAAGGAATTACTGTACCATGTCATGCATATCCACCACAGTACTGAAGCAGTCATACAATTGAGGCAGAGCGTTTTCCAGCACTTCCCAGATTGGACCACTTAGGTTCAAAGAACAGCCTCTTTTATTTGGAAAGTGATGAGATTAGTGGTGGTCTTTAGTTTCCTGCCAGAATGTATTCTATGGTCTTGGACAAAATTCCACCTGGGAGCTTTACATCCTGAATGGGTGACTTTTGCACATGCAGCAGCATGTTCTGCTGTGATAAGAACAGCATTATCAACCATGGTCATCAGCCTTCACTTCCAGAGTAGGTATCCTGCTCCAGCTCATAGTGGATTGGTATCAGTAATGGTTTCACAGAAGCCATGTCTGAGAGGAAGCAACTGTCTCATAACTTAATTAGAAAGTAATCATGTTTAGTATGGAAGCTTTTCTTAATAAAAATAGCAAAAGGTGACTAACAGGGTTTGAGGGAAACACATTTGCAAGACCTTCATTAGCAGATTCAAGAATGTAATTAAGTTGAATTGAAGTGTCAAAACTAAAATAAAAATGCATATTTTCAAGCAATCATGTTTCCTAGGCTGTTCCTATTGATGGATTTACTACTGTATGACTGCATGTATTTCTGATTGTATATTAATATTAAAATGTGTTAAGGTCTTGATCAGAAATCAGTGAAATTTTTTCCATTCATTTCATTAGGTTTTGAATGAAAACTGAAGTAATTTTTAACATTAAGGAATCACGGAAATAGTTTCTGCTTCTCCTTTCATCTGGGCCTGTTTAAATTGAGAGCGGTGCCTGTCAGTGGGACTTCTTTTGACCAGATTCAGTGATTGGTTTTAGTAGATTGTAAATACTTACGCTTGATTGTGCATGTAAATTGGACATAGTTTTATGGTAGCAGAGTTTTTCTTATATAAATCTGCAGGGAAATCTCAAGCAAATCAAGCACATTGATAACAAAATAGACAAGCCTGTGATACAGGCAGCATACAATTAATACTGTGTTCTCATTTCAGAGTAAATCTTGCTTTCAGAAATGTGTATTACTTGTAATTCAAGCTTATATTTTAAATGGCAAGCAGCAGTAGTGTTCCCACCGGCAGTACTGTTAAACGGCTGTAGGTGCTCATAGTGCCTTCTGATCTATTAATACTGCCTGTAAGCTTTGTTCTAGTTGACCTTTAGAAGTGTCCAAAAGTTACAGTTTGCAATTCAGCAGGTTTGGCAGAGGAACGTACATGACTATTCATATCATTGTTTAAACGGTAACCAGATGTGTCTTGTTTTTCTTCTTTCTTTCCCATTGTATTTAAAAAGTGATGTTAATCCAAGATGTTAATCCATTTACAGGGTTTTTCCACTGCACCAAACTCCCCTTCAGTGAATTCTCGTTCCAGTACCCTGGGTCCATCACTGTCCCTTGGTAACATCTCAGGAATGACAGCAAACCCAGAAGTGAAAAAGCGCAGGGCACCTCCTCCACCAGTTGTGACACCTCCGTTGCAGAACGTGGAGATGAGCGGACAGGAAAAGACGGCAGTACAGGTAACTGACACCACAGAAATGGGCTTCTTTGCTGAATGTGCTGGCTGCCATCTGTTCATTCATCAGAGCTAAAGTCATTCATAGATATTTTGGTTAGCCACTAACTACAGCACACTGAAACTATTAACCTTACAAAATAAAATTATCGAAAGACTTGGAGTTTTGTACATATTTTACTGAGCTTTCTTGAGACTGCCCCAGGCTTTCCCCCCGTCAAGAATTTTTCTAAATGGGAAGAGTTTTGTGAAGCATTGTCATGCTAAAAGAAGGATGAAGAAGAAAAAGTAAAGATAGAAAATTATGTAGTGTGACTAGATATCTTTATTGACCAGGACAGTCCTGGAAAATAGGTGACCGTTCTAACGACTGATGAAAATCCTCAGCATGCTGTTCTGCTCAGGTACTTGTCACAATGTTGCCTACATCCTTGTTTCCTGTACTCAATACCAGAAGATCTGCCCTGCTTTCACATTTGTGCCACGTAATCTGTTAAAGCAGTGAGAAGAAAAACCTTTCTGAGGACCTAACCCTTTGAAAAGAATGGAGTTAAGTGGAAAAGGGTTAGTAAATATGCACAAGCACATTAAGACTTCTGGTTCCACCATCAACAAAAGCATTATATTCTAAATGTGAACCATAAAAATCAATGTGTAAAACTAGATATGGATGCCAAATAAAAATGCAAGGAACCAGTACCTTCAAGGTCATGGCTGGAATGGCTCTATTTGCTTAAGGCTTGTCATATTTATAGCATATTTATCTTTGGAAAGGGAACTGTGTTAGTCCAAAATGGAGTCAGGAAGGAATCTTTCAGTTCAGTGCAGCTGATGAAGAGGAGTCTAGTGCTCAGTTTCACTCCCTGTCACTCTTTTATTTACCTATGTTAGACATGCCTTGAGTGCCATCTCCAATGAAGCATTGTGTAAGCAAAGTTGATGCACGGTCTTGGTAAAGTATTGTGGGATCTTATTTTCACATTCTTAGTATAGGTAAAAGCGTGATTGGTGGGACATGAAGGTGCTTCATCTTTCAAAATACGAATAGGTATCATTGAGAGAACACTAATTTATAGACACAGCTCAAGAGAAATGGTTATATTATCTTGCAACGTTTGGTGCACTTTTTTTTTTTTTAATTTCCTTTTGAAATTCCCACTGTACATACTATGATGAGGTTTCCTGTGTCCCTTGGAGTTAAATATTCAATGTGTTCAAGATAAATAGATGTTTTTGTACAAAATATTGTGGCATTGTAACTCTTTAAGTTTATACAAGTATGATCATCGCACATGTTGTTATTCTGCCATTCTGTTCGGCTTATCTCCATGCATTGTGGCATTGACATTTTAAATTGTTTTGCACAAAAGCAGTGAGAAGATGAACTCTCTTCAAACATGTTAACATCTATATTTTCAACATTGTTGCAAATAGATAAAAGTGCTGGCTTTCTGAGGCCATTGGAAAAAAAGTGTTTATTTGTCAAAAGTAGCATACAGTACAGTGTCAACTTCAAATTCCTATAGTCTAAAGGAAAAGCTGTTTTGACAAAGGGAAAGAGATGAAGGTTGTGTTAGCTGGTATTCCATAGCAAAGTTAATTTTGGGTAAGGGTAATAGGAGTGTCTTGTGGAGTTGACAAAGCCAGTGAAGAGTAAGGTAGATTATGGGCACAGTTGCTAGAGTTAGTTTGCCTTGCGTTTGTTGGGTAGAGGACATCTTTCTGAAAGTAGTTGCCCACGTTAAAATATTAAACAGTTATTATGTGCTTCTGAAGCTCCCAGATTGAAAGTGGCTCACAGGCTGCACTGTAGTTCGAACGGGAATGTGTGAAGTACAACTGAAATGAGGCACAAGTTCCATGAAGCAATCAAAAACTGAGGGAAAAAATTAATTATTCAGTATTATGTGGCAAGGTAGCAACAGGAACATTGTTTATATGAAAATCCAAACAGTTCTATTTTATCTACGTGCAGACTATCCAGTATGCTGTGAAAATAGAGTAAAAAATCTCAGGGTGTAAGTTTATTTCTTTAGTTTATGGGAAAGAATTAGCACTGATCTTTTTTTTTCAGGGAAGGACGTCAATTCCTTATTAATGGACTTCCTTCCATAAAAAGATAAGATGTTTGTTTAGAAAACTTTATTTATGTGCAACTGTTACTAACAGGAAGATCCTGCAAAAGGGGAACATGTTTATTTCCAGTGAAGCTAGCACATTAATAGAAAAAGAAAACAGTGGTATTCTGAACTTTCAGAAGGATTTTTCTTTTTAAACTGTCTCCTTCCATAAAGCTGTATAGAAAAGCAAATACTGGAGCTGTTAATACTGGAGCTGTTACGGATACATGTAGTTTGACTTTCCAACCCATTATTTTTAACCCATTGTTAAGCTCTAGGGCATTCCATTTTCTTTACAGCATAGATGATGCTTTAGGAATAGACATCTCGTCTCCCTACTTATTGATTTTAATAAGAAATTTCCATGTGTATGAGGGAATGTTTAAGCTTTTAAATTTAGATTTTCTCTACTCGTTTTTCTGGATAGGTGGATCATTGCAGTATAATTTTTCTGTAGTGCAGTGTTTGCCTCCTTGAGGGTAAGGCCCCTGCAGTAACTTTAATTACTTTTTACTGCAGCATCATTAGTTTTCCTATTCCATGACTAGTCTTCGTATTTCCATGTCTGTTGAGAGGTAGTGTTTCCTCTGTAACTGTTTTAAATCTCTTCTATCAAGTACTCATTTCAGTTCAGAGTGCAATTGAGCAATGTTTCAGAGTGTGCTGTGCATGCACTAAGTAGTTTACAAAGGAATGTAAAGTCAAAGAAAAGAGTCTACAGATTTCTTCTCTGGAGACTTTTTCCCCCATTTTTATAACATCTCCCAAGTGATGCAGTTTAGAATAAATGGAAGCTACTTGAAAAAATATTCTTCAAAAGACCAAGGTATGGTAACATTTCCAGTACGAAGTCCAGAAGGCTAGATGCCCTGCTTTAGAAGCAAGGAGGTCCTCTCCTTTGTGAGTTGCAACATGGAGCCCACACTGTTCAAATAAGTAGAGCAGAAAATTGTGTGGGGTCAGCAAAAATGAAACTTTTTTGCAAACAGTCTCTGTTCACTGTCACAGCATTTTAGAGGATGTGCTAGCAAAATCTGGGGCCACCCCATGGTAGGCATAGTAAAAACTGAGTCCCCAGCCAAAAAAGTAGGCACCACGTAGACAAAATATGTAAGAGAAAATCTGTATGAGTATTCCATTATAGAGCACATGGAGAGAAGCTGCACATGAAGTCGAGAAGCTGCACATGAAGTCTGACAGCACTAAGCACATCTCCTCAGAGGCTTATTCAGTGGCCTGTCTTTGAAAGAAAAAGAAGTGTGGTCTGGCTCATTTCTTTGAAGAATTGTAGAATTGAGTATTTAAATCTTTTGGAGGTCAAGAGTATTGTGCACTGGCAAATAAGTTTATGGGAATAATTACTTTTTAGTGTGTATGGAAAAGTACAGAAATTGGAGTGAGGGGAGATGATAAATAAGACCTCAGGGGCTTTCTGTTAAGAGCCTTTTCTATGAAATGGAGTGGTTTATTCAGAGTAAAATTGTGAGGCCTTTTGGAGACAACATCAGAATTAGAAGAGGGCTCTTCAGTGCCTCCATCTTTTTAATAGCTCTAATGTCAACTCCAGAAGCCAGAAATGCAATTTGTAGACTGTGATAAAGGAGCCATGTGCTGTTTCAGCTGCTGTGATTTTCAGAACAGAAGCACTTTCATATAATATCTAGATGTTATGGGAGGCGTCTGGTATTTGTTATTAGCCAGTCAAATTCCTGTACTGAATGAAGAATGAGGCAGTGTAACAGACACAAATATTCTAGCATTTGTTTTGTAGTTTTTAATTTTACTTGCAATATGGCAAGACAGTGGGTTTAAATAAAAATTGTATCATTGCTTTTAGTGCAGGTGAAGACCTGGCCTCACATTTTCAGAAGGCATTAAAAAATGAAATTTTCAGTTTTCTTTCCATGTTTATATGATTTCCTGGATGTTGCTGCAAACAAACATATGTGACATCCTGTGGGTTTTGCCTGGCTTCTTATGTACCTCTCTTCTCCATTTAGATCTCAAACTTGGATTGCTGAGGACAGTTGTTGACTCATCATTCTTGGTCAAGGCCATACCTTTAGAGCAGACCACTTGCCCCCAGTGTTGTTTTCAAGGGTGATGTTTTCTCACTGAGAATAGCTTATTTGTCAAAGGGGCTTATTCATGTGAATCAGGAATATTGCAGCCAAAGGGAGCCACAGGCTTACTCAGAGCATTGCTGGCAGGTTTTGTTCTCCCTACTTCTAGTTTATTTTTGACCAATATTATGCCTAAATGAGAAGATCAGCTTTAGGGTGATTATTTTAATGTAAACGAATATAAATGAGATTTTCGTATCTTCCCTGGAGAAAATAAAGTACTCATCTTAAAAATTTGCCAAATTTCTTGTATATCTAGAGAAGATACTTGCAACATTTGCTGTACATCTTTTATTAAATGGAAGAAAACTAAAAATACGCAAATACAGAGGAGAAGTTATTTTTACCATCTTAGTTAAAAGATTCTACTGACTACCACACAAAGGTGTTTTGTTGTTGGGGTTTTTTTGTTTTGTTTTTTTCTTCTCAAGTGTTTCTGTACTCTTGTGAGAAACAGCAGCCTCCCGCACGTGCATGTTCCTCTGTTCCAGTGCATCTTGCACTTTCAAGAGTTCTGATTCCACTGCCGCTCCACAAGAGAAATGCTGCTGAGCTGGCAGGTCCCTGGGTTAGGCATCCTAGGCATCGAGTAGCGTTTTCATACCTTTGGTAATGATGCCTTTCTCATGGGAGAAGGTGTGTAACAATACTATCCGTTGTCCTTTTATGTATAAACCAATATAAATAGAATATATCAGTTACTGAAAGGAGTGTCCCCTCTGGTTTACTGAGCCTATTAAGAGTGTGACAAAAGGACGAGATGCTCTAATGAAATGAAATGTTGTGTTGAAAGCCAATGAATTTATGTCCATCTGCAGGCAACTCTGAAATACTTTAAATCACATTGCACATGGGCACAGTATAGTGAAAACATACGTGATTTTTATTTCTCCAGTGAGAACCACAGAATAATGTTCAAGTAGTAAACATAAAGGGAAGGCAGTGAAGGGAATGTATGAATAAAATTCTGTTGAAATAATAATTAACACATGAAATTTGTTGAAAGAATTATTAAACCATACACTCACCTGGATTTCCAGAATCAGTCCCTGAATTTGCAGTTCTCGAATTTCCCATGTACATGTGTGTATGCTACAGGCATGAACTTGGGAGCCACTTGGAAATATGACTCATTACCTTCCTCACAAGTAAAATATATTATCAAACAGTGGCCAAGATTTTCAGAAACAGTTAGCTCGGCTGTCCATATTTAGGAAGCTGAGTTTGTAGCTTGACGTTTGCTGAACTTTTAAGATATCAGAAGCTACGTCTGGTTGCTCAGCAACTCAGCATCTGGCCACTGTGATTTTAATATCATATTATTCTTCACTATGCCACCTTCTGTTGCAAAAGAAGTTTAAATTGAGATTGGTAATATAAAAATCTGAGCAAAGCAAGCATTTCTTCCACTCACGTCTGCCATGCATACCCTCATTTTTTTGCACAGATATCTTTCTTGCTCATTTCCACAAAGTGATTCTTCCACCTTACTTCTTCATAATCTAAGGGCCCAGATTTGTGGTTTGCTGACTGCAAGGATAATCGTAATTGGTATGAAATCACACTGTTATTGCTGTTCACCTCAGGTTTTCAAGATAACATATTTCTATATGACTGCAAACTAGACCCTAAAGCAATGGATACCAGTGCTGTAGGACAGAGAAGAGTAAAGTACATTCCTAGTATGCGCAGCTGTGTCAGTAAAGAGGTCATCAGAACTCTCTGTCTGTGTGCTGCATGAGTTAAAGTTTCTTGAATTAGATTTGTCCCTGGGTACTTCAAATCAGTTTGACATTTAAAATAATAATAATACTCCTGTAGTCACCTTCACTTCTGAGAAGCAGCTGAGTGCTTAACAAAGAGCCTGTGTTTGGGCCTTTTTTTCTCACAGGTTTTCTTGAACTATCAGAAGCATCATTTTATGGGAGAGGCATGATACCAGAAGGCGTTGCAATTGTAGTGAAGTTGAGGGACAGAATCACAACTGAATGAGAACAGCTACTGTGAATACCTGCAGAACTGAGGTTTATAGAGGGCCACTGTCTGAAACCTGCTCAGTTAGCATCTGCTGTGATCACCTCTATAAGCACCCTATTCTGACCAGCTTACTGTCATCTACATCTTCCTTTGTGCATCTGCTCCAGTTCATTACTGAAAACTCCACTCTTAACCAGAGCCCTAGGTCCCGAGGGGAAGAGTTTCAGATCTGTTTAGATTTACCAATTTGGTCGATCCTGCTTTTGCACAAGTGATTGTAGTCATACATGCTTGGGGAACGAGGAGGGTTTGTTTTTTGTACTGCAGCAGACTAGCATTCTGCTATGGTTATTTTCTTCCCTTTTAAATTACATTTTTTTCTGTGTTTCTATATAAAGGGAAAGGTAATGAGCAGTTCATGGTGGAGACCATCTGACAGTTGTATTCTTTGTTAATAAGGAGCCCATAATTCAACAAAAGGGTGGATGGACTCAGATCAGTTATCTCCCTTCCATAGGTTACACCTAAACCAGAAATGTCTACTAGAAGTCAACAAGATATGAGTGCTTGTTTTTTTTATCGTCTTTCAGAGAGGAAGGGAGGTTTCTTTTGACTCAGAGGTCTTCTGGGTGAGGTCTTCTCGACCTTTCTCTTATGACACATTTCCTTTCCCCTTAACTGTTCTGTGAATGTGGTTGGTTTTTTTTTGGTGGTGGGAGGGGGGGTTGTTGGTGTGGTTTTTTTGTTTGTTCGTTTTTGTTTTTTTTTTTCTGTGGAGCATCGAGAAGTCTCCCTTGAGAATAACAGATACTTTTTTCACATTCTGAGGAAGGATGCAGTGAATCAGTTTCTGCTGCAGGAAAAAGCTGTTTTCAAAATGTATCTCTGAGTTCTACAAAATACTGCATCTTGTAGATCACTTCTTGGTTTTCTGTAAGTTCTCTGAGGATATGAAAGCAAGATTTGTTCTAAAAGAGGAGGGAGAACACTTGACTTTTTAAATTTTTTTTAAATTGTTGATTAAAAGGAATTTAATGACTGGGTTTGTACCCCTTTTTTTTGTTTGTTCCAGTTTGGTTTTTTTTTTGTGTGTATAAAGATGGCCTGAAATGTGAATGGTGCATGTTATTTTTAAAGATCCTTAGTCTTTGTTAACTGAGGACATCAGGAATGCTAGATCGTTATCTTCAGTAATGTTGGTGGCAGACTTGATAGAACCCTCAGGTGATGTGTGATATCTCTTAGCAGTATTTTGTGATGAAGACAAGGATACTGATTCTTTCTTAAAGATGCTTTTTCTCAAGAAGAGTGTTCAGGTGCCCAAGTTATGTAAGCATAAAGAAGACACCCTCTTTTTTATGTTAAGAAGTCAGAAGGTAGTAAAGGATACAAGAGATGTCCTTCCATGGTTTACAACTAAACCTAATGCTACTTTCCAGAGTTCTGGAGATTATAGTGGGGGATTATAGTGGAGTAGTACAGCTGCTAAGAAAACTTGTTAAATCATACTCTCTTCCTCATTTTCGTATTAGATTTTGGATATTAGGTGCTGGAGTGCACATTGTACTGCTGTACAATGCCAGATCAAGAGGCTGGGGATTTTTTACGCAGTTGGCATGAGTCAGTATTTTGACATGATCAAAGAGTAGCTGAGTCTATCTCTGTGTGTTAATGTAAGTAAATAGATGATTAATAGATAAACCCATTAGGAATGGAAATGATCTATTTCTCTGTATTTCAGATCAAATTCATGTAGAAACCACTTATTTTGGATGTTGTAGGCTGCAAATACTGTATGGTAGTTATGAAACTTTTCCATTAGGTTTTAGTGTCCCTGTTGCTTTGGGACTTTTATTACAGTCATCCTGTCTTAAATTTTATTTAGAAGCTTGTTAACTTCATTTATGCATTTCTATAGATGTAGAGAGTTTATGGATATGATGATGTCTTTTTCCTTTGCTCAGTGAACAGGTGAAATTCTGTGTAGATACGTGTGAAGTCATATACAGGAGAAAAAAAAACAACATTCTAAATGTTCCCTAATACCTTGTAAAATACTGGTCTCTTGGCTGGCAGTAACCACTTAGGAGGATCTTAGGATCATATAATTCATAGTTCTGTGAAAAAGTCAGCTCGAAACTCAATAGCAATCAAAAAAAAAAGTCAAATGCAGACTATTTTAGGAGGGGAAAAGATAAAAAGAGAAGTTATGCTACTGTATTGTGAGCTTTATTATGCCATCTTGAATACTTCAGTGGTGTTCCTAGTAGTGCTCTCCTTGTTTCGAAGTGGGATTTACAGAATGGGAGGAGCTTCCTGGAAAGGCATCAACGGTGATCAAAGGTGTGGAGTAGCTTAATACAGGGACAACTATGCAACTTAAGTAAATTGATTCTTCATTTTGGAAGAGTGGCATGAAGACTATGGGTAGGGATTTGACTGTTCAGCTATTCAAGCAGCCATTACAAGAGCTAGTGGATGTCATTTGAAGCTAGTAGGAAACAAGTGAAACATACAAAACCGAAGAATATGGTTCTTCATGTGAATAGTAGATTTGTGGAGCTCCTTGCCAAGAGTTGATGCAAGTACTAGAAGTTTATATGGGCTTAAGAGGAGGCTGAAGAAATGCTACAAGGAAGACAAATCTGTTGAGAGTTTTTAAATAGAAACCACACCTGGTGGTCCCAGACAGAACATGGTTGGTGGCTACATCAGTGGGAAGGTAGTGTTGAACATACTTTCCCTTTTCTTCTGCTCCTCGAATAGGTACTTGCCACAGTCTGAAACAGAAGCCTGAACAAAACCCTTGATCCAATCCAGTGCAGCTATTTTGGGAGAATATTGAAGAGGCTCTTACCTAAATATTTGTCTTATATGATCTGACAGGACTCCAGCAAAGTCACTGGTAATATCCTCACTGATTTTGCTAGATCTTCTTGTCGCTTGTGATTTTGATAACCAGGCAACATGCATCTTGTTAAATACAGAAACAGCAGTCTTTGATTCTTATTCCCAATCTTTGCTCTTTTTGTTTTGTGGTCTTAAGTGCAAAAGTTTGCACTTGCAGAATGAAGTCATAAGTTTTGCCAGTAAATGATACGAGCAATAATAATTTTCCAGGATGAACCCTAAAGCAACTTCCCTGGTATATGTGTTTCAACTTAGTACTGTAACTGCAGCATCGAAGAGCCCTACAGGAGGGTTATATCCCTGGGCTGCATCTCAAAATACGGAGATGCAGGTAGGCAGCTCAAATTACAAGTAGTCGGGAGCTGTATGGTTGATGTCCAGTGCACTCCACTGGACATGTGCTATTCACCGACAAAAAAAAAAGCAGCAGCACGAAAGATTTGACCTGTTCCATGTGAAATCAGCATCAGATCCAGGTCAGTGTCAACTGTGTTCATTGATTTAAAGAGGAAGATGAGACAAAAATAGACAGGTGGATAGTCCTAATGTTTTGCACTTTCATTTCTCCATCCCAAAAACCTGCTCTTGTAGCTTTGTGCTCTCATTTAGGTGTGCCACTGTCTTCCATATTCACTGCTCTATCCCCACAGCTGTTGCTTATAAGACCAATCATCATCAATCATTATCAATTGAAGTCAGAATTTTTTTTTTTAAGAGAAAAGCAGCTAAACTGTTTCTGATACTGATACTTGCTTGCTGTAATTTCTTTTGTCTTTCTGTGCTTTCTGTGCTTGATTTCTAGATTACAAGTCCTTTGAGGAATGGACTGTTGGTACACTTCTTTCTTGTGTGGTGATGAGGCTATTGTTTTGCTTAGCAAATGATGATATTTTTACCTTTCAGAAGATAGCAAGTCAGATAGAGCTCTTATGATGTGCTGCTTTCCTGGATCTATCCATTTTTCCCCAAAGGATCAGGCAATATTTCTTTCTTTAAGATGAGCATAAAGGTGGACCTTTTCTTAATTATTTTCAGTTAATTGCCTTGTGTTGAAAAAACCATGTGTAAACTGTTGCCCTTCACAGGCATGAAATTCTGTGATGATATACTAAATTAAGCTTTATAGAAATAATGGTCTCTGTAACCGTTCATAAATCTGGAAAGTTTTATCTATTTAATATTTTCACTGGAGCTGAACCTGGCTAGTGCTATCCTATTACAGAGTCCATTATCGAGACGTACCAGAACCAATTACTAGAAACAATCCTGAGTAGTAAAGGAGGTCTGTGGTCCTTAA
>VXAL01005362.1:31331-102798 GCA_013399475.1 Chauna torquata | reverse complement strand
CTCAACAAATAGATATGTTCTAAGAAATAAGAAAGAAGATAAAAGTTCCTTAGCCTTTTAAAAGTTTTGCATTAAAAAAAAAAAACACACATCACATGAATTGGACTGAAGGTTTCAAATAAATACTATCACCTAATCTATATACTCAGTACTGATTGCAAAGATAGGGTTGCATAAAGTAGATTGAATCTACATTCCCTTTGGAACACAACTGGCTATATGCTAAGGATGAACTTTTTGAGAATTTTTCTAGTGAAAGTTATTTCTATTAACATGGAAGATCACTGCATATTCTGAAAAATAAATCCACCTCATGCTTACAGTACCAAGAAGAAGCAATCAAGAACACTTTTTTCTTTTTTTTTCTTTTTTTTACTCACTTGGGAGAAGTCAGTTTTCCATTACACAGTGAACAACAGAACAAAAGCACCACACATCTTAAACATTTCTGGGTCGTCCCTTATGGAAGTTCAGGGGTTTGTCTCGCTCTAACTGCCTGAAACTGGAAAAACTGCAACAGGATCTTCATTTCAAGGAACCAAAATAAAAAAAAAAAAAAAACTATCAGCAAATAACATGAATAAATTTGTAACCAAACTTAAATACTGATATGAAAGAAACCTGCTTAGAAAATACATTCATTACTGTTAGAACAATCCAATGAGGTGCAGACATTTGGTTAAGTGTGGCTTAATATCCTTAAAGATTTCTGGATGTCATGTAACAACAAATATTTTGCAACAGACAAACTTCTTTCGAAAAACATTTAGAGTTTGTTAAAATTGACCAAAAAAGACACAATCCAGATTCATCAACTGAAAAGGCAAGATATTATAGAAAGACATGATCGTCGTGACAACTCATAACATCTTACAACGCAGAGCCTTTTTGTCAAATTGCCTTATGCAAAAATAAATGTAACAAAGTGCTCACAGGTGGAGAAAGCATTTAACAACTCGTCTTTTATAAAAAGCTATATGTTAAAGATGTAAAAATAAATGAAGCGTCAAAGACCAAAGAAGAGAAAGGTGTGGGCCGAGATCACCCAGCTTTGAAGTCATTACATTTAATTAAAAAAAAGTATTCTATTTGGACCTCAACTACGCTGAGTTTACAGAAATCAATTTTGTTAAATATTTAGCTTCACAAACTCTGCAAAAATGAGTTAGTGACCTACAAAAGTCATATATATAATACATTATCTTAAAGAACATATTTACAAAATTTATTCACAAAAAGACTGCAAAATTCTGATTCAGACTGCAGTGCCTTGCCTTGAGTTTTCTGAAGTTATTTTCAAAATGATGAAAGATTATTGCTGTAATTTCCATATACAGAAAACATTACATTATGCAGTCTTTTCAAATAATTCTTAAGAGATTGTGTTTGAGAAGGAACATGAGTACACACTACCTTCATATTAAGTCCTTATCAAAGATATTGCATTAATCCATTATATAGTCTTATATAAAGTGCACTCAGCTGCACATCAATATGTAAATATTAGTCACAATTGCGTTTAAATAATTTAAATTTATTATCCTCTCTTTTTACCCCTTGGCATCAATGGACAGGATTTTGGAATAGTATGTGCCAATTCATTTTGCACTGCTACTTTGCTTGGGAAATCCTGACTCTTGGGGGTAAGAGATTAAAAGCAGCATTTATAGTCAGGAATTAATATAAAAGAGTCAAGGCTAGGAACTACATTCTCTGTCAGATATTCTTACTAGAGAAATCAGAAAATTCTTATCACCGTGACTTCTTCAGGCACTTCCATCTGCCTGTAGTTAAAGGGCTTTGGATAGCTACAGTAAACAGACAAGGTATTCCAGGGGTCTACTCATCATATTTACTAAAATGCCATTGCCGAATTCACATTTCTAGAGGCAGAGCGCCAAAAATATTTATGACCTTTTTTGTACACCACAATATACAGTACTACAGACTGCTTCTACTAAAAAAAGATTTTTTTGTTGTTGATGGTGGTGTTTTGTTTGTTTCTTTTTTCCTCTGAATGAAGTAACATAGGACATCATGGTAATTAGCGGGGAAAATCCCTTATTTCCATAAGGCCAGTACTAGTTGCCATGAAGAATGCGTAACTTTCCTTTATAACACTAGTGCATTGTTAATACAACGCATTCTTGTTTGGAGATCATGGTTTTAGGTGTCAGCAGTATTTCTGTTAAAGAAAAGAAGAAAGCATCATCAGAGAAAATGAAAAATACCGTTGTGGGAAAAACTGGACAACATTTTGCATTTTGAAGAGGAAAGTACCGACAGTCAGTTTCTAATCTGAATAGCATTTTAGTGCTCCATTTTAAAGATAAATTTGTAGAAAATAAATTTGTAGAAAATAAATGCTGTCCCAGAATTCCCTAAACACGTTATTAGGTTATCTTCAATGTATGACATGGTTTTGGAAAATCTGACATTTCACCATCCTTTTTCCCTCCTTACAAAAGGTGCTGGTTTTATCGAAGTCCTCTAATACCTTACTTGTCTTGCAAAAGTCCTCAGATTATTTTGGCTGCTTCCTCAGGTACCTTAGACAAAACTTCATGAGGTACTGGCAGCTTGAATAAATTTAGCTTATCTCAATATTATATTGCCCATCCCTTGGTATTGTGGAAAGATTACAGCAAAAGTAGATTTAGTATTTCGGCCTTCTTTGCAGTGCCTCTTACTAGCTTACTTTTCCCTTAAACAAGAGGCCTACATTTTCCGTAGTGTCTTGCTGTGCACATACGAGGGATTCTAAGGTATTAGAAGGGTAAGTATCATCATTAGCTTCTGCCAGCAAATACTGTGATGCCAGGATTCTTGGTCTGACTCATCTGTTGAAGATACTTTTCACAGTCTCTGTGTTTTGCTTTCTGGGGTTTCTCCAAGCTCCCTTCATGCAGTTTAAACCTTGATTCTACATGTGATACTTCAGAGTCAATAGCTAATCACAGCTGCTGGCGTTCATCATGGATTTGATTTAAATATCACCAAAAATAAGATATCTCTTGGGTCATACAATTTGTAGGAAGGTCCACAGATGTAAAGACGAACAGGATAACAGAGAACAGGACTGTGCCAGAGGAACTGCCTGAAGGAAATCATACTCAGTTGGAAAAGAGTCAATAGATCATCTCTCATTATGTACAACTTACCTGGTCTGGACCCATGGGCATCCCTGACACTGGCATAGTATTAATATTCATCTGTCCAATATGGCCACTGCTGCCATTCATGTGCATCATACTGTACGTTGCAGGATTACCCTGATGGCTGAACTGTTGTTGTGGGAAAGAACTGAAGCACAAAAGGACAAATAAAATTACATTCCAAGAAGTTTACTCACTGTTATATTGCGTTCCCTGTACCAGCTGTCAACATGTGAAAGAACTACGTTATCGACAGACACCTAAAACTATTCCTACATTTACTTGTTTCCGCATATTGGCTGTTCAATGTAGAAATAAAAATTTCCCTCCCAAAACGAATTTTGAATTTTTAAATACAAGCAGAAGCATGTGTACATGTTTCCTATTGTAACCTTTTTGGAGGCTTCAGTTAAGGCTGCATGGTAGACTGTAATTCTATCCTGAACCTTTTTATTTCCCCCAAGTTATGTTTTCAGTATTCAAAGAGTGAATGTTGTTTCCAGTTACAAAGATTATGGAGGTCCAATATGAATAAACGGAGCTAGACATAAGGTATGTTTAATCAGTCTATTTCCTAAACCAGAGCAGGATCAAGGACAATATAGACATTAGAAATATAATTATTTTTCCCTCTTCTAAATTCTTTTCCTACTACAAGCTATTTAACATAGCTTCTAGTTTCGGGCAACATGGAAGAAAATTTTTGAGCTATAGGTTATAGCTGTAAATTTCACCTGCTCCTGGTCATGCTTCCTGAGGGCCAGCCTTTCATCTCAGGAGACTGGTACATTGTTGCTGTCTGAGGATGCTGCATCATGGGATTCTGGGAGGGTCCAATTCTTGATGTCATCATTGGATTGGGAGGGCTTGATACTCTGCTAAATGCAGGATCAGGTTGTTGGCTTATTCCTTACAAGACAAAGAACAGTATACTTAGTTATCATCACCTAGCACTTCTAGGTTATCTTCTTACAATGATGAGAGGGGGAAAATCATCTTTTTTGGAGTATTTTCCATTTTTCAGAATGATCAGTATTTAGCCAACTTGGATTAATAATAAACTAAAAAAAAAAAGGGAAAAGAACACCAGACAGACACTTAAAAAAAAAAAAAGCGTCAGTACTAGTACCATAATTAGGTGGATAGGAGAATTGCTGTGGAGGAACTTGAGCCATTGGAGGGCCTGTCAGACCACTCTCCATGCTTCCTGAGGCAGTCACATTTGGTGGTGGACTGAAGGCCTGAGGTTGCTGTTGCTGCTGCATCATCATTGCCATCCTCTGTTGTCTAAAATGATGACTTATTAGCTCCCTGTTACGCTGAGCCACCATTTGAGCATTAAGAAAACCTTGCTGCTATCCCCCAAAGAAAAGAAAAATCATATTAGAAAAATTTTTACAAATAAAGTTGTCAGACTCAATCAAACTGCCTACATTCTGAGACCCAGCATATCCGTTATCAAAACGGAAAGTTAAGAAAACCCACAGCTAGTACAAAAATTATCAAAATATCAGAGGTTTTCATTGAGATGTTACTAGTACTAAACAGGTGATACAGTAGTCTATCCATTATTTCCTACATGGAAAAGACTGTTAGCACCGTGCACTGATAGCATGACCCAATGAACAAATCCCTCTGAAGTCTCATGAATAAGAGAGGTAAAAAACTCACGTTTTTTAATCGCACAGGAAAAAAAAAAAAAAAAGAATGGCACCATGAAAAAAGGCCCAAATTCTAAACAGATCTGTAAAAGGTGTGTCTGTCTAAAAATGACTGCTTCAGAAATTGTTAGTGTAATAATTACTTACCTGTGATCCCACCTGTGGCTGCATAACTGGTCTCATCACTGAGGTAGTACCACTGCCTGGATTTTCCATTTTCATTTCAAGCGCTTGACGGGTTTGATTCATAAACTTAGAAAAAGATGTTTTAACACTGTTAGCTTGAAAATACCAGTATCTGAACAAAATAATGGCAACTCCTCCAAAAAAATCCTTTCCACGCCTCTTGAATCTATAAAGTACAATAGCTAATTTTTCCTTGTTTGATATACCAGAAGTACCAAACTATTTGTTATTAAGCTCAAACAAACACACAAAAAGAAAATCCCTCCAAATAGTGCAGCACTAATTGGCTTTATTTTTCCCTTCAAATTAGCACTTTTTAAGAATAAATATATAGCAGATATAGCAGACTATCTCTTTGTTCCAAATCATGTTTTGGGCAGAAGGGTATAACCACCAGCTTTGCTTAAAATAGTCAACTTCTGTCCCCTTCCCATCAAAGTACCCCCAAACCATACAGCTTGAATTAAGTGTCACAGAGCAGCCAAGACAGCACACAGTATTTCGTAAGGATTTAACACTGCCATTCCATGTCACACACCACTATCCCAGTTTTCTGAGTTTTATTTGTACATTTTCTATTATCTAAAACTTCATCATGTCCAAGTGCATTTCTGAATGGCCACAGCATTTCTTTCCGTTAGGCAGTATGTTCCATATTAAAATCATACTCAATATTGTCCACTGATATTTGGTATCAGGACTGCATTTTCACATGGGGAATTCAATACTGAAATCATGCAGCAGTTTTTGTAAGCATTTTTTCAAGCCAGTGTTAAGATCTATGTGGCTTTACCTACCCTCTCACCTTCTATCCTAAGAAAATACCCAGAACAACATCAAAGCAACTAAAGAAAAGCAAACCAGTATTTCAATAAGCCCAAACGGTTTAGAAAACACAGTCAAAAAGAATAACATTTGATTTTCAGGAAAAATGTAACTGCTTATTTAATGGTATCACTCAGGGGGGTTCAGAAGGAAGACTAAATCTTCACATGGATGAGATCATCCAGAGCTACGTAGTACAGGATTATTGTTTTAATTAAAAAGCACTATCAAAATGAAAGTTCTTCCTTTCAATCATCTGCTGTAATATCAATTTCCATATTCCTGAAGCAATACAGTTCAGTGTGCACCTCATTCTGAAACAGAACAGAAATGTAAAAGCAGGAGCAAAAGATTACCTGCTGCCCCTGAAGCCTCTGCTGGAGCTGCATGCGGAGCTGCTTTGGTGTATTGGTCCGAGGTCTCATCACATTTGCTCTAGGATGCATACTTTGAAGTGGAAAATTGCTTTGTTGGCTCATCTGATTCATCACTGAATTAAAGGATGGCTGTTGTCCCTGAATGTTACTAAAGCCTCCTGGCAGGGCTGCCCCTTGCCCTTGATAGGGCTGACCATATAACGAAGGCTTCTGGTCAATCATCACTGCAGACTCCTGACCTTGAAATGACTCTTGTTTGGGTTCCAAAGCTTGCCCCTTTAACAGATGTAAAACATATACTGCTAGTGAAAACACTCTTCTTTTAAGTACGAATTGCTAAAGAAACAATAAAACTAATGAATCATACAAAGACCAATAGTTTCTTGAGTAGAAAATAGCATGGGCAGATTACTACTAGTTTTGTCTCCAGACAAGTGAAATAGCAAAAGTGATTGCTAATAACAATAATTTGTTTTAAAGTCAGTTCTGCTGCACACTGCTCACAGAAGCAGATCAGTGTCATTATTCAAGCCCTTCTGCACTTTTAAAGTGCAGTTTGTACAAATGAGAGTGTGATTTTGTGTTTTCCAGTAAACTCCAAAGTATTTAACTGAATTTCTTTTTCCTATTTGCTAGCCATGCAAATTCAAACTGGAATTGGAGGAGACGAAAGTGTCCTATTCACTAACACATCACTGCCAGTAAAACATTTTACAGCCCTCACTCAGTTGACTATACTGAAGAAACCTGACTCATTCTCTGCTTATAGAATTATAATGGTTTACACATACACACAAAAAAAAAAATGTGCCAAGGCATATTATAAAAAACATAAATAAGAAGATACCATTTTTTTTAAATGCACAAGATGGTTAATCAATACTGAAGTTCTCCAATGAAAATCATTACTGAAATCAGATGCTTCCAAAGAGATTTAGAAAAATGGAGACAAGGAAGTGAGGAGACATGGGAGGAGACATGGGAGGCTCTCTTCACTTTCTTTTCAAAATAATACAGGCTTTTGGCAAAAAAAGTGGCCAGAATCTCTTCCTTCTTACTTGGTTTACAAGATCAGGAATTCCTAGTGCTCTGTCAATTTCTTCCAGGCTTGTGACATCTGTATTACTCAGCAATGTGTGCAGCTGATCCAAAAGTGCCCTTTCATCACTCTGGCCTTCCACATTTGGTGCTGCACATAAAAGGTCATCCAAAGAGTTCCTCACTAATTGTCTATAAATATAAAAAAGAAAATACAACCATTATGGACTATAAAGGCATGTACTTAATTTTTATATTGACCTGGCAATGACAAAGTACCATAGTCACCCAGAAGGCTGAAGTAAGACTTACGAACTAAAGGCCCAAATTTAGGTCCTGAAATGTCAACTGTCGTCTATCCTTGAACACACGTAAATTCTGTTTTCTCCTGACATCTAAATATTAGCTTCTGCATGTGCCAGAGAGACGTAATTTAAGATATTCCCACCTCTTTTCTCTACGCCTCCCAGCTCAGGGAGTGATTGATTTTGTTAGCAATGCCCTTTGCGGAGCTGGGTTAAAAGATGTCTGGTCTCATATGATAACAAAATAGCAGCAGAATTGAAAATAGACTCTGACTCTGATCTGTTATCCCCACTGTATATGCTATGTTGATTTTTTTTCCAGGTCTTAAATTCTTCTGACAAACAGTGAACAGTTAGTTGTATTCAAACTTTTTTTTTTTTTTTTTTTTTTAATTTTTCCTTAATTCTACCTGTTTTGTGAACCCCGCGATGCTTGCTCCATGGACAGCATGTTGTCAGGCCACGATCCTGGCTGGTTAGATGGTCCTGGCTGTCCATACGGATTCGCCCCTAAACCAATGTTAATCTCATTTGACCCTGTGAGGTAAAACACTTGTTTTTAAAACAAAAGGTGTCATCTTGCTCTCCAGTGTTCACACAAAGTATTGTGGAAGATCACACAAATTGTGAAGCACCTTCAAGTGCTTTCCATTAGCATGTTTCAAGGATGATTTCAGAAGTATGACAGACCACAGATTTAAATATGAATATGAATACTTAAATGAGTACCTGCATTTGCAGTGTGGTTTCATATGAAATTTGGACAATCCATGTGAGAATAGTTTTGAAAAACTTAAGAAAAAGCTTTTAAAAACCCTGATCACTAAGAAGTCCACAGGAAAAAAAAAAAAATACCACATTTATGTCAAAGGAATGTTATGTCTAAAGGAATTAGTAACATGAATTAAATTGATCAGAATACTAGCACCTTCACATATAATCATAAATGGCATCTAGATCCTGGAATCTCACAGAGAAGTACTGCACTAAAGAAGCAGAAATAATACATAAATTATCCAAAAAAGGTCCGGAGACTCAGCATGAATAATCTGTATATGAAACACAGATCACCAGGAAAAAAACAGTATGAACATCAAAAAGTCATCAAATGCCCCACTGAGGGGACAATAATAGTCTTAACCTCAGAACGTCTGGTAATCAGACTGTACAAAAACTGAAAAGATTTTGCTGGTGAATGCTTGCTAAGAAACTAATGAGATAGTGCAGAATCACAATAAAAAGTAAAGAACTTACTCATGTGAACCATTTGCTGTTGTAGCATTGGTCTTGTACCAGGTATGCTATTAGAACGAACGGGCAGTCCAGGCATAGAGCCACCCACTGTGGGTCTGGGAAGGGATGTGCTAAACTCAGGTCCTGGTCTCAACACCGACGTAGAACTTGCAGGTTCCAATCTGTTAACCTTTGAGTTTGGCAGACCCCAGTCTCCTGACTGATGTTGATTCATAGCTACATTTCTGTTGGGAGCACTCGCTATAATGAAAAGCACAAAATATAATAATTTTTTCTAGAATAAATTATGTATTTTTGTTTTAAAATTAACTTTAAGTGGATTTCTTTTTTTTTTTTAACCTACAAGCACACTTGCTAATGACAGATTAATTCACTGAACACTTACAAAAACAACTACAGCTTACCATGCCAAGTTTTAAATCAAATAGCTGTATTCATCTAAATATATTTTAAATTGTTAATGACTGACTGCCATTGTGACTTGTTCTTGCTTCTATCTATCAAAAACACATTAAATTCAAAATTTTTAATAGTAAAAAATAATTTAACTACTACGCAAAAGAAAAGTCCTGATAATAATACACAGACAGTAAACAGCTATGTTCTTAAAATTTTAACTAGAGACAATAATTAAGGAGTATTTATATGCTGATTATAAAATTTATATGCTTTAATGTTTCTTCTACCAAAGCCCATACTATAACCTTGCAACATTTTTTACATTAAAGCTTTTTCTTTTACAATGAGAATTATTTGTACACAATCAACAAACCCAGATTTGCTCCAAAATTTTCCTGGGTTTCAATCATTCTTGGACTTCCACCCATCAAGCTTTGCTTTTGTAACATGGAGAATGCATTGACATTCCTCACTGGAGCACTTGAACCCACAGGGCTGTCTAAAGACATGGCTCTGTTGAAAGGTGGGCGGGTAGTCTGCACAGACTGGGGACTCCTCATACCTGTTAAAGAATTAAAAGAAGCTTGTAATTGTATATTTTAAGTAGAAAGTACTATTAATGACTTGCAGAAATTTAATCTATTTACAGGCACATATATTTGACCTTAAACAAGCCAAGAATAGCTATTCTGCTTATGTTCTCACTGCCCAAGTCACATTTTGAATGCACAGTTACGAAATTTTACAGGCAAAGCCAAATGCAATCCCCTTCGACCCTAGCCATAAAAAGGTTCATTTTAATTTAAGTTCTATAATGAATCATGTTTTTAACATTCTGAAACACTCTAGTATTACAGACTCATTAATATATACGAGTGGACTGCCCAGCCTTTGGATAACTCTGACATGGCGACAGAAACCAGTCAAATGGCTCCCTGTTTGGATCAGGTGGAATCCAGAAGCAGTATGTTTTTGAGCACTTTGTGTTATGTGGACTTATTAGCGAGATCACTGTGCTCCACAGCCAAGAGCATCAGTGACCTTACATGTTCTTGTACTTGATTTCACATTTTTCACTGTCCATGACTCACCTCCTTAGGTTACCTCAGCAAACTGACCCCATATAATCAAGAGATAACCAACATTATAAAAGGAAGTGACAACTGCCATGATGCAGTTGTCTACTAGCAAGGTTATCTTTCTGTCCTACTCAGCTTCCTATTAAGAAAGGTCATTCCTTTCAATGTTGAGGAGGAGTATTGATTAGAATCTGCAGGCCACAAGACGTTTTCCTATAGAATAAGTGGAAAATCAAAGGCTTGCCACCAATCCCATGTTATTGCCCTAGTTGTCTGCAAGGAACAAAAATGCTCAATTTCAGTTTACAACTGACAAAACATTTTTCCTGATGTCTTGTCTCTGAGAAATCTGTTAGACAATCCAAGAAGAGACGATAAAATGAGGAACTGAAGTTAACTTTATTCACTGTGTATGTAGTAGATAAGTGCTGCCATTTTGCATTGCATTTGTCCATGAAGATACAACAGATCAGAATGTATTCTCTAATGATTTGAGAAGAAAACCCTAATTTTAAAACTGAAGTGATATTAAATGAAATTCCTTACTCAGTGGGGCATTTCCCTGAAACAATGCTTGCTTTGTTCCAAAGCTATTTCCATTTGTAGACATAGCATTATTATAAAACTCTGAACTAGTCAGATCACCTAAAATCGCATCCAAATTATCCAAGTCTCCACTCATCTGAAAAAGAAGCAGTAAAATAATCAAAGTTATTTACTATCACAGAGCTATCCTTCAGCTTTTATTTAGCTCCTCACTAATCTTAAACAATATTATTGAGATAAATGCTTTAGTTCACTGACAGTACTTTAGGCTGTCTACCAATTTCCAAAGAACTTCTGATATCGGTTAGCTGTGTTTTTAGAGTATTTTGCTCAGTTAATTTTGAGAATGAGGAGAAACTGGAGGTACACATAAATAAAAAACAAAGCATTTTTGAATATGCAAATTGCAGTCATCTCAAATTACAAACATAAAAACACTAATGACAGCAAACAATATCAAGAATGTTTACTATTCAGTGATAAATAATGCATTTGCCATACACAAATATCCTGATTTGATCAATGCTAAACACAACACCACATGAAAAGTACCCACAGATTTTTCTAGTCAATTGGAGCCCTAATCTTTTTAATGTATTTGTCTTTAAATCAGCTGCAGTTTTAACAGAAAAAGAATTGCATATATAATGGATTCAGAGCTTCACAAAATAAGCTTCTCTGAACATGCGCGTAAGATCTCAGGAGCAAGTACTGAAACTATGCATTGGGTACTATTACACAGTTGTTAGTAACTTTTCTGTAAGATGCACTTGGAAGTGTTACAGGGTGTTTCATTTACAGTGAGCCATTAGCAAGTATAAAAATAGCACAGAATTTTTTATTTACAGAATTGTTACTGACTTGGGAAATCTAAATTCTAAGATATCAGTATGTTTTCAGTAAACTGTGCCATACTGACTGGTGCTATTTATTTTAAAGCAGTTCCAAATGTGACTTAGGAACTAAGTACAAAAGAAATACTATCTATACTTCATAGTTTTATGAACAGCTGTCTCCAACAAGTGTACCACTGCTTTCAGTAGAGTTATTCCATAGTGATGTAGTTTGTTTGCTTTATCATATTTCTTAGAATTTCACCTCTTGAAATATTGAAACAAATATATATATATATATTTGAAAACTGAATATATATGTATTTGAGACATCTTCCCACATTTAAGGAAAAAAAGGTGTACAAGAACCAATGAATTAACTAAAAGCAGTCTATATCCGTTTCCTGATAAGCTGTAAAAATAAACATGTGCAATGGGAAATTGCAGATGCTAAAGATTTAATTTTAGGTAACAATTTGTAAATATACGCTACCTTAACCATATGATAACTTAAACTGTATGCTACTCCAGGACTTCTGTACAGCTACAGTATTTGGTTATATGCATACCCCCTAGTTCTATTTGTTTGACCTTTGTCAGTTGCAATAAAACCCGAGCACGTAGTTTCCTGCCATTTGCACATAACTTTCTTAGAAACACTTACACATGCACACAAAAAAAGAGTGTTGTCCTTTTAGGAATTCACTGTAATAAGAAAGTACTGGCTTGTTCATTATCATCACTTTACATTATACTCTACCTCCTCTGTTGGTTCCGTTTTTATTTTCATCTCCTTTTCTTGACTGGAAGTAGGAATAGTAGAACTACTGCATTGTCCCATTTTATTATCCACATTTTCTACTTTAGGCTTCAACTCTTTGGAAAGTGGATCCTTAACATCATCTTTATCTAACAGGTATCTTAGTAAAGCATTATTTTCCTTCTTCTTTGGGCTCAGTTGTTCCTGTTTGACAGTGCCTTCTCCACATGGGGCTGTATTACCAGCGTCATGATATGTATCTTTACCAGTAGCTTCAGCTGTGATCTTGGCTACTTCTGCAGGAGAATTACCATTCTGCAACAATTTATGTAAAATTCTGTGCTTCTCCTGCAGGAGTGACCCATGTACGTTTGAGGAGGAAGATACCCCTCCAGATGTTGACGAGGAAACTCCTGAAGGACTGGTAACATTGGTAGAAGATTCTTTACAATTAGAGTCTAAAGGTGAGTTTGATGCCGTGGAATGTCCTCTTTCATCTGAGGAGCACGTGAGTAGCTGAAGCAGCTTTTTATGCCCTTTGCTTTCTGATTGTCCTCTCTGACTTTCAGATGCCTCCAGACTTCCCTCTTTACTATCTTTTTCAGTAAGGAGATCCCTGCTGTTTGACTGGCAGAGGGAACTTTCCACTTGATTTTGTTCACAATACAAGCCAGAAGGGCTTTTGGAGTCCTGGGTACTTGCTTTATTTTGCTGAGCCACACTCATGTTTGGGGAATTATCCAATTTTGGACCCGGTGAAGAAAGTGTTGATAACAGGGAAGTTCCAACCCCCTCACTAATGGCTTGAAGAGCACTAAGAGAACTGCTAGAGAAAGTGCTGTTGCTGGTGTTGCTGGCAGATCCCATTGGAGAGTGCATACCTGTATCACAAGATATAGAGATCAAACTTACTAGATCACAGAACTGTTTATATCTGTTTTTCCTTCAGGATTATGTATGACTGCTACATTGAGTTAATTACTTTAAAATAAATTTTTACCATGAAATTAGGTATACCACATAAAGTAACACATACAAGGTCAAATAGAACTGTTAAAAAGGATAAAAGATGGCATTCAGATAAAGGTGAGGAAAGAGAGCTTTACAAAAATAACTTACAGCAAAAATAAACTACCTGTAACTGGAGAAAACTGGTGCGAACTCATTTTTGGACTCCCTCGATTCCTAGGAGATATCATTAGATTCTGTTGGTTGGAAGTTAAACCAGGACTACCATGTGGTGGGCTACTTATATTTAACCCATAACTGTTGTTCTGATAAGCAGAGGGCTGCATTCCTGGTCCAGAGTTCACTGGCCCCATACTACCAGGGCCTCCATATCGAGAGCTGCTCAGCTGACCCACTGCATTGGGATCTCCCATGCCATAGTTCCGGTTCTGCATTGGCATGCCTTGACCAGGTGACATGTTCATAAGACCACCAACAGAATTTGTATTTCCAGCCACAGGTGTTCTGATGTTTTGCCCAACTGCATTAGGATTTGGTCGATATCCATTTTGCTCTCTGTAAGTTCAACAACATCCCCAGACACACCAAGAATACAAATTAAAACCATATTCAGAATCAAGTGCTACAAAGACAGAATTAGCATTATTAAATAATTTTTCAATAAAAGCAGTGAGAATTTAAGCAGCTCCACAAAAGCAGAACTAAACCATGCCACTCGTTCATTCGTTCTACAAGTGCTCGGTCCTTTAGGTGAGTTGAGTTACAACTGCATACAGTATCACCCTCTCAAAAGTTTTTTTTCCACCAGCTGTTAGTTAGATTTACCCGTTTAAACATCTTCTTTCTTCTACTCCCTTCCTGAGTCAATGCATGACACTATTCTAATGTGTGCACTAATGATACCCCGAACAATCGCAACTACTCGTTTTTCAGCATCTGGAGGTACTTTAATGCCAGAGGCAGAGAGATTCCCTCCAGAGTGGCATGTCAATTATTCTTGCAGTCAACAAGAACAGGTCACAGAAAGTGCTATTTAAGGTACATTTGAGTCATCAATGATGCATCTGAGGGGCCTTTGTTGTCTTTTTAACTGGTCTGCAATTAAAAAGAGCAAGATAAAGCACGTAACTCAGCGTTTCTATTTCCAGTGTTTCATCATTATAAATGTTAACCCAAAAGAATAATGAACACATAATAACAGGCCCCACGAAGGAACAGAGGGAAAAACCTCTCTTTTGACTAGGACTGTCATTCTGCCACACAGTTAAGCTGGGAGGCTGCATGTCAACTAAAATCTTAATTGACACATTTATTTCCATGCTACACAACTCTGCTTCTCAAGTTACACCTCTTCTGTTCAAGTTTTAACCAAATAAAATATTTTGGCATACTATTTTTTCAGGTAGCTTCAAGGTCAGATATATTTTTTAAAAGCTATGACACTTAGATAACAAACAGACACCATTGATTTCACCTTTGAAGAAAGTGGGTAGAGACAAATCCATGGCGGTCATTAGTTACAGGATTTCGAAATAGTTTACTCTTTGTTTGTGCTGTCACTATAGTACCATCCGCTAAAGAAAACCGATACAATGGTGTTTCAGCATGACCTTGTGTATAAGCTGTAAAGGAAAGACACAGATATCATTCATATTTAAAAGCCGAAAAATTGTTAATAAGCACTCTATAGATTTTCAACAAAATATCCTTCTTTTGATGAAGATAAAAATAATCCAAGATACACACAAGACTGATATTCAAATAAAGGAAGTGTTACACGTTTTCTTCTCTAATAGTAGAGGAAGCATAGAAGCAAATGACTATTTTGATGTTGCAGTATTTTGTGCTAACCATGCACAGCTGGCAAGGTTCTACATTTGTTAACAGACTTCCAATGCTAGGTTAGTAGGTTTCCATGGCTTCTCCCTGGGCAGAAAGACTAATCAATTCTTAAATATCAACTGCAGTAAAACACACAGGTAATTAATATGAAATAGAAATGAAATTTGGAAGCCTCCTGATCAAGCATTTTTAATTTCAAAAAGTTGTTTTTTTCAATCAAAAAACTGTGGAAACCACTGCTTTTAATCTGAGCCCCAAATTTCTTCTTAATTGAGGATCTACTTCGTAAGTTAAGCTGAAGAACCTCCAGCGGAACGGAAACTCCATTTTCTGCCAGTACCTGTTTTTCCTTATTTAATATCCCCCCCTACTTGAATTACTTTGTTAATCCTTCAAAAACACTAAAGTTTAAAAAATCTAGAAAATTTCATTTTCTTACTGTAGACGGTGGCCCTACTTCACTTTATCAAGGTTATCAAAGTAGCATTACAAAATAAATAACACTGGAACACTGAACATATTTTGAAACCCTGTATCTTGAGTAAGATGAAAAAAGGCATCAACACAAATATTACCGCTTTTCAGACTGGCTAACAGGTGAGCTATCCTTTCTTTAGCAAAAGAAAATAAAAAGAAAGTCATGTTAAATGAGAATAACAAGCAAATGATAAACAAGAATTATATGTTATTACAGAAATTTAGCTGTCGCTGTCATTGCTATACCCATCTATGGAAAAATACGTTACTTCAGGCTTCCAGATCATTTATCTGATATTTTCCATGAAAACTATCAACAGACACATTAGAAAAACAAAATAACTTCTATCAGAATTCCTGTTTCTCAAGAGGTCATCCTTCTTCAGATAGTACATATGAGTCACAGTAATTAACTAAAAATATGGAAAAAATGAACACAGGTAGAATTTTAGCATTTTTGTTTTTCAGAAAAAAAAAAAATGCAGCCACTGGGAGAAGCAGTACAACCAAACACTGCAAACAGATTTTTACCTTCATGATAGTGTCGTTTGTTTGACCATGACTGTCCATCATTATGGCATAAGAACCTCTGAATACACCGACGAATTGTATCTTCAAAGCCAGGTCTCATGGAAGATCGTAATGAGTTTGTATCGATGTTGACAAGTTTTCCTGTTACAGGAAAGAAAACATACAAGATAAACTCTTTATGACTACACCAATCCTTTCATATAAATGTTGTACATTTCAGAATGCTCCAATATCACCATTTGCATTGTTCATCAGCCTAACACCACATTTTCAGTATGCAGTAATTACATTTATGAATAATCTGCCATAAGAGAGTACGATGCTGCTTGTTAAAACATCAATATTCAAATGGATTTAGATAATCATAAAAGAGGAAGTTCAAACATCCACCGGTTAATGACAGAGCTTTTAGAAAACACACAGCAACTTTGTTTCCGGTTACAGGCACCCAAAGGATGCACAAACAGTAAAATTTTCAAAAATACTAACCAGTTACCTCCACAAATGAACATCTTAAACATAAACTTAAACACTGAAAAAGCCCCATAGAGATTATGTAAGTATTTCAATTTAAACAGCATAAAACACTTTAAACATTAGCTCACATACGGCAGAAAAATACAAACATTCTAAAGAACTTCCATTACCTTCAATTATGATTTAAAATATTTCTTACATGTGAAGGAAAGCATAATGAAAACAATTTGAAATGCTGCCAAGTAAAGACACAAGTAATGTTTTATACCAACTTGCCAAACAATGCCATACTAGCATACATACAGAAAACCTGTACCATGCTTGTTATTACACCCCAGTGCCAACAATGGTATATTGCAAAAAACTGTTGGGAATTCTGGTTAAGAATTCTGCTAGTCACTACAAATATGCAATTTATTTACACACTTCATTTATATAAAATGAGCACATGGACAATAAAAAGATACCTTCATCTCAGATACATTTCTCACCTGAAAGATCATGTCTGGTAATAAAACTCTCTGGATTTGTTGGAAATACTCTTTCTGCAGTTGTGATACGACGTGCCACACAAATCATACAAGATTGCAAATCTGTATTTAAAAAAGAAGGGTTTTTCTTTCATTTCTCTCCTATTTCATTCTGTTAAATAATCTAATAAAATAGCTGAAGCATCTTGCATTGTTAAAGTAGAAGTATAAACAATAAGAATTTAAGTTTTTGCATTCTGTTCCTACTTCATTCAAAAATGGATTGCATAAACTACAGATTTCATAACACATACCAAATAACAAAAAGCTTTACTCATAGATTTCTTTTCTGCACAGTAATTGCACAAAATTTCCTACCTTCCCCCTCTTCCATCATAGCTCTTGGCTGAGATAAAGCAAAACACTGCATTGTTTCATATCTCTGACGTGTATCCTGGTGGCTGCCTACATCTTCCAAAAGATCATGAGAGGTTTTCACCATCATCCGGCAATTAAATGTATGACTCTTCTGTCTAGGTGTTTCATTGGTCCAAGCAACTCCATTAACTTAAAAGAACACAGTATGAATTTATAATGATTTTCAGATAAAATCAATTCATAATCAATTCTTCTTAACTTATATACCTTGTTGCTAGATTAGAGAGATTAAAGAATTTTAACATGCTTTCTCAATATACCATCAGTTCTATACCTTGGAAATAGCAATATTGTGAACCAAGTGAAAAAAAAAAAAAAAACCACCTCTTCCCCTAACATGACACTTTCACTCTTTCTTCAAGGAGACTGACATGTCATTCCCATATTTAAAAAACAAGCAGTTCCCTCAGCTAGTACTGTAGCTTTAGGAAACATGTTCTTTTAGTATCCTTGTTTTAAGTTACAGGTGAACAAATTGCAAAGGCTAAAGTACAGTGTGAATTTCCAGCACATTTACTTCTAGTGCTGTGTGCTTATTAAGAACATACTAATATTTTCTCAAGATTAATGGACTATGAAGTCAAATTTCCTTTGTAAAAGTAATTTGTTTTGTAAGATTATCCATTATAAGTTTGCTTTTTTATTTTTTATTTTTTTTTCTTCTCTGATTATTTTCAAATAGCCTAATAACAGTATAGTAAGTCAACTGTCATTACCTGAAGATTTTGGTAAGTTTTTAAGGAAGTCCTTCCGGTCCTCTTCATGCAAGATACCATAGACACTTGTATTAACCAAATCTTCTTGTTTATATTGCAAATACTGTGTGACATTTTCTGACACAAATACTATGTTCCCATCTCGATTTACAACAAACAGGAAACCGTCCAATGCCTAAATATTAATGTGACAACATACCATATAAGACCATAATTCTGAACATAATTTAGTTTAAAAACCATGCTGGTGCTAAACGTCGAACGATAATACGTGCATTTCTTGTCAAGGCTAGAACTGAATTTTCAAATTTTTCTGCACAGAAAATTGTGTCTGTTAAGGAATGATTTTAATATCCAAAATCAATCTATTCATTTATTATTCGATTGAGATTTTTCACAGTAATAACCAGCCTTCTTGTTTTTTATTCCTTCCTTATCTGAACACAAGATAATGAATTCATAACATTATTTCAATAGCTGACAAATTGAAATAAGAAGAAATTCAGTAGAAACAAGTAGTAAGACTTGAGCATGAAGACATTTGCACCAACAAGTGACTAGATAAGAGTCTATGCATTTCTTAAAATACTGTATTTTTTTAACTGAACGAAAATTTCAATTTCTATTTCAAAAATAAATTTTCAAAAATGCTTTTTAATGGACTTGTAAGTATGGGATTGGTTTTCTAGGCATAAAGCAAAAGTATCTGCTAGGTACCTTTTTTTTTTTACAGTTATTCTTAGGTTAACTTACTTGCTAGCAACATTTGTTGAAAATGCTCCACATTTTAGAAACATAAACACCAATACATATCATAGACCCCTGTTCTCCATAAAACCTCATCCATTTATTTTAATGGCTACCCCCTAAAGCAAAGGAAAAATATTCCTTTTATGGCTAAGCACTGTTTTAGTAGTAATTTGCTAATGACTGCCAGAGAAAGTAAAGCACAAGAATATGAGAAAAAGCCAAAGGCTATTCATTTCTTTCCTTCTATAGACTATTTCAGTGAAATTAAGAAAACACAATGGATTTTATTTCTGACCCTTTCAAACATAGTTCTGTATAGTTCTTGCACACTATTTCACCATAGCGTTGCAGGCTCTATCGTAATAGTTTCAGCTGCTCTACGAATTTTTTTTCCATGGGGATTTACTAGGGCCTGGTTTGTACTTGCCTGTAACAACAGAGGACCCAAGGAATCCTTATCAATAACTCCTTGACCCGTAGAAGACACATCAGCTTTCTGAACATCATCATCATTAGAAACTGCTTTTCCTGAAACCCAGAAGACATGTTTCAGTAAAGCCACATTCCACATGAAGGCTACATTTTAATACTACAAGCCAGATTCTGGGACGTATGTGAATAAAGGCAAAAAAGAAAATAAAGACGGTACTAATGAGAAAGGAGATCTCATGTATTGTTAGTTGCTTATGACCTGAATAAACGTCATGGCTACATGACATCAAACCCTTTGCTCCCAAAAATTGACTTGACAGTTAAAGTTGGATCAAAGCTTCCACCACCAAGGTTCGTGAAACAGTATTTCTTCTGCTGCGTCTGGGACCATCTGTCTAATGAATGCCCGATGAATTTCTCAATGGCCATTAAACACACTCTTTGGCACATCTCTTCTTCCTGGTTTTATTTTGATTATCTCGTTAGCATTGGTCACAGTCTTCAGATGCCATCACCACTGTTCTACAAACAGCCTTTGGCTCATACTAATGTATATGTGTGTGTACGTGAATGTGCGAGCGCGCACATATGTATGTATGTATATACACGTGTATGTATATATATAAATAAAACTAGATTTTAAGAATCAAAATATCCTAAATAAATAATTTGATTGCATGGGAAGGTGCAATGGGCAACCACATCAGGCAGCAGAATTACAGAAAACAAACAGTAAACTTTGTTCTGTGGTATCACATACTAAACTCTATAATGAAAAAATTATTACATTAGAATACACTGGACTGGATTAGAAATACCTTAAAATCAGAAGTCAAGACATCTTTTCAGAATTATTTTAACGTCTTCTAAACTGTGGCAAATTATCAAGACTGGTAAAATATACAACATAGCTAACTTGATTTCAAACAATAATTTATTGCCCAAAGGAAATATGTACATTTGACACTTGGCAGACTAAAGCCATTTAAAATATATATATTGAAATATATATATCGTCATGTGAAATATATATATATATTCCATCACTATGCATTTCAACTTTTTTTTTGCATATACCTGTCTATTTAAAAAATAACAAAATAAAAAATTATACCACTTAGGCTTATCCTAGGCTGACAGAAATTACCAAAAATTGATGTATTGCTATTTTCTCCTTTGCTGATTTAATTATATTCCGACTATAGCCAACTGCATTGCTTAATTATTTGATCTCAAGATAAATGCATTTTAACTATATTGGAGTCCAATACGTAACTATTTATGAGGCATGTCTTAAGCAGCACAAGAAAGCAAAGCCCATAAAAACATAAAAGAAAAAAAAACAACAATAAAAATCAGTATATCTGAGTGGAAGTGTGCCCTGTAAGAAACTAGGTATTTTTTAAGAAATTCATTTCAAAGCATTAAAGTCCCTTTAAGCTCGAAGTCCCTTGAACTGAAAGGCAACAGTAAGTGTTCTTCACACCAGAGGGTATTTGGTACACTGTACCAGCAGATGGTACAACAACATCTGTATTTAGGTTCACTGTGGACTATCTCAAGCTTTCCTAGTATTTTCAGGAAACTGATGAGAAAGGCCATACACAGTTTTAAAGCACTGATTCCTAATAAAGAAGTGATAGTAAATACTCTCTTACTTTAAATAGGAAATTATTTACACGATATTAAAGGTTTGGTTCAAGTCAAAATCTGGAGTCTTTCTCAATTACAGGCTATTGTTAAAAACACTACTGAATTTCCCAAGTTATTAATGCTTTGGAAAAAAGAATCACAAGAAAATGAAATTATTCATTTGGCTTAGCAGGGAACTGTACCTTGCTCTTTTATCTGTCGAATCTGTCTCACGGTTTCTTTTAAAATAGCACATTTGTCCGGTTTGACATTGAAATTGTCTATGTCACTCAGATTAGCAGATATCAGTTCAGCCAGTTCCTCAATATATTTGCTTTCCTGCTCACGCCGACGCTTCTCACCACTGCAGGTCAGACTAGGAATCAAAAACATTATTACATATACTTATATTCCATTAAACACAAAAGCTGTGCTCACACTGAACTTAATGTACTTCGTGTTAACACCTATCTATTAAATCTAGGTAGTAGTCATTCTTCTAGCAAACACAAATCTGAAGGGTTTTGTGTGTACATTGTTATGTTGTTGTTTGGTTTCATTGTGTGTGGGTTTTTTTGTTTGTTTTTAAGAATCTTAAGTACCAGTTTATCTTAAGAGGGTATGAGAAGGTTATTCATCTAAAAAAAAATCCTCCTGTGATTACTCTATTGTCAAACTTAATGAATACCGGAACTGACATGACATTAACATTTGATGAAATCTTTTCAGATTGCTTGTAATGAAATGACTATGGAAGGTGATATCTAAAAGAAATTTCTAGGCATTAGGAAAAAAAAAGTCATATCTGTTTCCAAGAAAATCAGAATCCTAGACAACCTAATGTCGCAGGATAAAGTCTCTCTCTGAAATTTCTTTTCCTATGTAGATTAAAATGCTGAGTAAAGACAGAGACTATAGGCTAAATCAACACAAAGAACAGGTCATTGACAGAGTATGCTAAGAGTAGGAAGAGGCACTCAGGAGAAAGGGAAGGGACAAGAATGGGCACGCTGAGGGAATCAAAAGACAATGAAGATTCTTTGAGAATCATAGAATCATCTAGGTTGGAAAAGACTTTCAAGACCACCAAGCCAAACTGTCAACCTGAGCTACTGAGTCCCACCACTAAACCATGTCCCTTAGTGCCACGTCCACACGTCTCTTAAATACCTCCAGGGATGGGGACGCCACCACGTCCCTGGGCAGCCCGTTCCAATGCCTGACCACCCTCTCCATGAAGAAATTCTTCCTGATATCCAATCCAAACCTCCCCTGGTGCAACTTGAGACCATTTCCTGGCATCCTACCACTTGTCACCCCAGAAAAGAGACCAACCCCCTCCTCACTGCAACCTCCCTTCAGCTAACTGTAGAGAATGATGAGGTCTCCCCTCAGCCTCTTCGCCAGACTAAACAACCCCAGCTCCCTCAGTCGCCCCTCACAAGCCTTGTTTTCTAGTCCCTCCATCAGCTTCACTGCTCTTCTCTGCACACGCTCGAGGAACCCCCTATTCTTCTTGCAGTGAGGGGCCCAAAACCAAACACAACCTTCAAGGTGCGGTCTCACCAGTGCCGCACACAAGGCGACAGTCACTTCTNCAGATCCCTCTGCAAAGCCTTCCTACCCTCACACAGATCAACAGCCCCATCTAACTTGGTACGGTCCGCAGACTTGCTGACGGTGCACCTGATGCCCTCATCCAGATCATCGATAAAAATGTGAAACAAAACTGGCCCCAAGACTGAGGCCTGGGGAACGCAACTGGCTTGAACTCCATTCACTAGGACTCTTTGAGCCCGGCCACCCAGCCAGTTCTTCACCCAGCAAACTGTGCACCTCTCTAAGCCACAAGCAGCCAGTTTCTCCTGGAGAATACTGTGCAAAGCAGTGTCAAATGCTCCCTGTCCCAACTCAGGGGGCTGGGTACCCTGAAAACAATTGGCCCTACTAATAAAGACTGAGGCAAAAAAGGCTTTAGGTACCTCAGCCTTATCCTCATCTTTTGTCATAACATTTCCCCTCACATCCGACAAGCGATGGAGATTCTCCCTAATCCTCCTTTTGCTGTTTATGTATTTATAACAGCATTTTTTATTGTCCTTCAATGCACTAGTCAGATTGAGTTCCAGTTAGGCTTTGGGTCTTCTAATTTTCTCCCTGCACAACTTGACAACAGTTCTATAGTCCTCCTGAGTTGCCTGCTCCTTCTTCCAGAGTTCATAAACTCTCTTTTTCTTTCTGAGTTCCTGAAGAAGATCTCTGTTCAGCCAGGCTGGTCTTCTCCCTGGTTGGCTCGACTTTTGGTGCACTGGGACAGCTTGCTCCTGTGCCTTTTGAATTTCATTCCTGAAGAAGGTCCAGCCTTCCAGGACTCCTTTACCTTTCAGAACTGCCTGCCTAGGGATTCTGTGAAGGACACTCACAAAGAGACAATGGGTTGTGGTGGGAGGATTTGAGGATCTCATAGGCAATTTCTTACGTGATGGAGGAAATTAGCACAGGACAGTGAGGAAGTATATAAAAGAGAAAAATGTGAGTGCAAGTGACACCTGGTATCCTGGTGAAAATGGAGACATTTTAAAAATACTGTGTGGGAACAAGAACATGAAAGGCTAACAGAGAACCATTAATGTTTGGCAGAAAGGAATGAGGTCAGAGAGAGACAGAAAACTGAGTCCCTCAGGTAACTGAATCTCTGACATTTGAATGAGGGACAGGAAGACAGCATGGAATGCCAAAATTCAAGATGAGCTTGCAAAGAACTAGTCTGGAGAAACACGAGTCAAAAAAAAAGTGCTCAGCCTATTACAGTATTCTGTGGTGACCATAACCACGTGAAATGAGGCCTGCCAAATCAGTTACCGGATATAAGATGCTGCCTCTGTAATTTCTGTGAAGCAACAAGTTTTTCTTCTTTCGTCTTGCAATCACAGCTTCACACAGTGACTCCTTATACATTCACTCCATTAAGACTTAGCAAGAGTCTAACTACTGGTGAGTGTAGTTCATAAGCTTTGGCAGATCTACATATCATAGTAAAGCTGTGCATCTTCACAACAAAAACTGGCCTAAAGAATTTTTCAACTGAACACAATGATTAGTTAGAACATACTCTAAATTGCACTGAAAACTTGAAAAATATTTTCAGAAAATCCGTAATAAAAATAGCGGAGAAGTCTCTATAAACCTACCTTACACCTGGAGTATCACATGGCAATGGCTTGCGCTTTCTTGACTCATTGGTCAAGCTGTCCAAGGAGTTTTCTCCCAATCCACTCATTCTGACATCAGCAACTAAAAGCAATAAAATAAGAATTGTGAATGAACATCTCAAAATAAAAGTTCAAAACAGAGAACTTATCCAGATAACTCATTTATTTTTATTTATAGACTTGAGTTGATATTTTTTTAAACTGAAAATCCACATACCTTTTGACTATTAAAAAATTATATGATTACAATTTTTTAAATCTATTTCGTATTTTGCCAAAATATAGGTGTACAAAACTTTGTACCAGTATCAGCAAAAATAAATGTAAAAAATGCATTTAACTTGATTTCGTAGTAAAAATTACAGTGTAAGTAATCTGTATTCTGATATATGCTAAAGTAATTTTTCACACCTTCAGAGATGTTTAAAGTTTTGCACCATAGCACTGGAATGACTGTATAGCTCCAATTTGGCTGAAAATAAAAAAGATTCTCAGTGTTTTAATGTATGTTTAGATAAATTGAAAGAAAGTGGTTTCCTTACAAATAACACAATAAAGGAATTAAAATGGAATATAGCCTTAGAAAGATATCTAGTCAATTAAGCGCTTCCAGGGCAAGACATCTAAAGAAAAAAAGAGCAGTGTGTATATTGCTCTCTGACATACTAACCTTGACTAACTGGGTTTTTGTTTACCAGCTTTTCGTGGCAAAAAGTACTACTACTTTACTTCTTTCTGAAAAGGAGTAAACTGAAAGGACAGAGACGCACAAGAACATACTTTTGTGAAGCAGCAGTGGGGTTGCTTGCAATAGCCGATACCGTTATCATTGTATGTTAGCTACGGACAGAAAATTTAGAAGGACATTCTTCATACAACAGTATGAACCTAGACAGGACAGAGGACTGCTGGCTGCACTGAGGAGCAAACACTGGATTACTCTTGCAGGTACACACAGATCAGAAGTAAAATGGCTTACCTTTAAAGCAAAAGTTCTCTTTGCAGCTAAGCAAATGTTACAATGTTTAACATAAAGTTATATTCACAACCAATCCTCATTCCAACTGATAAGCATTAGGAGAGCAAGGATAATATACTTTGTAAATCCCAGGAAAATTAAAAATAACAGTAAAGTATAATCTTGCATTTGAAACAAAGAATTACAAAAGACGCCTAACTCCACAACAACTATAGTCAAGACTGCACTGGTATGAAGTTGGTATTACATTTAACTTTTTGATACAAAAACAGGATGGATAAGACAAAACACAATATATGGGTCGATGAAAAAGCAAGCCTGAAGACTTTTATTCCATCAGGTATTTCTCCAGGGTAAAAACTCTTAAATACATTTAAAGTAGTGGCCCACCTTGCTTGAGGCTGAAGGAAAATACACAGTGACACCACTAGATGACAGTATATTGCCAAACAACTGCAGGAATAATCTTTTCCTCAATTAAGCAGCTGTACGAAAAGCTACTCATCTGAACAAGAAAGTAGTTTCAAAAATTATATAAACAAGCTATGATCACGCAAAAAGCAGCTGATTATCTGAAGCTGACGCTCACGAGAACATATGACTCACGAGGTTTTATGCCTGCAGACCTCATGCTCGGGCTGAATCCCCAAAGCTGGTGACACACGCACACCCCAGGATCGGTGCTGTTCCCCTCCCACAACTGCATTCACAGGCAAAGAGTAATGCTGCAGCATTAAGAGCTACTGTGGAAAGAGAAAGGACGAGCTTAAAATATAGTAAGACTTGAGGATGGCTCAGGAAGAGTGTCGGCTCAGCAAATATGTCAGAAGCCAAGAGTAAATTATTTTATTTAAGAGGAAGAAAGATTTAAAATACATTAAATAGTTGAAAAACTGAGCTCAGATAGCTCCATTTTCAACATTTCAATGGATTGTGATTTGGGTTGCATTAAATGTTTTTAGAATTTCTGGTTTGACATCTGCCTGTATTGACAGGTACTGAACTCATTAAATGCAAAACGAAGTTACTACATTTTGTCGCAGAAACATGATATACATCACAACACTTCTGTTTAGGAAAAGCTTTTAGTGCCTATGTACAGAAGCTTGGAGAAGGACGGAAAAGCTTGGTAATTCGCGTAGCGTGTGGTAGTTTATTCAGGCCTGAAGCTGCTGAGTTGCCTGCACACATATTTTCCTTTCCGTAGGAATACCTTTAGAAGCTGAAAAGGTATATGTCTAGAACAACTGCTTAGCTAAGGGAATTACAGAAGCTGCGTTCCAATACACAGGGATTCACAGTACAAATTGTTAATAGTCAAACTAATTTTCCTGTTACAGGAAATCTTAGCAAAAGAAGCCATTATTGAGTGAGTTAATAATGAAATAAATCATCAGTTAAAAGATACCAGCTGTTATGTTTATCTATTGAATATGAACCTACGATTTCTAATGGGCTAAAGAGTTTTTTCCAAAAAGAAATGGGGGGGAACAGGGAGNGGGGGTTGGTTTGTTTTTTTTTTTTGGTTGTCACTCATTATTTTTAGAAGACAGCTCTGAAACACACTTTTCAAAAGTTAAAATTTTGATGCATTTTTACCACTAAAAGTAAACAAAGTTTAATACTACCATCTTTGTAAACTTACTTTCTGAGCTAACAGCCAAGAGCACTATTTCTGGCTCAGGCACCTGTAATGCTAGCTAGAAAGGTGGTGTTAGACAGACTCCTCTACTAGTTATATTGCACAATCTGACTGACCTAAGGAAAGTATTTTAAAAAAAAAAAAAGAATTGCACAATGAAATTCTTCTTATTTGCTTAATGAAAATAAACTTATAAGCTAGCTTAATTTGACACAATGAATAGCTCAGTTACTACATAAAAGCAGGAAAATGTAAGAAATTATGTAAAATTTTAGATAAGTATAAACTACCCAAAACACAGGAATTGTACTCTTTTGTCATACAATATTCTTACTCAGAATAACTGAAAGACAGACATGACAATAACGACTTTCATGAAAAATCTGACAACTGTTCTGCTATTTGTCTTCAAAGCTGCAGGTACAAACTCAAAAAGTGGATGGTAAACGTCGTGCAGAAAAGGATAACTAACAGTGTATACAAGTTTGGGCTTAAAATGCAAGAAGTTATAGCAGATTGATTATATGTAAGGATGTAGGAATGCCAAACATAAACTCTATTCTATGACAAACAACTAGATTTTTCTAAAATTTAGCTGTCCCTAGTTTATATAATTTATAGATAGAATTACTTGGGACTGCCTAATTTTAAGGTCAGGTACTTACTGACCAATAATTCCTATGTACATAATAATATTTAAATGTTTGCTAGTCTGATGTTATCAGAACCAGCAAATAATTACAACTTCTGAATTAAAGTGCCCATATTACTGCACCACACTGGAATCCTTCATCATTTCCATGAAACACTTTGTAAATTAAAAGCTATATGCTATTTAGCTATTCTGAACAGTTGGTAATAAGCCATACTTTGTTCTGTCCAATATTATTTTCCAAAAGATATTTGGAAAAAACATAGCCCTAGCTCTCACCAAATAACTTAGAAAGATACTCATATTTATGAAAAAGAGAATGTTAAGTTGAATGGAAGGAAGTATGACCAGAGCACTCCAAAGTTTATACTTAAAGCAAATTTGAGAAAAAAACAAGATGTTTTAAGAGATGGCCTAACGTCTTCAAAGCAAAAGACATTAATTCCATCAGTTGTAGCAGTAATGAACTAATATATACTGATGTTCCTACATCCACCAGTGGATTGGAACTAGCGGCAGCAACTTTTGGAGAAAATGTTCCAAACTTTCATGATTATTTGCAAATACTAGAAATGGTTTTTGCAATACCATCAGATTTACCTTTTCAGATATAATCTTAAATTTTACACAATTTTTCTCACTCATTAAAAAAAGGAAACAAGAAAACAAAAAAATAACAAGGATCTTTTTGCTCATCAGTAAGTGTGTTGAAAAAAGCATTTGTCCCTATTAACAAGGTGCACATCTCTGTCCTTTACAATGTACCTTATACGTTTCATATGGCAGGTCTGTTCATTTCTCAGTGAAAACCATAGATGGATTGTTAAAAAAAGGCACTATTGTTTTGCACGTGACAGATAAAACAAGTTCTAGTAATTAACAATCCATCCATTACAACAATATAGGTATAAATTTCAAAAACAAAAACACAGAGTTTAAAGAAATCATCAGCATTTAGAAGATCAGCATTTTTCAGCCTGCCAGTTTCAGTATTTTGACAGGCTAAAAAACTCTTCTAAAATTGTGTCCCGGACCACCGAAAAAAGAATGCTTATGTCAACAGTAAAATGTTTGAAATTGAGAAAGTTCCTAAAGCCATTTATTAGAGAGCACTCGAGTCAAAAGCACATTAAGAAGTACTAAGTATACTAAGCAGAAAGTTTTCAGCTTGATATGATAGTTTCTTCCCTGCTCTTACTCCCTCTGCTCTCACACAAACTGGAATGCTACTAACTTAGAACACTCATTTCTGCTACTTTGTGTTTCAGCCAAAAAGGTTACGGCAATGGAAAGCTGTTGTCCTAACAGAGGCCAAAAACCATCAACAATTAGGTACTTCAAAATTTGTTTTTGTGTTTGTTTAGCTGAAATAGTTGACCACACACACACACACAACCCACACACAGCCAAAAGCACAACCATAAAATACTATTTAAAATATATCCAAACTGTTAAAAAAAATTATAGTAAGTGTTTAAACACTTTTAGCACTTCTTTAGTCCCAGGAAACCATCAACTTTTTGCTATAATAAATATACGTATTCGTGGCATACGGAACACTTGGAAGCTCTTATGTCTGAGCCAATTTCTTGTTTGAAGAATCCACTAGGGAAAAAGCATAAATTGGCTCTTAGCATTCCCCAGAATAAGCCAATTATGTAGAATTAAATCAAACCAGTCCTTTTCAATGAATCATGGAGATGGCCTGGAATTTCTTTAATTGTACATAATTTTAAAATATTAAATATAATCTTCCTTTTTAAAAACCAAGACATAATTCAGACAACTTTTGAAGATGCAAATTGTAATAAACTGGTTTACTCTAAGAAAAGTCCTAAATCTTTCAATTGATTTTGACATAAATAAAACTAAAGACATTCTATTCAGCACCTCCCTAATCTTGGTGAAAATTTGATATTTCTCACTTCAATTTCCCTTAAAAACATGTATATAAAAAAGCATGATAGCTCTCCAGTGATACCTCTGATTCAAAATATTATTCAAACTAACCGAAGTTTCTTTTGTTATAAAGACTGACCACAGAAACAACTGATGTTTCCATTTACATGGATAGGAATCCACAAAAAAACAAACTTGGGAAACTTACATTCTGTCACTACTGAAGTAAGGCTTTGGTTTTGTTTCCTTTTTTTTTTTCTTTCCTTCCCTCCCTCCCTCTCTCTCTCTCTGAACATGCTTCTTACATACTTACGTGTATAATATGCAACTTTAAAAATGAAAAGGAAATAATTACTCAGGTACATATAGTCCAAGTATAAAATGAGTCACTTACCTGTCCTTAGCAAACATCCAAGCACAGCATATTTTTCATAGGACCTTCAGAATCAGAAGTCATTTTAAGTCACATCCTGAAACACAAAAAAGGCTGTACGTGAAAAAAAAGTGCTTGCTTTCCAATTTTTCATCTAACACTAATCTTACAAAATAAAAAAAAACCACTCATTATTCAGATATTTTAATGTGAAAGTTTAAAACTCATTTGCACCAACTCTGTCATCTCTGCTATATTCTAAACAGCTAAGAAGTCTGAATCTTAACATCACAAATGCTTCCAGTAAGATAGATTTTCTTTCACATAAGAACTAAAAATATTTATGTTAAATGTAATTTTTTTCCTTTAGGAGAAATTAAAAAAAAAGTAGATGTTTGATCTTAGTAACTTTTAAATCTAAATGAAAAAGCTTCAGCCCTAAATTATTTTGTAAAGTTATGACTGGCAAGTACAAAACTAAGTGCTTAGCCACTCTGTGTCAGCTTGTACACACTGCTTTGTACATAACTGTTATATGAGAATAGCAAGCAGTTTTCAGAGCTATAAACACTTGGTTTTCTGTTGCCCTGTTTTTCTATGAAATTCTAGGAATGATTAATCCATATTATCATGCATTCATACAAGGTATGATTAAGTGTACTAATTAGTGAGATTCTGGGTCTCTACAGAGAATTACGGTAACTTACGAAAAGTTTCAAACAACAGCTGTGTGATTGAATTGATTTACTGAAAACTGCTTCAAGCACTATGTAAAGCAGAGGCTGTTCAAGCTAATTAGAAAAATAAATTGCTCTTGGGAAATATTTATGAGACATTCACATGTAAGCACACACCATAGTCCTATCCAAAATCAAGAGTTTCAAAATCGATACTTCTACCCAGACTACTTAATAGGTAATCACCAGTAGGCAGGCAGGTAAAGGAGTTGTATTCAAGTAGCTCATTTCTTAAGAAATTAAACTGAAGCTTTTCATATCAACTGGTTGCATTTGCATTCATCTGCTGTTTTAACCACCCCTTTGACAATACTGACTGTAGCTTTATTTATATGAACTGGAATTACCAATTAGAAGGTTGATTGACAATGTGGTCACATAAGAGTAAGCATCAGGGGTAAACTGTCTACTAATTAAAGACTTCTATAACACCATTTTATGCTAAATCAACCTCTGGTAATCATGGAAACCAGAACAAAAGCACACACACAAAAGAGAAAAATAAAAAGAAATCCTAAGATGCAGTACCAGAAACATTTGTTTGGACATGATGAAAAATTAAATCCTTCAGCTGTTCATTTCCGTAAAAATGCTAAACCAGTCCTATACTACACTCAGTTACAGCTTGCCACCCAGCTTCACTGGGATTGTCTTATACCCAGCAAAGGCTATTTACTGATATCTCTAATGGACAGAATTTATGAAGAAAAAGGTAGCATAAATTACATTCACTGTTCAGTGTGATGTGAAGCTTTTTCTTCCTCAAATTTTTAAAAAAGCTTGATAAATTCATGAATATGCCTGTGCAAGAATGGAGGTAGTTCAACATCATCACAAACAAGAGTCTCACTAGGAAGGTGAACTCTGCAGGAGAATCTGCTAGCACAAAATCACTTGAAGAAGTATGCAGAAGAATCAAGACCCACGAGTATCTAAAGCATTCTGTATGACTGGAAACGCATGTGGAAAGAGAGGAACCCTGAGAAAGTGTTAAGTTGAAAACCCCACAAAAATCTTAACGCTACTTAAATTAGTTTTGGAATATTCCTTCTCTATTCCTCTCAAGTAAATATTTATTCTATGGATGTAAATAATCTGAGCCGTTTAAAGAGAAGATGGAATAGAACTTCTCAAAGAAGTACTGCTGTAAAGTAACTGTAAAGAAACCTGAATAATCCTCCAGGAAGGCCCCTGAAGGATTTATATCAGCATCTAGAGTAGCATTTGCACTAATTTGGTCTGGTCAAACACTGCAGCAGACCATCATACAAGAACTGTCAACTGGCAGAGCAACCTAGACAGAGACAGATGTTCTACATTCTGGTCTACAGACCAGGCCTGAACTAAAGCTAGCTGAAACAGAAATGAAAACCTTAGCCAGTAGACCAAACAAAAAGTTAACACCGAATATAATATAGTAAAACTGTCATATATCAAAAGTAAATTAGACCTCAAATTACTACCACTATAAATAAAACAGGATATTAAAATTCTATAATCTAATAAATCATTATGTTATCTGCAACGTTTAAATGAAAAAATAAAATACAGCCCTCTTTTTCAACAATTCTTTTCCTGCTATTGAAAGCCCAAACTCTTACATATTGCAAGTTGACCATTCAACACTGTTACACCTACTCTAAACCTATTGCTTCCTCATCTGAGTAATGAGATTACAGCCAGCTTCGTAACTTTTTAAATATAAAGAATATTTTATTTCAACATTGTTTTCTGTTCTGCTTCACCTGAATTAGTTAAGGTTACTGGAGTGTCTGTGTCAAAGCACAGGCATGCCCCAAGCGATTGGCAGTCTCAAAGGCAGTGCTATTCTACAGAGCTTGGCATTCGGGGCTGTGCAGTACGCTTCTCCACCAGCTCTCCCCACACCAGCACCACTTTCAACATGTGAGCATACTATTTCCTGTCTAAAAAACGTTCATACAAAAAACAAGACTGTTCAAACAAAAACATTGTTTGGCGTGTTTTGATGTCAATGAGCTCGACGTACTGACCTTCAGCTGATTTCCCCGCTTTCAGGGTGAGCTACAGAGATAGTTTATGCCATATAGACATTAGGCATCCAACACAGCCCAGCTATCAAATTTAAGTGTACATACAGTCAAGTTTTCAATCCACTTTTTAAACCACATCACAGATTACATTAGACTTTGGATGGAACAGCTAGGTGATAAACCGTATTTTTCTATGTGGCACAGATAGCAACAAGATGACATTCATAACTGAATGTGCCAGATATGGTGAACACAATGGCTACCTTTAGAAAGAAGATTTAAAGAGGATTATATCTTCAGTCCTTCTTAAATGTTTCAGAGAGAATTAATATGCCTGTTTAAAAAGGAAATCAAATACAACATACTATACTTTAAGCTACAGTACGATAAAACATCTTTTTAAACCTCTTGGGGGGAAAACGAAGCAGACGGAAAAAATACCACTGAGCCTTAACCACAGCTTTGTGAATCTGACAGCACAGTGCAACAAACTACAGAAACAGATAACGAGACTGAAGTACACAGAGTTAATACAGAGGTTTGGGCGCACTGTAACTACTTTGTACTTAAAAAGTCTTCACCTATCTTTTAAGACTAAAGCAGCTACATATACATGTTATGAAGCAAAAAAAGCATATTATGTTAATTGTATTGATACTTCATTATCCTAATCTAGCACTTCCATCTGCACAATAACCAGTAATAAAATACTATTCCAAAACATACGCATTTCATCATTCTCCACTGCCCTTTTCCCCCACCCTCTCAGCCTCTATTTTCTATACAATAAATAACCGCTCAGACACAGACTTCACTGAATCAGGGCTGTCAGTTAAAAAAATAAAAAGGTGCTATCTGTGATCTGGTAGCCAGTGAAGCACACCTTGTTGCAACATGTTAAATAATCTTAACGCAGCACACATCCTTTTTATATTACACGTTCCATCTTAGGGAGACTGTAATTTTTCAGGCCCTGTCAGGTTTCATTTACCAATTTCCCTGCTGTGTTTAGTAAGCACGGTGCACTTGCTGCTTTTTTTCAGACATAACAATTAACTTGAGCCTTGTTCACTTTGCATATATTAAAACGACAGGGCACTTTCAGTTAAAGGATGGTCAGAGGGGGAACACACTCCTAGTACTTCTCCTGTTCCTCTGATTCTTGGAGTGTCGTTACTTGTTAATTTGTTTCCTATACGTCCCTGTTTGCAAGCCACTGCAATAGACATAAGACCCTTTTACAGCAAACAAAATGGAAGAAAAAGAAACGAGAGACTTCAGCGAACTCATTGTCATAAAACAAAAGGCTAGTCTTTATCTTTATGCCTTGACCATAGGCTGCAGAATACTTGTAAAAATTTCTCACCTGTCAGCTTCTGCAGAAAGCACTGTGGTTAACGTGTCTCACTACAGGTCCAAAGGCGCGTGAGCCACGTTCTACAGTCAGAGCAAATGCTGCCCTCATAACCCAGCTGTGAACAGGTATCGAACTTACTTGGCTAGATGTATTTGTCAGGATATACCTCTTTTAAGTAAAAGGCAGTTGGACATGATGCAGCCACACCATCTACTTGCATGACACTGGCAACAAGAATTGGTATGTGCAAACAGTGTGCTGAAAGATACTGAAGGTGGCCTTTAACCTTGACTAATTTCCAAGCCAGTGTACTGGAAGTGCTAATCTGGGCTTTCAGTATAGCTGCTGGCATCAGTCAAGTATTCTTGGAATATATTTAGGATGCTTTTAACATAGGTAAGTCCTTACCAACATGTATGTGGAAGGCTTAGTAAACATTTTTTAAAAAAATTTAAATGCTATAAATACATCTAAAGCAAAAATCCCTAGCTCAAATACCACAAAGAAACAGGATGTGATACATGGGCTACTATAGAGCGACGTGATAACTACTACGTAACTGGTAAGAAACCACACCACCACCATTCTTCTCTGTACATCCAGACACTTCAACAGCAGAAGAAACTCAGGCAAGTCATTGGCTATCTGAAATACATATGGTCTACTTAGGTTTTATTTAATTTATTGAAGTTCTTGAAGAGGAAAACACTTTTTCCCTTCATTCTTGCCAAAAACAGTGGGTACTATGGAAAGAGTTTGTACTGTGACCAGTGCACAATTCTCTTTACTGCTGACAACAGCAATAAAATTCTGAGAGAGAGAGAGAGAATTTATGTAAAAAGTTTCCCAATTACAAAATACCCTTGCCAGACCTCACAAGCGAATACCAAGAGAGAGTCACTTTCCAGTTTTACACACATCTAATTCATGAGTGACTCCACGCCATGACACGATACAATCCACAGGTGACTAAGTAGAATGTAAGCTGTACAACACGTGTCTACATATTACAATGTCAGCTTAACTAGAACTAAATTTGAACCAATTCACATAATTTGTTAAAATGGAAGTATATGATCCTAAACTATTTAAATTAAGATTATTAATCCAAACTACAAAATCTCTAAATTAGAAATAGACATTAAGAGCCTTAGAACATGAAGCTATCAGTTTGACCATATAAATCTGAAAACATAACTTATTTTTAACCCCCTCTAACTTCTTATGTTTTGTTTTTAAGTGGATATATATATTATCACCTGATGAAAGATTGTTTCATGCCTCACCAATATAACTTCAATTCTTACATAATCCTGACCATTACACATGACAATAACATGATAACCTTTTCATCACAAACTTCAATCACTGCCATTATGAAGAATAAATCCAATATGAAGGGATGATGGCTAGAAACTAACTAACAATTATACCTAATGCAAATTCAAAGCGATAATTACTAGTATTTATTAGATGGAATTCATGGCACAACTCATAAATTTGGAAGAACTATATTTTTTGGAACAAAATCACACATAAACATCAAGCTATATAGGGCCTTAAAGTTCAAATTCACCTATTAAAAGAGATTCTCAGCCAATGTGCTTTTTTGTTAAACCTGCTCATAACACAAATATGAAAAAGAAAGCTATTTCACTTCACTCATACATCTTGAATGTACATAAACTTACGTTTCTCCCTACAGCAATGGATCTTTAGATTTCCATGACATCCTAAATCAGTGACAAAATATGCTGTAGAGGTCTACAGACCCAGAGATCTTTGAAAATTTAGATCTTGTGAGATTATGGAACTAGGTAGTAGTACTGCTGGTGGTGGTGGTGGTGGTGGTAGTAGTAGTAGTAATGACTGACAGAGTCAACAAGAGTGAGATATTTATTTCAATATAACTATCTAGAACTGGATCTAAACAGCATAGAAAGTTCATTTTTCTTCTCCTTACTAGCTTAATAGGTCAAAAAAAAAAAAAAAAATCTAAAGCACTCCAAATTAGAGAAAGAATTTTAATGAATACTTTGTCATTCTCTGCCTAATTGAAAGTAAAGAGTTCAGAAGTATCTATCTATACTCCAGAAATATTTGGCCACCCATATAGTACTTAAGCTTTATATGCACACTTATTTTGGACTGCTGCATCATAAAATGGAAACTAGACCCTAAGCTGAAAAAAACTCAAAGTCCTCAGGAGACAAAGCTGTTCAGAGCAGGCATAGGCCTCATGGGTGCTTGTGAGGGAGGGGAAAATTGATGTTGATTCCAGGCTTTTGTTCTCTTTGTGTGTGCACGTATTTTTTCTTAATATATGAACCATCTCTCTTCTATTCAAATATCTAACCAACCTCATTATTTAAAAAAATGCAAAACATGCTTTTATAACCAATACTTTTTTCATTATTTTAATATGGACTGATACATCTTTCTGATTTCTGTACAGAACTGTAAAATGATGAAGCACTTAAATATTGAATAAAACCATTAAAATATATCTTGGGTTTACTAGGAAAAAATTTACACATTTGATCTCAATTTCTTTTTATACACTGAACCAGAAAGTTTGCAAATCTTTCAGAACTCAAGGCTAGGGACAGTCTACTGGCAAAATCTGGTTTTCAAAGTCTAGCCAGTGCTTTTGTTCTTATTCTTGAAATATTGAAAATCATATACAACAGTCCAATTTTATTTATCTATGCATTCTTGGCAAAACATGATTATTAATATACTTAGAGAGAAGCACCAAATCCTTACTATCAGTACGCTAACTAAAGCTCAGGTAAATTAGCCAATTGTTATGGTTTTTTTTATCTTTACAAAATACAGTAGCTCCTATAAGATAATAGAGTGACAAAGACATTTTCCTGCATTAGCTGATAAAGACACAAAACCTCTTACCTTAATTTATGACTAAGACCAATGACTAAGAAATTAGTTTTTCCTTAAACGGGAGATAGCAACTTCCCAAACACACAGTTTCACTGTCGTTAGAACTCAATCTGCAAGTTTTCAGTAGCAACGGTTACCACTTTCTGGGAGGTATACACTATCTGACACTTCAAAAACACAGTGTACTTCTGAAGCTCCTGTTAAAAACAGGAAATATAATCAACTAAACCGAGTTTGTTTCACTAAATACACGTGGTCTTTCCTCAAGACATCGCCAAGTCCAATTCCCTTTCCTGAAGCTCTGAACATACCATCAGCAAGTCCATTCTCTTTGCTGAGACTCTGACTGGGTTCAAATACATTTTTATGCATTACTTGCATGCAAATTTTCTGTTCTGCCATTCTACCCTACCAGCGTCTCAAGGAAGCAAAGACTGCTTTCTGGATTTCTGGAGACAAGTTAAACACTTCTACGGTATTATAAATGGCATTAACTCATTCAGTAGTACGGCATTGTTATAACTGAATCAGACTCTGTCATGCAAGAATCTCACTCATTGTCCACAGACCATAGTTTTACGTAAAATGTGTTTAGAATGAGAACAATTCAAAATCAGAGTTTTCCAAAGCAGCAGTTAAAAACCGGGCAAAACATCAGCAATTTCCTTGTAAAAGCTTGTCCACTGCAAGCTTAAATTTAGAGACAGAAGCGACTTTACAGCTGCAAAATAACATTTGGATCAAAACCTCTACTAACCCCAAAATACCTTCAGACAAAGGGAAAAACTGGTTGTGACAGAATCAAAAATTTACTGTACATACTATCAGTTCCTGACATGTGATCACTGTCAAGTACATGCCAAGCTTAATGCCAGTTTTTGAACTTCACTACAAGTAATGCTCATAAAAGCATTCAAAACAGATGAATATGTTGCATTTTCTACAGCTATTATTAGCAATGGATATTCATCCCTGGTATTTCCAATTTAGTCTTTGACTCTCTTATGTGAAATGAGAATATTCATCAAATCAGTTGGTATGGAAATTGGCTTTTAAGATACCTGCTTATTTTAAGAAGTAAACACTTTCAAGTGTGAAGATGCAGAGGAAAAATATTTTTAATTACAATTGCAAAGGTAGAAAAAAACATTCTAACTATTCTTTTTATATCTGCTTATTTAAAAAGCAAGCCTCTCAATTAAAAGCTCTAAGCAATCTAGAATTTTTGCAATGATCTATAAGCTTTAATCATAGCTTTGTTTCCTCAGTTCTACTCTGGGAAACTGTTTATTCTGGGAGATCAGATGTGATTTAGTTGATGCTCATGTGCCTGAAACAGCACTGTCATTAATCACCCCGCCATACATTCAGTGTATCAGCCTGCTCACTTCATCTGCCATTTCCCAGCGCTTGAATAATCACACGCTATTAAGAGGCACAGAAGTTTATCAACAGCTGGAAACTGCAAATCCTTGAAAAGAACAGTCCCGATGCCTGTATTTCTATACAGCTCTGTCATATTCTGCTTTTGTGGAAGTACTGGGGAACAGTAAACTATAATTGCTTCTATACTTGTATACAGTCTCCTGGGAGATACTGTAACCTTCTAATAGACCTAACCTCTTGTTGGGTGGATTCGATGAGAAACCACTTTCAGCCAAACTGACCAAGTGTGGCAAGTTCTTACACTCAGCAAAAAGACCTCTGAAGTGAAAACTCCTGAGTATTAAACAAATCAGATCAACTTCAAAATTTAAAGGAATGTCCTAGCCATCAAGTGAAAGACTCTCTTTGATTTTTACTACTAAAAGCAGACCCCTGAGATGTCTGCCTTGCACATTTACAAACAACACAAAATTAGGTCTACGAAGCATGCATACAGTGCTGCAGTTTCAAGGCTCTTTTACTTTAGTGTCTAGAGAATAACCTAGTATTTTGTTCTTCATATATAAGAACACAATTTGTTACACAATTAATGAATTAGTTTCTGGTATTAACCTTGGAAAAACTCCAATCTCTCAAGACTTCCATAGCACAGATACCTAGAAAACAACACAATATAATGCTACATGAACTGTCTTGGTTCCAGTCTGTATGACGCTTCAAAGACAGATATTTATATTAGTAGCACAGTTATGCACAAATTAATGGAGAGAAACAAGCCTTGCCAGTGGTGCTCTGGGTCCACAGCAGATGAGCTGAGATACGAACCACCCAAACCATGCTCACAGTCATTTCTTTCCCTCTTCCTAAATACTCAAAGCCAGTTCTACAAAACACAACATCCCACACTACCAAGCCTCTAGCACTGGACAGAAGCATTGATTATCCTCTTAAGAAAAGCACATCATAAATTGCACGGCCTGCTGTCACGAATTTGCAGACAGCTGAAATATACAGCACTTTCAAGGGCACAAACATTGGAGGGAATAGCATTCTGATTTAATCACGGCATCCTGTAAAACAACTAGCAATTATGATGTATCTGTGGAATTTTTACCTTTTGGGTGCTCTTAACTTAAAAAGTAGGACTAGACAGCACACACAACTCAGCCTACAGAAGTGATGAAGACTGTGACTAAAGTATGCTTTATATGCAATGTTAATTTTAACTGGAAAATCAAGTAGCCGGCCATGAAAGGATGTTGCTACAAGACAGCTCAGAGATGTAATGCAAAACACAAAATAGTTTCCTGTTTTTGTAAGTGCTTGCTTTTTCTACACGTGAATGGCATATCTGAGGAGAATGCAAAAAAAGAATTTGTTCGCTTACAGAAAAATAATTCTGAATAGAAGACCACTGCTACTGCCTGCTCAACTCAACCATCTTGAATATATGTGTGACTAATATGCTCCACGAGCAAGTACAAGTTTCCTGCCATTACACTTCAGTGTAATGAGCCAAGAGGCACAACACACTTGGGGTTCCAAGTACTCTGAAGAAAGCTACACCCATGCTTAGAGCGATAAACCTACATTCACTGTCCGGACAGACAGGGAATCTGGTATTGAGGGCAGCTAATAGGCTTCTCTCAAAATAGAACAAACACATCTATATTCATTTTGAAATGAAACTACATAAAATAATTTATTTAAAATTAGTCATTCCTAATAATCCTAGTTGCATTAATAGAACCGATGAATACACCTGATTTCAACCCCCAGAAAAGAATCATCAATATGGCTTTCAAACTCTTTCAATTGCATACATATTTCATACTAAAACTGCACACTCCTTTGGTGACAATGTTGAGTCGATGATCTGAGATGATAAAATAGTATTTGTTGGGTGAAACTAATTTTTCCATATTTTGCCATAAATTTACAGTATATACAAATACATATTCAGCTAAACCCAGCTCTCACTCAAGCAGAATGAAGATACTTGTGACCTAAATTTCTTTTTGTATAGCCTATGTCAATTTGCCTGAGAAAGGAATCAAAAGAGTAGCGGTCTAGAGCTGCAAGGGAGAAAAGAATTCAGCAGAGTGTCCACATCTGCGACATCTCAGTATGAATGGAGACAATAGCCTCCTTATAAGGCTGCAATGGAGGACGTGGGGGAGGAAGGGGAGCGAGCCGGTTTTGTTTGTAACATGGAGATGTGAATAATTCTCTAAAATACAGTTAGGAAGCATGATGTGCCAAAAAGGAATTAGTCTTCTTTCTCGTTTTTTTTTTTGAACTGAATTTAGTTGAGAAAAAAAAATCTTAAGTTAGGAAGCAGACTCAGAGAGAAGCAGGAAAAGAACACACAGGTCTTCACAAAAGAAGAGAAAGTAACCAGCTAGGTGTGATGGACACATTTTATAAAAGCGACTAAACAAAAGACTGCACCTATAGAACAAATAAAGCCTAGCATTTGTAAGGACCCCAGAAAGAATTATTGCCTGGCCACGAAAAACACTGGATCGGAACCACAGAGAAATACCAAGGTAAAGACAGAAGAAAACAAAAAAGATCAAATTCTTACTAGAACTCATCAGATGTTCATAGATTAAAAAGTAGAAGAGTTCGTAAATTTAATTCCAAATTTGAAATAGTTTTCTAGGGAATCTTTGTAAGACCAACAGGAGTACTACCTAAAATTGAATTACCAGCTTTGAATACAGCTACTGTAAATACAAAAAGGCCTTTCAAACCTTAAGCTTCATTTTAATTTGACTTTATCACTAGGCACACTAACTGGCACACTAAAAGTACTCAACATTACAATCACTGAAAATCCCCAGTTATTTAAAACACGCAGGTTTAAGTCATGAGTTACACTATGTGAGCTGAATGAAGATTTAATTTTCAACACTACATAGAATTCTGCCAAAACATTTTTCCACATTAAACAAAGGCATATAGACCACATGGAACATATATTCCAAAATTTCTAGCGCATTACAGATTATATTTATTTCTTCATTATATAATATCATTTGTAGCTCCAGTTCAAAGTATTAAAACCAAATATTTTAAATAGTCTTAAGTGGAAAAAAAAAGGCAAAGGAAGTCAACACATTAATCAGTTAATGCTTGTGCACATAAAAATTCTCAAAGATATTATTCTCCTATAAAATCAGCTATGTTTCAAAAACAACATGCAGCTTAGCTGCAGTGTAGAATATTAATTTACACATCTCTAGTGATACGTGAGGACATATCCAAAACCCCCAGCCCTCAAGATGGAAAGTGATTACACTGTCACTGAATGACTGTATTACGATGACAACAGCGAGACAGTGAGAGACAAAAATGATGCTGGCTCTCAAATGATTTCTGGATAATAGCTGCTACACCTACAGCTTTTGCAGCACAGAACAAAAACATCAAAAAAAAAAAAAAAACCAAAACAAAAAAACCCCTCCCTATATGGCTCTATAAGAAAGTTAAGGGGGCAACCACAGGGAAAAGGTCAGCATTTAAAAAATGCGAAGCTTGTCCACCTAGGAAGAACTGAAACGCCTATAACACACGGTAAATCAAACATAAACAGGAAATACAGGGCTAAAAAAAGAACGCGAAGAGTGCCTTACACCGAACTCTGATAGTACAAAGATGTTTCAACACATCTTAAACAGAAGCAGGAAGCCAGCTAGGCAGACTGCAGACCTCTGCATGGCAAAGGCAGAAAGTGGGCACTGAGCGAGGACAAAGCCACAGCTCAGAGAATCTGTGTGCTGGGTCTTCCCCACTGAAGGTGCTAGCCAGGTCCCACGCCCAGCAGGTTCTTTGCAGCAAACTGGCTGGAGGAGCAAGATGTACAAAATTTTACGGAATTGCAGAGGAAGTATTAAACCAAACAGACACACTGGGTGTTAATCAGTCACCAGGATACCCGTCATCCGAGAATGGGCTCAAACGTGAATGTTCGGAACTGCCAGCCAAGCTGCACAATCCGTCATCACACACCACTACTGAATCGGAGGACTGGCAGGTGACCGGTGTAACTGCTGCTGACAAAGGGGAATCGGAATCTGCAGGGACACTTAGGGGCTATGGACCAGTGCATTTGACATTCATCCCCCGACTGACTTCCATCCGTAGTAAGATGGTAGAAGCCATCCTACAGAATAAGATCACTGAGCATACGCATAAGCGAAGTCTGCCAACACAGCATGACCCTGAAAAGGGAAACCTCATTTAGAGGGGGAGAAAACAGCCCTAAAAAAGAGAATGAAAGTCACACTGAAAGAATCACTGTGTGAACTGTACGATCCTCAAATTGATCTAATATTTCTTGTCATCTTGCATTTGGTAAAACTTGTAAAAACAATTTCTTCATTTTTTAATTACTTTAGTGCAGTGACAAAAATGTATTTACCCATATTTTAGTCAGGGAACTTGTGGAGAGATTCCTTTGCCAGTAAGAAATGTGATTTTATGAAGAGCTTTGTTGATAGAGCTTCACCAGGAAGCCTCCCTAGTAAAAGATTAAGCCTATGCAAAACTGCTAGGATAAACTAGTGCTATCATTCTGAACATCTAATATTTCTAAAAGTCAAAGCTTCAAGCATGTATCAGCCAGAGGTCAATGAGGGAGGAGGAAAATAGTTCAGTGAAACCAGGTTTTTGGTGCATTTATTGGTTAAGGGTTTTGTTTTTGTTTTTTAGGTTTTTTTCTTCCCAAGTACATATAATTAAAACTCACACTTCTCTCCCTATTTTTCAAAAAAATAAGTGGTTTCTAGATTTAAGCTCTTTGCTTTTCTATTTCCTTCAGTCAAATTTCTATGTAAGCTGTTGATATTTTCAACTTTTCTTTTAAAGTGTTGGACGAATGGAAATCATTTTTCTTTTTAAATGAAAAGTAAGGATGTGCTTTGCCTGTTGTGTCACTGGCACAGCTGGGGTTTGAAGAGGAGTAGCAAATACAATGATATTTGGAAAAAAATGGCAATTGCTTTCTTTCCTATAGAAAATGAAAGATTTATTAAGATTATTTTTTTTTCTTAGAAAAATAAATCTATTATTTAGATCACAGACAAACAAGCAAACAAACAAAAAAATGTATTTTAGAGAAATGAATGAAGAGAAGGGTTTGATGCATCAGCGCATCATGAGAAACTACGCATAGAAAGGACCTCAAACTCAAAACTACAGGCTTATTTACATGGGAATCTTACTAGCATTATTATTATATGAATAAAACATCGTATCTACATTACACTTACCTCCAAACAAAGTAATTGGACTTAAGACACCCTAATATTATATAAATTACTTGGAGCAAATGTTCAGCCAGAAAGCCATAGCCACCATAATGACAAAAGTATAAAAATAGTGGTACGGTAACACTGAAACATTGTACCACGTAGGTAAACACAGGCACTGGTACAAAAGGCATACAAGTTCCTTAACTAGGAAATGATGCACAGTCTTGTCAAGGTATATAAAAACCACCAGCTTGCTAGTAACCTCTTTCCATTTCTAGATGGACTGTAAGTAAATGAATGCATATCTGTGAAATATTTGAAACTGGAAAAGTTATATAAGATTAATCAAGTAAACCATGAGATTATACTGCAAACACAGCACCTATACTGCAGAATACTTTCAAGACTTTCACTCTATTGCAAAATGAGTTTTGTACACACTCATGGTAGCAATATTCCAGCACAAAAATGGATTACAGCATGCTAATTTTACTGTGCTCCCTAAAATAAATTTGCTGTTCAATATCAGTGACCAGCACCGAAAAATATAAAGCTACTCATCCATTCTTGTTATTACAAAATGCTTTTTCAAACAAAGGATTTATATATATGCTATGTCATTCCTAGCATCTACAGTTTTACATAAGGATGCCTACAGCTATTTCATACGGAAAATTAAACACAAAGCAACAAAAATTTTATAGGCAGAAATATGCTCCCCTCCAGCATATACCTTACCTTCCATTTAAGTTTGCATAAAATTAACAAAGTATGCCAAAATCTAACTCAGAAACAAAGATTCTCACTTTTAAGACCTTTATGTGCTTGCAAAGCACTGAACTCTGTTGTTGACCATAGAACGTACACGCACACACGGCACGTGTGTAAGCAAACTCCACTATTTCAGCAGCAATATTTCACAAAAATACCAGTCCCGGATATAGAGCAAATCTGAACTAGTCAGCTCCTGTGTACTGGACGGAGGCACTGCCAAACATTCTACCCACTAATGCTTTCTTCTTCGGTGTTTTTTTTTTTCCTTTCCAAGGCCAACGTCACACAAACCTCATTGTATCAAGGCAGTTACAGTATCTTCCTCATTATCTCCCCCCCCTTGCCCCTCCCCGGCCACCCCAGTCCCACCTTGTCAATTGGTGCATACAATTGTGAAACAAAGACTGTAACTCTACCACAACTGAGGCTAGCCACGAAAGCTTCAAGTCACTGCACAAAATATCTTCCTTGTTATCTCCAAAGCCAAACAAAAACCATCACCACTAAGATCACAGTTTGTCATTGATCACATGGGTTTCCAGCACAATAACCCAAAATATCTCAAGAAAAATCATGTAGAAAAGAGCTTTCTGCAGTAAAGAGGAACCTATATCTACAAAATATTGGTTTCTTGGGCATGTGTACATGGGGGAATGAATAGAAGACTTTACAGGACAAAAGTATATAAACATGGTCTGATATAGGAAAAAGTTAACATCTATAAGAGATCCTTTTGCCCATCATCCTACCAGTATTCAAAAACAGCAGAGGAATTATGAGGGATGATTGCTAAAGCAAAAAATGGATCTTTTGACTTTCCAGTAATATACAGACATTCACAGGTAGTTAAAAACAATCACACTGGCACAACTACTCTAACTTTTTATTTCTGTTTTTAAGAGGATATTTTCTGCTATTTGTACAGCTTATTTTGTCTGCAAGACCAAATTTTACTAGACATCAGCTTAAGGTTCCCATGGGTCTTCAAGCCACTAAACAAAGTCAGGTTTTCTTCACTACTTTTGTTTTGAAATTTTAAAATGTCATAAATCAATGCACTCATTTTTTTAAATGAACTTGCAAAGCTTTTAAGGACAGTAGTCAAAAATCTATGGATTATTTCAAGACCAACAAGCTCAAAAAACAAACATATTTGCTAATGTCATCTTACTTCGACTTGTTTGTTGTCTATATGATTTTTCTTACACCTGGTTATGAATTAGTAATATCTTGAGATGATTAGAACAAAGTAACTCCATATTTTAAGTTCAGCAAATACACAGGGAAGAGTTGAGGTATTCTACAATTATGAGCACAATTTCGACTGAGGTCGATCCAAAACAACAGAGAAAATGCAGTGAATCTGCTCTGCCTCTTAGGACTGTTTGAGATCAGTTAATGTTTAGAATCCTGCTGTTGCCAAACTGGAGCAAAGAAATCCCATCCTGAATCTCCAATTTTTAACGAAGTGGTCCAGCAAAGTCTGAAGTTCCAGACTGGCTTCAGACCTTCAACTATGATGAAACGTATGAAATATCTCTTCATATGACAACTTGCACAGATCTCTCCTCTTCTGTTAAAAGACGAGATGGCAGAGAACCGAGGGCAGAAACACTATAAAACAGCTCAGACTATGATTTGCCTTCTGACTCAAAAAAGTGCATGTTTTTGAGCAAATAAAATCCTAGACACACAAAGGCAGAAAGAAATTTGAAGTCTGTTAAAACTTACACTGATTATGAACATATGTAAGGGTGATAGTTCTGAGTAATACTGGATTTTTAATATGAAGTGCTTGGCCTGCCTAATAAATAGATTTGAAGACTTCTCAGAGAAATACTTCATTGGCAATTGCCTTGATATTCCAAGCCAAAGAGATCCTGGTGGCATGATATTCTGCCAGACGCTTTGTTGCCCAGTGCTAGCATTTAGATTGATGTATCAGCCAAGAGGTTTCCTTCTATCTCAGATGGAAGAACTAAGAAGCCAAAAAAACCCAAGGTTGTCTCTATGGATGGAAAGACACAGGAAAACGCCCATCTCATCTATTTTTAAGAGAAGATTTCATATGGTTGAAAACCAGGACAGATGTTAATAAGTCATTAACAATATTGAAAAAAAAAAATCAGTATTACTGATTGTATCAATGTCCTCAGATTTCACCTCTTATGAATTTTTCGTAGTTTATGAAAACAAATGAAAAGGCTATTGTGTTCAATTCTACCTTTACAGTAACAGAAGCAGTAACATTAAAATCAAGAGATCATTATAAGGCTGCAAAGGAAATTTATAAAAAAGAGCAGTAGCAATATAAAATCAGCAGTAGTTTTCTTCTTTACTGTACTCAGCCATTTCATCTTTAGGAGTCACCTACAGTTTTGAGTTACCTGGCATCAGACCAATGCGATCTGTTTAGCAATACACTGAGTTACTGAAGTAACAGGAGCATAAAAATAGCCCAGCAAACTATTTAGACTAGCAGAAAATTTGTTAAATATGAAACTAATTATTTCTTCCAGACAATTCTCTCTTTAAGGAGATTATTAAGCAAGAATAACTACATACACAGTTTTGAACATTTCAAAACAATCATGCCATTCTTTACAACATTGGAAGCAAGTAGAACAAGTTTTTCATTATTTGACTAAGGTACACAAACTGTTTTAAAAGATATCCAAACGGCTACCAAACACTTTGTTCATCACTGGAAAGAGAATGCTTTTTTTTTTTTTAAGTTTTCAAAGAGAAGCTTTTTATTCTAATAAGAAATAGCATTTTTATTGTATTTAATTGCATGATTTCTAGGAAATGTGTTCATTCAAAATAATCCAGTGTATTGAAAAATACAAATACTTTACTGGTCTAAAGTTTACTAATACAGCTAATAAGGAAAGCATATTTTTAAGCTTTACACATTTAACGTAACTCTTACTGGTTTACATTACAGTGCCAGTTTACAAATATTAACACTGTGACTAAATTTGATATACAAAAAATCATTATGGGTTTATTATAGTCTGGATTCTCATCTTAATGAGAGTTAGTGTCTTTAGGACAAAACGTTCAAAGCTGTAAGACATATGCTGAACATGTGTATACATATAAAGCTTTGAAAACTGCTGAAAAATGTGAGAACGAGTAAAGCTCATGTTACCCTTGATATATGTCAGCTGTCAGGCAATACAGCCCAGTACACACTATATTTTCCACAAGCTAGAGCCCAGAAAAATGCAATTTTTACTTCACTAACTGGATATAATGCATTATACATGGCAACATTTACCCAAGGTCAAAAGTTTATTGTTTTCAAATTTTAACTTCCAAAGCAGAGTATTGTTACACAGATAACATCATTATGCTGAAATTAATGGAAGTATTTCCAAAATCTCTGGTAAGCTCTGACATACACATTTTACCAAACTGGACACATTCAGCATCAAACCTAGTCAAACAGAATTTGAAAAAGAAAAAAACAGCTCTTCATATTTCTGCTTCCAATTCCCTTTCATACAGTCCAATTTTACAATTTACATAAAAATGCAACCATCTTCTCTCCTGTATTGATGAGATTGACATACAAAACCAGAGAAAATTGTTGCTAGCTGAAGGAATGATGTTAAATATTGTATTCAGAAAAGCCAAAAGCAAAATAAGCTTAAAAAAATAAATTAAATAACCTTTTTCCTTTTTTTTTTTTTGGCTGACATGAATAAAATGTCTTGCAATCAGGGACTGGTTCAGCAGCATGAACTTCAACATTTTCCATGTAGTAAATCCCTCATTACAAAATTCTTAAAGTATCCTTTAGATACAGATATTTAGATACAGAATTAGCCCAGGCACAACAAACTGAGCAGAGCTGGAATGCTAGCTGCACTGTAAAGGGTGGGCTGGGGATCAGGGTATCAGAACTTTCCATTAAGAAATACTACTTTCTAATGTGATAAAACTAGGCCAACCATCCCTAACTACAGTGCAGTCCACTTAAAAGCTGTTCATTCTCCAGTTCGTCTATTTGAAACCAGATGTAATCTATAATTTTGTGTGTATGAAAAATGATTACTACGCTACCATTATCAAGCCAAATAGTGAAATGAACTTTAAAGATTTCACTGTGATTACCATGTTAACAAGCGTGTTTCTTCTGCTGTAGCCAAGCCTGAAGCACTCTGACAGTCTTTTGTGAATTTTTATTAAAACTGTTAGCTAGTTTTCCTGAGCAGGTTAAAAGCTCAGTGTGTTGAAAGATGAAATACTCATGTCATATCAATGCCTTTCCCGGTCTGTGTTGTAAGAAGTATTTTGATCTATTCAAATTTAATATACTTCCACTGGGATTTTCAGAAGCATTTAGCACTGGTCTAAGTCTGTTTCTGTTAATTCAGTGAGAATTCTATCACCAGCTTCAGTAGAATTACTAAGGCCAAAAGTAGTATTTTTTCAGGATTTTATCTTCAGCAGGAAGAAAAAAAAAAAAGCTTTTAATTGTATATTTTTATTATGCTCAAATAGAAAGATACAGTAAATGTGTCAAAATGAGTCAAAAGACTCAGAAGACCTACATTTTATTTACGATTGATTATTTGCCAGGCTATTTAGAAACATAGGTGTGCACTGTACACAGAGCCAAGAAAACTAGATAAAATCTCTCTGCTCAACAGACAACTTCTAAACCTCGCCTGATACTATGACCTATGTTAAGCCTGGTGTCCAAAATGGAATAATTTCTATATAAAATGATCATTTCAGTCTACTTGATGTTTTCGAAGAATGTCAATAATGTTAAATGTTAATATGTTAAAGACATAGAAAACTGTCCAGTACTTATCTATAGTTATAGTAAGTAATCTAGATATCTATCAACCACATCGAACACCAGTGTTACAAAAACAGAATACATGCTGAAAGCAGTGGCAACTTAACTGCTACGCTTACTATGAATATTGCAATATCTGTAGCAAGGTAAACATCAAAACAAAATCTCATAGCTGAGAAGGTGATTACAAACACTAATTAGAGCAAACTATCAAGTTTCAGCAAAATAAAAAAACTCTTCAGATCTTTAATAGCATAAGAAACAGCGAAGTATGAAACAGTCCCCTTGCACATTTAATTTACAGTATTTATTGCATCTGCTCTGAAATCAACATTGGTGATGTGACATTTGAACTGAACAATCAAGGCAGAAAATCTAATGAAAAGACTGTAACCTAAAATAAGTGAGCTATTAATACCAAGATGTACAGTTCTGAAGTGCAACATTTGTATGTTCCGTTTCAAAATAAGTATCTAACATTACATACTTCTTAGTTATAATCCTCATACCAACACTTCAAAACAGCTACCTTCAGAGAGACATTAATAAATATATCCTGTATTAGTGTAACAGACATACAAAACAGTAAAGAAGAGGTACAAAGAATGACAAAAACTGTCAAATTAAGTACTACAGTGTACCTACTACAGACCAGGAAAAATATCCTGTGAAGTGGAAAACAGTTCATTCAGGTTACTCATACCTGGTTAAGTCTCAAGTTTTAAAGCATTACAGAAGACATACAACACTTCACTGAGAAACTCTAAAAAATGTGCTTGCTTTTTAAATGATATTTTCTAATTTTCCTTTTGTCCTCACAACTTTTAGGAAAACTGCTAGACAATTTCATTCATACTAAAGTAAAATCTGTTAGCAGGCACAGTTTAAGTGCTCTTAAATCCAAAGTGAAGTTTAGTTTGGATGAGAGGTAAATTTAATCCATCTGCCAAGAAAGAGTTAAATTCCACTATCTTTGAACGATAACAGCTTTGTTTTATGAAAGAGCCAGAAGTCTTGCAATTTTGGAGTAAATACCAAATAGTTATTTTTAGTGCTTTAGAAATTCCCTATCTTTCCTAGCTCTAACTGTTCTTTACAATTCTAGGATCTTTGCAGAACTCTGAACGATGAGCAGGGATTTATTACTGTCTTTGGCCAAGTGAAGATATCACCACTTACCGCCCTGCCATTACTGCATGGCCAGCTGCTCATTGACAAATTCATTATTAGCCACTAAAATGTCACACATCACAGCAGAGCATTTTAAGCAAAATGAAACTGGTACCTTAAGACACCACTCTGCAAACTGCAGCGGTTCAGGATTGACAAATAACTGTCATAAAGTACAGGCAGGGCAGAACTTTGTCAGCTTCTCATCAGAGATCCTAAGACTACTAAAAAATTGTCTTGGTTCTGCTGGTTTATAAGACAGAAAAAAATCTCTAAAAACATCTTTAAAAAGGGCTGATTTTTTTTTTTTTATGACTGCACTTCAAAGACACTGAATTAAGTGTCTAAAAGCAAAGACCAATTTGGATTTTACACCCAAGCAAGGCCGCATTGTCCTAAATTCTGAGCCAATGAATGACTAGCAGCCTTCAAAGCTGCTCAGAGGCTACCCTGAAACTTTATGAAAACTTTAACTGAAGAACACTATGAAGCTAGCATGAATGGTATACGACTCAGAACAGTTCCGTTAAGCTGTACTACTCTTGCTCTGACAGACAGTAAAAGCAAGCAATGAAGAGAATTACAACTTAGAACGCCCTAATTTTAGAAAGATCAGAAATGTAACCTGAACACCTAAAGGGACATTATTAACATATATATTGCATACTCACAAAATAACAGGAAAGGAAAAGAGTTATTTCCTTCAAATTAAGATCGTGTTTATGGCACTAGAGTGTTCATTCTCAATACCCATTTCACCACAGAAACGTAGAATTTATTACATCACATCATATCACAGCCTTGCCTTATCCGGTACTGAAAAAGAGCGAGAAGGAAGACAAATCTACCAAAGAGAGGTTTTGCTTCCAGGAATCAGTAGGAAACTAATATATATCACAGAATACTCTAAGTATAAATCCTACTAACTATAAATATTCTACTAAAAAAAATGGAAAATGCTTTTTAGAATACCAATAATTTGTCTGATATCATGTGCCTGCTAACTGTGTAAATGAAATTCTTTTTTCTTTATCAATCTTAAATGTATTGGCTTTTCATTTCATAGGATGTCCCCATGGTCATTCCCCCCCCCAAAAAAACACACAAGGCTCCAGTTTGTTCTCATGTGTCATGCTCTGTTATCCAGCTTCTGCAAACCTCAAACATTTATTCTCTCCAAATGTTCTCTTCTGCCTCTTCCAAAAAGCTTACGAAAGCTTCACACTGATCTTAATTTTCTTCATTTTCAACTTTAGAATATTTCAAAATAGATTCTTAGTGACTGAAGTCCCCAGTTCTAGTATTGTCACAACAGCAGGCAAGTGATGCTGACACGGGACCCAGGAGGATGACATTACATAGGTGGGGGAGAAGTAATGTGAAAAACGGAAGAAATCCAAAGCAAACAGACAGAACTGCCTATCCTGCTTTATCAGTACTGTGGGAAGGAGAAGCAGAATGGCAGCTTTTGAAATAACAAATCACCCAATGAAAATTCTATACTAGAAACTGGAAAAGAAAAAAAGAATGAAGTTATCAATACATTCATTATATATGATTTAAAAGTATTAATTCAAAATTCCTGGAATTAACATTATGGGAAATGCCACTATCTAAAAGGATATTTTTTTCTACAAACAGACACAGATCAATTAAAATGGATACAATGACCATCATAGAGCTTGCAATTCCCATTCCTCCTTCACTTGCATAGCCAGGATAATTCAGTTCTGCCCTCTCAATTTATAATTATATTACATAGGCATTGAATAAAAATTATAATTATTTCTCCTACTGCAAGACATAAGAAATTCTTCCTGTAAATAAAACAAACTTCTTTCTGTAATTTTCCATGTTCAGAACACATGGCCCTTTTTCCTCCCTAGGACAGACAAAGTTAGCCCTAGAAAAAAAAATTAGGTAGGAATCGCTCATTATCCTATTCTCTCTCACGTCAGCACTGGGGTTTATTACGAAAGAATGTTTACAGTTGACTGTTCCACCATGGGACATGGGAATATGTTTAAGTAGTAACACCCAAAATGAAAAATATTCATCCTCTGTTTTCACAGCATCATTATCAAATGACTACAATAGCATGTGAAGCCAGTAAGACAAAAGACATGCCATTTTTGCTGGCGTATCATTTTTGCCCTGAATCTATTTACACTTGTCCGATCCTTGACTTAGCAGGACACTCCCTATTTATATCTTGAGAAAGAAAACTGACAACTATAAGGATTATGGCATTATTATTATTTTAAGGATTATTGTATTGTGCCTTTAATTTTCTGATCTTGAAGAAAACTGTGCATTTCTACTTCTGATTGGAGAGAGTGAACAATGAGCACAGTGCGGTGATACCTCATGAAGAAATTTCGATACCACAAACTGTGATACCACAAAGTTGATCTCTTTTGTTGTCTTAAGACTTCCAGATACGGACATCAGCAGACTACTGTAAGAAAGACTACACACCACAAACGAGTGAATTCAACAGTTACAGAGCATTTCAGCCAGTCTTCTGTTTTCCTTCCTACATCTGTTCACGGATGTTGTCTGTTATTTAAACTCCATGTACTTTGAGAAATAACCAGATAGGTTATACTGATTACCATCCTAAAGGACAAGCACTATTTGTTCAATAAACATCAGAATGAAAATTTAGAGAAATTAGAGCTAGTGATGACTCAGGATAGATAAGAGCTTTCCAGAACACACAAAGAAAAGCGGAATGTGAATGGCAGAGAGGGTTCTGCATTAGCATGTGGAATTTCTTTGAACAATCTTGTCTTGTCCAACTCCCATCCCCAAGACCCCATTCAAACAACCAACCTCAAAACAGTTTTAAACTGTGCTGGAAGTAAAGCAGACTCTTCTAAAAAGACTACAGAGTATTTATTCTGGTCTGCTCCTTCAGTAGAAATCAGTAATCAAAGCTACTACTTACTGTCCTTGTAGTCTGAGAGACTGAGACTACTTCAAACCACAACAGAAGCTAGGAACAACCTGACTATTAGGGCACATCAACCCATAGACATATAGGAGTGACAGCTGTATAGATAAGGCAGCCTAGAGAAATTATAAAAGCATAAAGCCCTTATTGCATTTTTCAAGAAAGTGTGGAAGGCTATGCACAGCTCACAGTGGGAGGCCTGCTTCACCAGGGTTACACCACTTTGTTCTATTTGAAAAACACTNAGAAAAAAAAAAAAAAGATTTCAGAGACACTGAGATAGACGTTGGCTCCTGAATTCTGTGCCAGAGAAACAAGACTGTGGGTACGTACACATATGCTTAAAGGAATCAACATGTCAGCAGCTTAAATTATTTTGCATCTTTTCATCTTGCTATATCCTGATTGCATGCAAGGGAACTTATAAAAAATTGATGCTGGCAGAGAAGGTGAGAGAACGAATACACTGATTTTATTTATTGTCTTTCAAGAAGTTGCTACTAAAAACCTGCTCCAAGGCTAGAGCAAAACTGGATTTGGAAGTCCATTGAAAGTGTTTTGAGGACCTCTAGACCCAGTCACTGTATATCTTAGAAAAGGTATGTTTCCACATCTAACACAGCTCTTCCAAGAGGGAGTTACATTCCAGAAATTCAACCCATTGTTGTTGCAGAGGACCAAGAGTTCACTCATCACTGGAGATCTGCAGCAAGGATGCCAACACAACTGCCTTCAGAGATGGACCTCCTGAGGACGGAGTAGGGAAAAGGGATGCTTATTGCATCCCATGATGCAACACGTGGACTGCAGATATTAAGTTTCACCACCAACTGAAAAGGAAATACAAGCACAGAAGACAGATACAATGATACTGTTTTAAAAACAAAAATCTAAATTCCAAAAACTACAGTTCTGCTGTTTTTCAGCGTCATTTGTGCCAGCACTGACAGTAAGGAGCAGATTTGGGTGGAAGTGATAAGTTTTTGTTCTAGATCCCTGAGTCCAGCTCACCATGCAACTCCATGACCGAAGCCAGGAAACTTAGGAGAATGAGCCAGCAGAAGCTTGAAGTAGACTATAGAAGTATTGACAACGAGTTTTGGAATATGAAATCATTTTCCCATTTGAGAGGCTATGCTCTAGAATCTCCTCTAAATCATCTTCCCTTCCTTCAGTAAAACAGGACAATAGGAACTGTTTATTCTAGATAACAAAGAATACATGAGAACACCTTGGCATGAACTTCTTTTCAAATTTCTCATTCACAGTTTGGAAATGTTGGTGGGGAAAAAAAATTCTAAAAGTGCAATTCCAAAGCAGCTGTCAATTCCCTCCTGGGGAAACTTGAGAGATGTAACCAACCTCAAAATCTACTCTGAATAAACACACAGAATAGAACAGTATAGAACTCAGCAGTTTATTTTCAGTTTGTGACTACTCATTTAATGCTTTTACGTTACAAAAATGCACTGGCAGTATTTCCAATACCCTCTTTCTGGCCATTTTTATTAGAAATAAAGGTTACACTAGTGATTTTCTCACATTCAGCACTTAGCTTTCAGTAATAACCTTCAAAAGTCATATATCAACCTATTGCCACTTTACCCAAAACAGGATACTTCGAAGTTGCAGGATTTAAAAATCCAGTGAAGTTTTGAGTTTCCTTAGTTTGAGAATTGTTGTTTGTTTTTTGCCAGTTTTCTACCCTACTGCTGGCATACATAGCAATGTTTTTAGAGATTATTTGTTTCTAACACTAAAAGGCATGTTACCAATGCTACCCCAATGCAACCACGTAACTCTTCAAGAGAAACCTTTCAGATAGGTACACCGAAATGACAGTTCAGAAAGGGAGTTCACAAGTATTTCGAAATTCCTGACAGTTGTTACTCACTCCTCTTTCTTTTCGAAGCGTATTTATTCCATTTCACTGTGATATGCAATATGATTTGCAGCTTCAGTGCAGCTCCATTGTGAAGGCAGATGAACTGCCATGAAACGGACAATGAGAAGCAGACAAGATGCACACAGGCGCAGTGAGGACAGAACAAAGAATCACAGGGAGTGGGAGAAAATAAACTCTATAATAGCTGCTGCTTGGGAACACTAGCTGGAACAAACAGGGAGGCCACCAACTATCATTACAAGCACATGTTTCTTTTGCTGTTGCAAGGAGAATTGCACACAAGAGGGGGCAGGGGATCTGCTATTAATCATATTACATTCATTGTTCCCTTGATGCCGCTGGCAATGCTTCAGGAGACTCCCTCAATTCCCAGATAAAACTGTTGCGAGAACAACAGCGCTCAAGAAGAATCCCACATCAAACCTTCGCTCTCTTGTCCTACTGTGCTAACGCTGCCGTAAACTAAACTCTTCTTCGCCACTGAACTGCTTAGTGTACTGAATTAAAAAAAAAAAAAAAATCCAGATCACAGCAGTTGAGGGTCCCTCCCCACCCTAATCTCTCATTAGGAAAATGAACGCACTACATAAATCTGAGGAAACTATTTGCAAGAACAAGCCACCAAAGAAGTGAAAACATCAGCCTGAAGTAGTCAGGAATCAAGTTTCTTTGTTGAGGAAGAGTTTTGAATGTTATCTCTAAGCAAGGTGCTGAGTGACTCCTTGATTAAGTGGCACTGAAAATTCAGCAAGTTTAACGTTCCAGTAAGAACAGCAGGCCGATACCTGTGCCTGGGAGCAGGGGAGGGAGAAAATGGCAGCTGATGCACTAAAGTAACCAAGTCAGCTATTCTTTTGTCAGGGAAAAGACAGACACGTTTAAGGGGAAAGAAACGCGGATTAACTAGATCTCGTATTCATATTTCACTGAAAACGTAATGCTGCTTTAATTTGTCTGGTTTGGCAAAGCTACAGAGGGAAGGTGAATTTACTTAACCACAGATATTTTTGATTTTTTGTGTGTGACAAAATCTGCATAGTATGAAAGTGACATGCACTCTAATTAGGTCCAGAATTTGTTAGTCACCCTACCCAAATAAAAATCTGTAACGTGGCTACCATGGGACTCTGACACTCCGCAAGCTGGCACTGGTGTTGAGCAAGCACCGCTTGTTTCCCAGGCAGAAAATACAAATTATTTTGTTTAAAGAAGATATACAAGAATAAAAAAACAGCTACAGCTAGGTAAACGCGCATTTAACGCACCAACTCGTGAACTAATGAGACATTTCTACCTCAGACTTCAGTAAGCAGCAACCACTTCGTTTTTAATAAAAAAAAAAACAAACCCCACGTTTATTAAGCAGCAGAGCTCACTGCAGCCAGCATGCTGCTGTGTCCGATGACTCATCCTCCCTTCCCTAGTTTCTAATTAGCTGTGATAGCATCAATTTGGAGCCTTTTTTTTTTTTTTTTTCTCCAAAAACCACACTAAACCATCTCAGAAGTTGAAAACGGGCCTCCTCCTCGTTCACCCACCAGCGTTCCTCTCCCCGCGCTGCCGCTCGCCGGGCACGCCGGCGGCTGAGTGCTTGCGCTCGCTCTCCCCTCCCTCGGAGGGGCTGCATGCAGCACGGCACGATCACAGAGGATAACTACAGGAAAAGGGGGGGAAGCCCTCTGCTCTTGGCACGGGGAAGGCGTTCCACCAGAACTGCTGCGGGGTCAGAAGTTTACCGTGGTTTCCATTTCACCTCTCCGCGCCCAATGGCAGCGCGGCGGCGGCGGCCAGAACCGCGGCCCTCGCTTAACTCCTTGCGGCCCGGCCCGGGAACGGCAAAGGCCGGGGTCGGTTTTAAGGGCGGGAGCAGGCTAAAGCAGCGAGGTCTTCTCCGCCCCTTCCTTGCAGGCAAGGCACGCAGGTCCCCGAGCAGTCTCCTGCGAGCTGAGCGCTGCTTTCAGCGCGGAGACAAAAGGGAACAGGGGCGGCGTAGGTGCGGTCTGCCAGCGAGTGAGGATTTACGAAGTGTAGGCGCGGGTCCCCGACCCCCGCTTAGCTGAAAACCAGGTCAGCAATTAAAGCAGCAGGCCTGACACCAGGCAGCGTCCAGACAGCTCTCAGCTCCAGAGCTGCAAGTGACAGCAGCACGGCTGCGCTGGCAAACAGGAAGGAGTGACCTTGATGGAGGGGAGCACAGAATTGTCGGAAAGGATTGCGAGCACGCAGCCGAGACCGGCAGAGATGTGCTCGGCTCCTTGTCCAGCAAGGAAGCAGCGTGGCTCTAGAATAAGGCAGGGCAGCCCCATCTCCGCACCACCCTTAGCACTCCGCTCCAAGATTTTGATTTCCCCCCCAAGAATTCGCCCTCCCTCTGCCCTGAGAAGGATGGACAGTGCACAAAAATCTTCAGCTCTTCCTCTGCACAAAAGTCTTCAGCTCTTCAGTCTTGCACATGAAAACACTTCCAAACCAACATCAGGCACTATTCAGACACAGTCATCTACCCTGGATATTGTCAAACACAACGGCAGTAGTGTGACGATATAAACCCCATTACAGAACTAGTTAGTCTAGGGGACGTGACCGCTGTGGTGACTAGCGGACTAACAGGAACGAGGAGCCTCAGGTCCATTTGATTCAGGGACTGCTCCCTGGAACTGCTGCTTACAGTATCTGACTTAAGTGCCCGTCCGAAGTTTAATTACGTTGTGTAAATACCACGCATTTTGCAGTGTGCATTCCAGAGAACAGGGCTCCTATTCAGGTTAAGCATGGTTTGGTGATGGATACACAGAAGCGATTGGCAACACTGTGAAAACATGGTAGCTATTTAGACACCCTTTGAAATGGTAGCTGGACCAATAAAACACAACACTGCCGGAATACAGCAATACAGCAGTACACGGCCAGAATCATGAGGGGACTTTAAATGGGTATATGCATGTCTTCCTAGCTGAGAAACTACAATATGAAGTTTTAGCTGGTTTAGATAGAAATTTAGAGAAAAAAATAGGTAGAGGTCCCCCAAAAATAAAGCTTATAAGATTCAGAACGAAAAAGTTTAGGTGACCTACTTTCCGAAATAAGATCAGTTCCTTAGACTTATGAAGCCCACCAGGCCTCACAGGAACATTCTGAGAAGCTCAGACCTTGAGATCAAGGGCCCAGGTAGCACCAAATCCTGTAAGTGTCTGCTCAGTGGAGAAATGGAGATATTTATTTCTAAGGAACTCTTGGCAGTGAAGAAGGGAAACTTCTATGGTTAATACAGCATCCCCTGAATGTGAACCAATAGAGTAACGCTCCTGTATCAATATTGTACTCTGCTGCCCACAATAAGTTTTAGGGACTATTAGAAGCTCAGATACGACTGAGCGTGAATAGAGGCTCCTGTCCTACAGCATCTATGCCATTATGTTAATTCTCATTTTTGAGCAAACATCTTGTGTTCTGGTTTTGGCTGGGATGGAGTTAATTGTTGGAGTTGTTGTGGGTTAACCCACATCTAGCCACAAAAGTAGAAAAGAATCTGAGTGGTCTGGACACCAGACATTTCAAATAGATTTTCTTGTTTTGGCATGTAAAAAGACACATTCTAGTCTCTACTCATTTTAGGATTAAGGAGCTAGAGAAAGAATGGAGAACAGGTTTCTTGTTCCACTGTATGCCTCCATTCTATATCAACGGTCCTAGGTTCTGTCATCTCCTAATCAGCACTTAGGGTTCAAAATTTTAAAGGATGAAACTGTGACAAAAGCTTTCCAGAGTCAGAATTATCATCACTAGCAATGTAGTTTTGTCTCAGGGACTACTGACTCAATGCATTAGTCTGTGGTGGAATATCGTAACATCTGTGCTGTGACCAGTTTTATTCTGTGTGATTGATGAAAACGTTGAAGACAGCAAATACTGAACAACAGGGGAATGGCAACCCATGATTGTGTTCTGCAGTCCACTTGATCTTGGAAAGTCAGTGTCAGCTACACTAAAGCAGAGAGCAACAGATTTATCACCCCTCCATTAGCCTTGCATACTATGGGAAAGGGGACTAAAAGCTTTCTAAGGGACAATATGGATGAAGAGTTCTCAGTCTAGTGCATTAATAAACAGAATATAATAAAAGGCAGCATGAAGAGAAGTGTGTAAAACGTAGTTAAAACAAATCTGTTAGGCTAAGTAACCTAAGAGTGTGTTCAAAACAGCAGAAAGGGGTAGAGTTATGTAGAGGCCAGAAGTAAATGACTGGCAACTCTGACTTGATACCGAGTAGAATGGTAAGTTATGGGGCATACATTTGCAGGATGGACAACATGGAATTAAGCTTTCCAGAACAGGCAGCTTGTAACAGTAAAGCCAGAAAACATTTGAGAACATATATCTCAGCATACTCACATTCTCCAACACTGCAGAAAGATTAAATACAATTGTGAAGAGGTAAAATGAGTAAATAATGCCATAAACATGCCATAAACATGCTGAAGATGCCAGTTAAGGTAGTACTCAGTTTTTCAGACCCTTAAACCAACTAGACAGATTGTTCGAGATTATGCACATGACAACCTAAGGGGGAAAAAAGCATTAGTCAGGTGGCAGCTATTACTAATTCTCCAGAAAGATGCAGTTTGAAAGTTATCTTACCCAAACCCAAGAACCTTAAGGCTTTCACAGCACTTTGTAATGATGAAAGATACTCTGCTCCTCTGATATGTATGGCCCTCTGCATAGGTCCCAAGGAAGAATAAAGACATAGACACTCTTCCAAACAGCTATGCCAGCTGAAAATACTGCAATCTTCCATTTTTATAAACCCAACTCACAAAATAGTTGTAGGCACAATGAAGGAAATCATGCAAACGCTCTTCAAAGCTGCTCCAGGAATCAAACAACAGTGATTTCTTAAACAGGCACAGGTAGATTCTCTTCTCAGTCTATGCAAATAACCATAGTAGGTCTACATAGCAACTGTGAGGCTAAGCTTAATGCTTTGAGAGCTGTTAACAAAAGATGTAGCAAGTGATTAGAATGCATCAAGTCAAAAAGTTAAAGGCATCATGAGAATCTTAGATGATTGACATCATGCGCTATTACCAAGCTTTTCTATTCTAGTTCAAAAATAAGACAAGTGAAAAAAGCTATCAAATAACACTATTTTCACAGTTTAGCTAGGTTAAAAAACAGTTTTGCCAAGAGTAACTGAAGACTTAATTACATATATAAAAAGCTATCTTCCTCTCAGTAAAAACAGCAGTTCGTTTTTGATATTTTACATGGTATTTCTCTAAATACCATGTCATTTTAGAGAAATTCTTTTAAACTGAAGTATCACAAATAAATTCCCTTTTTATAAGATGGCCTCATTTTAAAAGAAAATGGATGCTATAAAATTTTACATCTAGTCAGCATGTTACCAAGAAGCTTTTCTGTGTGTTCTGAATTTGATTAATACAAGCCAAGGTCACTTCCTGAAAGATGCCTACCACTGCAGCTGCAAGCAAACTGTACTCCTCTGTGCTTGAAAGCTGGGGGATGGGAAGACACTAGCAATTTTTAACACTGTCTCCAATAATACACTAATTACAAAACTTGAGTAATATTTAGAAGTGTTTACTAGATCACCACATAAGCAACCTATTAGCTAAAGTCAGTCTGTATAATCATGTTTTCAAGCAAAGAGATTCAAAATGATGCACCAGCATGTCTCTAACAATGAACAGTTCTGAGGATCCTTTACTAAACTTTTGCAATTCCCTTGAAAACACACAGTTTTTATATTATATATGTTTTATTATGCACCTCATGAAGCTAATAAGAGACTGCCCTTGAATTAACATCATGTCTCAATCCTACTGAGACTCTGAGGCTCCACCCAATCCACACGGTGTCCTGTTCTGACATTTAGGAAAAACACATTTGAGGAAAGCATGCAAGCTTTTTCCAAAAGTCTATAGCATGTGTTTTTCCAGTTTCTGAAGACTATACCTGCTGTTTACAAACCAGTTAGAAATTAGCTGTGCTCACCTGTAATACTCAAGATATTTTAAAAGTTATTTTAGAAACATGCCACATTTGCATTATGCATGAAACCAGACAGCTGTAGTTTCTTCCACTTTCAGACACAAAGCTTACAGGTCATGAAAATAAGACCTGTACCAAACAAAGCAGAGCATTATTTTTGCTTTTTGTGTGCACACAAAAAAAATTGTACAATCTGAAGTACCAAACAGAGGGTGGGGGAAAGGAAAGGATTGCTGGAAAATGTTTAAAACCACACATCAGCAGACATTCCCCAAAAGGGCATCTGTTTTTCTAGGAAATGGGCCACACTGACTTTACTTATGAACATACACACAGACACAACTTAATACAGTTCATCTTTAAAACAGCCTTGATATATCCAACATCACAACAAGTTTCATACTAGACTAAAGTTAGGAGGATCTGCTGAATGAGAGTTAATTTTGACAAACTGATGTAGTAAAAAGAACAGAACATTGTTGGTTTTGGGTGGGCATCTTTGCCTGAAATAGAAAAATATACTAAAGCATATCATTACCTATGCAGGCACTGTGGTTAAGGATGCCTAACATTTTCCATCACAGAAGCCTGTTCTAATTCTTTAATGACCATCTCAGACACCCCTCAAAATTACTTTTGGTGGAAGACTTGCATAAAATTGGTTCAGACATTTAAAAACAGAGTGGATAATTATGTGGAACAAAATACAACTTTTTATTCCATCTGAGAAGTTTTAGAAGAGATACTGCTCAAATCTCAAAACAAGCTAAACTTCATCTTGGTGCTCTGATGTACCATCTGCAGAGAGGGTAGGTGCCTTTAAAGTCTTTGCACATGCTGTTTTGTTTGAAACCATTTGCCAAGATCCTCAAGTATTTTATCTAACCAAGAAGCTTTGTCGCTGCACAGCTCCTCCACGCTGACAGGACAGAACATGCTCTATCATTGTATTTTAAAGACCAAGAGCAGCTTGCCTATAAACCTGCCAGCTCCAAAGCAGTTAAAGTGCCTGGCAGCACAGTAGCTGGTGAACAGGGACATTTTTCTAGGTTGTAGTGCCCCACCCATCCACAAAACAGGAGGCAGCAGCAGGATCAAGGGCTTAGCAAAGGCTGCCCCCCCCCCTTCAAGATCCCAACTGAAACAGCAGATTGGGGTCTCGCCCAGCAGTGCCAAAAGACTTGCCTTCCCCTCTAGTGGCTAGCTGATATAAAAAGCACACAGACCAGTGGCCAAAGTGGTATCACTCTGCTCTGTGGAATTCCATTTGACAACCTTGCTGGCAAGCAGAGCAGCAATTTCGTTATGGCAAACTCTACTATTTTTTTCCATGTTTTCTAAAGGCATACAAAAAGTTACACTGAAATTATTAAGGTTCTGAGGTCATTCAAAAAACTTAAAAATAACACTATCAGCTCCAACTCTCAACACTTCAACTCCTGTTGCACATAGATAATTAAGCACATTGCTGTGTCCACATGGGACTGGCACCCATCAATTCACAAAAAAGACTCCTAGAGATTTACTTATGTCTTTCGTATCATCTCCAAGGTGCATTACAATTTCAGCAACCATGCCTGCTTTACTGTACAGTGATATAGAATGGTCTCATAACGGAGGACAATTCTGTCAAGGACCTGTATCCTAACTTTGCCTTTGCCCAACTTGGGTACACAGGGAATTTCCATTACATCCAAATTAGGACAATTTTTTCTATGAGGAGTAAACAATGAATGTATACGGTCTTGATTAACACAGATCACAACTTCCGATTAAGAATATTCATTCACAGCACATTTTAAACTGGCATTTAAATCACTGATTTAACTGTTGGAAATATTTACACCAGCCAATAGGGGGGTGGCGACACACGAGCTGGAAAGAAATGTAGTGCATAAATCACGTTGACTTGCCTTAGGCACATTTTGCTACTCAGCAGATGCAGTACTTATGGACATTTATTCATGTGTTTCCACAGGAACTAAGCTACAGAATTAATGTCAGTAAATGCATTATTTAACACTGTAAAACAACTCATTTTAATCAAAGCTTTGGATATATTACCATTTTAAAGTGTGAAGTATTAAGTTTGCTTAAAAAAATGGAAAAACAAAAAGAAACACTATGGTTAGTAAATCCACAATCAGAAAGGGAAAAGCACACAGAATCACGTTCTGAAAAAGTGTTTGAGTGCTGTGGGGACAGGGCAGGGGGGGAGACAGCTATCCATTAGGGGTTTTCAGATTACATATGCACAGACTCACACTAACTAGCTTCAATGGGAGTTAAATACCTGACATGTTAGAGTGCTTTTGAAAATTCTGCTTGGTATCTCCTTTCATCAGGCTACTAATTTTTTTTTTTTTAAAAAAGAAAAATAGAAGAGCCACACATACACATTCCCATTGCTTTTAAAATTCAATCTTGTTATCATCTAACCTACTACTAATAAAAGTCTGTTAATCAAGTTTCCTGACTTTTGGGAAAATTGGACTCTCAAATTTGAAGAGGTACTACAAGATCAGATAATGAAAACAAAGGAAGTTACTGACAAAATGAAATCAAAATAGTTTAGTTTTCCTTGCATTGTATCAGTGCTTACATATCATTTTAGCTCCACTGTATGGAGTGAAAAGTAGAGCTACTTAATGCAAAAGTGACATTTCTAAAACACAATTTGACCTTGAAATATGGAGGTGTTCCTAGCTCAATGATGTAATTAACATCTCTGAATAAATTTGAGCGTACACAGACAGTACATTTGGTATGGCAGCAAGAGGCCTTCATTTAGTTCAATGCTAATGCTTGGCATGCAGAATTTGAAGTGACAGTTACATATCTATAGCATACCAAATCTGAGCATTAAATTAGTTAAAAATCTCCTTTCCTGTACTTGTTTTCATATATCTTCCTGTATTTCATTTTCATCATGACCAAAGCTTAGTAGGCTACCATCAACTGAACTGCAAAATAAGGACAGACTAGAATAATTCTCAAATTAGAATAATTTTTCTCCACCGTACAATCAGGTTATTATATTCCAAACATTATCCATCCTCTGTGTAGCAATAGTTACGACAAGAACATCTGCTAAAACTTACTGCAAAAAACTGAAAGCTGTAACATTGTTTTGCATGTCACTGCTAGACTCAAATGTTAGATTTCAGGAATCGATTGTTTAAAAACTGAGCTGAAATGGGTTGGTGTCTTTCTTCAGTGCTATACAAAATGGAAAAATAGCACCCAAAGAGATGTTACAGACTAGAGAGTCACAAACTCTCCTCTGACTCCTACAACAAAAGGGCAAGAGGCAGGGTTTACTACCTACAACAAGTTAAATATCAGTTTTCAGAATTTGAATACCAGAACTGGTTCCAGGCAACCTGTGGAATGTCTGCTAAGAAACCTTCAAAACTTCACTAACCAAAAGTCTCAAACAGCTCTGTGTTAGCAAGGTTTAGATTGATGCTAGCATCATTTCTCTACGATTTTCAGTAAAACATCATCAGAGAATCACATACTGCAGCCTAGTACCATTATAATGAGTTACTAAGACAAGGGACTTTACAATTAATCCCCGTCTCAATTTCGAGATGTGTTATCACATTCTTTATACTATTGTTTTAATCACAGTATGTTTTGTTAATCTCCTGGATTCTTTAACATTTTGCATACATCCATTAATACTCCCTTCTTTACTGGAAACAAACTATATATTCCTGACAATAACATTAATTCCACAACAAAGGATCCCCCCCTTCCCCCATTTAATAGGGAAAGCAGCATGTTTTTGAATAAGGCTCTCAATGCCCTCTGGATTTTTTTGTACAAACTTTTATATCCTGTACCAACAATTTCCACTGCATAAAAAACTGATACTTCTATTTTTTCTAATGTTCTACTAAAGAAGTAAAAACCTTCACTTTCATTAAATACAATTTATTTTACAATAAATCTCTCACTAACCTCTCAAGGATTCATAGAGCAGGTATATTTATAATAGCTAATCACCAATCAGAAAACCAGTTATGCTTCTTGAAGTGTTTATACTACTGGCACTTCTCAAACACTGATGTTTATGTGTAGAATTCTCCAAAATGACACTGTCATCATTAGCGTAGAAATTCCAAGTAATTTTAGGAAGATTTGCAACCTTTGTGGAAGTCAATACAAGAGGTCAGTGACTGCCAAAAATGGATCACATCCTTCCCCTTCAAGTGCCAAAAAAATTGTAATGTTTTGTTTCAGATCCAGTTGCTTCCTTGTTTGTAGATAAATGACTAAATAGTTGTGCAGCTTCCCAATATTAGGAAGCAATTTTATGTATTTTTATATAGTGCACTGGAGGAAACAGCAGGATAGAGCTGTTCATTTTTTTTTATTACTACTACTTTTTCTTAAATGCACTGTACCTTTAGTTCCCACACAAGACCACCAACTGAAACGTATCTTACATTCAATAAAACCACGACCTGGGGAACCACGGCTTGAGCATTTGTCTGCCAATAGAACATCCAAGCTGTATTCACCACAATTTAAACAAGTCATGTTCACTTTCAGCAGACTTTCAGGTAATTTTGCAGATAATTCCAAGCCTAACTTGACATTAAGCTTTAAAGCTAGTACCCAGCCACACCCATGTACTGGGAGGTTTATATTAGCATCTGGTAAGTGTATTAAACACGGTAACTAAACAACTATCACCAGTCATACAGTTATGCCGTAAAACTGGAATATATTACCTATCAAATGTAGTTGATACCATGTGTTTTCTTGTCAGTAAACATCACACTGCATTTCCATTATAGTACATCATGCTGGCATCAAACTTAAAAGAAATGGATGTTATGTTTAGGTACATTAGAGTCAGAATCTTATACTCTTGGGCGTTAACAAAATTAGATTTTAGCACTAAAGTCACAATTATTGTTTCTAGGCATGGCGTAGCTTTACAATTTTCTATTTAAAGCCCACTAAGCATTTTTAGTGTACCTAAAAGTCCATTAAAAATTCACAAAGCTACAAAACCTTACCAACACTTGGGCTTTTACCAGATTCTCACATAGGTGAAGTCAATAAATGATAGCATACATACAACATCAGGATAAACACAGCATAGCACGGAGGGAACAAGAGCACATAAAAACAAATCTGATCTCATTAATTGTGTTTCAGAATATAAATGCTGTGATTTTGGTTTTTTTTTTTCATCACAGGTATATTTATGTCAAACAATATGCTTAGATACGTGCCCCTATCCAGTCAAGAGCAAAAGTTATTTATCCCTTCTCCCCACCACATGCTATTTACCTCAGTGTGGCATCTGTAAATAACTACTTAGGAACTGTAACACTTTAATGAGCACAGCTATCTGAAACAAAATCTTTTCCGTGCTTAGATGAGAACATTCTCCAAAATGTTTTCTTTTCACTGTCTCCTTTCATTTTCTGCATTTTGCTCTAACCTTCCCTTATTCTAACCAAGCCAGGTCACTTCAATTTTATCACAGGGCATCCTGCTAAATTGCAGAGCAAAGAGGCTGAACTTGTCACAAGAGATTACTATGAAGGAGGTGCTTCCTTTCCCAAGACCAAAATTACACTGAATGGGATGTCTGGAGATGCTATCGGTTTCACTGCTCTTCAGCAACAGGTATAAAGCTACTCTATTTGAGTACTGAAGGGTAAATGGGTTACTCCCCAAGTTATGACAGGAAAAAAACCACCCTGTTGATTAGCATCATATCCACTCTGGACCCAAACAGCTTTAGTTCGGAAATTCCATTTCGTCACCATTGTTTCAGAAGAACTATTCTAAGGAAAGTAGTTACATCATTGGTTACTTCAGAAATAAGAAAGTTTTCTATCACTGATGCCAGAGTTAAGAACTAAAGGCAAATATACCCACAGAAGGATGCTATCAGTCCATCTCACTACTTTTAAGAGCAAGATTCTTTAAAGGCCCAAGTACCCCCAAAAGCCTTAGATGCTACTGAAGGTACTGAGGACAAGTCATACCATGCACTTCCTCAAGTTTAAGGGAGGTGGAAGAGAGCATATTATATAGATTATTAATACAAAACATCAGAAATAATTGCAATTCCTTTAGAGAAATAAAGGCATATTTTCTGCCCCTCTCCAAATCCCCTAAATATCAACGTTTTATCTGGATCAGTTCTCATAAATCAAAGTAGCCCTGGACAATCAAGTCAAACAGAAGACTTACCTAGCACAGTGTGTCCTCTCCAGCAGAAGCCAGTAGGAATGCCTAGAAAGAACAAGGTAAGCATATCACTGTTTCAGTATACTCTCAAACTTCACAAATCTCCAACTCAGGAATTTCCTGGTTCACAAGGACTGAGTTTCCCAACATCTGGATTTCTTCTCTATGAATATATGAATTGCTTTTTGAACCCATGAAAATCAACATAGCTGTAATATTCTGTGGCAGCAAGTTCTGTAGTTAAGCTCTACACCATGTAAAAGTACTTTTTTTTTTTTTAATTTTTAACTTTGCCACCTGATAATAAAAAGGAAGAGGGAAATAAGTGAAATTGCTTAAGAGCAAAACACTTTATTCCTTGTGATTTTCCATGACACCCATAGCTATGTCATATATATCAGTCTTGTACTCTTAAGCCAAAAGAAGATGGCTGAAGTGCTGGTAAATTCTGTTTCTCATACAAAAATTGTTCCATAGATTTGATCTTTATCTTTCTCTGTACTTTCAAGTCCACTATACTCTTTTTGGTACAGCAAATCTTCATACATTAAGCTCTGCAAAATTGTTTTACTCAATATCAGAGTCTCACGTCTATAAGGTAATGAAGTTGGCAGTTAAGTCAATGAATGAATTTATATTAAGCAGAATAAAGAAAGGTCCATGTAAAGCCAAGCTCAAACACTGGAAATGTCTTTTACGCTGTAGTAACAAACTCCATATAGTGAAATATCTGATCTACCACACTGGTTTTATCCAACATCTGAGTAAACCAAACAAGTTTGTTTTAGGCTTTGACAAAGACATTTCAGTTGTCTTTTGTCTTCAACAATATATTTTGCCTTTAGAAAATAAGTCTCAATACACTTACAAATCCCATGTCCAAGCTTGAACTTTGCATCAAATATGTAAATTAACTTTTAGATAAGATATCCAAAATGTAAACAAAGCAGTGACAGAAGCTTTATTTCATAATATACTGTTTATTTCAATATTTTTAATCAGTGAGAAACTAACAAAACAATACACAATTCACAGTACAATCCTTTTAAAAGCTGGAAAAGATACTAAGGTTCACATCAAGTTCAACGTGCCCTATTTTTAACTTTAGTCAAATCCCTTCTCATTAGCAGTAACTTAATAAATAAGTTTCTATATCAAATCAAGTTCCTAGCTGCAGCTAGGAATTTATGTATTTACAAAAAAGATTTTTAGCCCAACAAATAATTCAGTTACTTAGACTAGCGAACTAAATCCCCCACTGCCACAGTATACCAAATAAAGGGTTATTAATTGCTTAACAAAGCAGTTCTTAATTGCTTGCTATTATTTTTTCATAATCATTGCATGCTTCATAAGTTTCATTCCAAAACTTCAAAAAAAACTGGACTCCCCCTTTGAGCTAGCTCACAGAGAGAAGCAGTCTTCACCATTCATATAGTTTGACATCAGTGGAACAATTCATTTAGCATAACTTTTAATAGTGAAATTTAGAACACTGCTGTAGAACCTGCTGAAGATACTTTTGAAAAGTATTTCACAAGGTCAAACCAACGCAGACAATCCCATGACTGACTTACTAGGAAAGAGCAACGTTTACATAATAGCGATCTGAAAGAAAACTCCTTTGAAAACAATCCCATCCTTTAAGACACTTCTGGATTTCAAGGATGCTAGCAAACAGGAAAGCAGCATGAGCATCTGCTTGTCTTTAAAAGATGAACTGGTTTTGAGCACTCCTGTATGTGGAAGTATGTGCATCAGATTATATGTAACCTTGTTTGGAGGCCAGAACCCATTCAAGAATTGACATGCATGGCAAGCAAACATCATATCTCAAAAGTACTAAACCCAACACCTGCTTAGTCACTGATAGAAAACTGAAGTGCTCAGAGTGAGGTGCCAAACTCAGACATCACTTGTAACAATCACCATAAACCAAATTTGGGATGTGGTTAGAGCACTAAGAACCTGTTTCTCAGCTATTGTTTTCTGAGCCAGATCTAGAGCGACACTTAGAATCACTTTCCAGCACCACCTCTAGAAACTAAGATGATTTCCAGAATCATCTCTAGAGCTGTTTCCAGCTTCATGTCTGAAATAATCACCCAGAACCGGCATGCTCCTAGGACTTTGTAGGAAGACTTCCAGGATCCTTTCTAGATACGTACCAACAATCACATCTAGCAGCTTTTCTAGAACAGCCTTTGAACTCCCTCATAGGACTGATTCTGCAGTCACACCCTGAAACTATCACTCACATCATTTCTAGGACCAGTGCCAGGTATGTCCCCAGGAATCCCCTTCTTCAGCCACTGCTGGAACACGCACTGGGACCAATTCTGGATTAATTCCCAAAGCTGAATCCAGAATCACATCTAGAGCCAAACGCAGGCTCTGGCTAAGCGTGGTAACGAAAGCTTGCACTGTGCTCACTCCAGTCCTTAACCACTTCCATAACAGCGAGTACTTTCGATGCTGCCTGTGTTTTGCTTTAGCTAGTTCCTTAAATCACATGCTTTTTTCCTTCTAGAAATATGCTATAGGCAACATCTCTGACTTAAGTCTCCGGTATATGAAATACCTGTTTTTCCTAGTGACAGAGTTAGCACTAGCAGAGACCATTGCACATTAATATGTTTACGCCAGATACAGAAAGCTTTCAGATGACTGCTAGCGAAACAATGAATTGATGACCTTCTCTATGTTATTTTAGTGCACTTAAACAGTAACTTACTTTCTCTGAGAGGATTAAAGTAACTTCTGCCAATTCTGACATCTGTAACTTCTGCTCTGTAGTGGTTAAGTTCTAACTAATACTGAACTTAACATTTCCAGCAGGACAGCTGTATCTTTGTAGATAGAGTAATTGAAAAGTATTGCAGTAAGCTTTGCCTGGAGACACTTTAGTCACATCTGGATACATGGCAGCAAAACCAAGATACACAAGTTATCCCAAATGGAAAACAAAAAAAAAAATCTTAATTCTAGAAGCTGTATTTTTTGCTTGTCTAAAGTTACTTAAGCACTTAAGTATCCTTTGCTTTATCTGTCTCTTGATCTGTGCTTTGTCCTATTTCTCTAGCCTTTTGACAAGTAGACAGACATTCTAGAAATGCAAGTGTCAATCGCATGGAGTGAAGCAGATTCAAGAAAATGCCATAGTAGGTGCCATTCTAGCAGACTTTGTCAATAACTTTTTCTTGCAGTTAGAATGAGAAAAAACTGCTAGGTTGGGGGCAATGAAGAAGTGTAAGTTGATTAGAAATGCAGGAATAGAGCTTTACACCTTAAGCTCGTTACAGATTTGCTTCCAAAAAAAGCCTGTTATACTATTTTTCTCAAAAAACTAGCTGTTTTGGCTGAGTCCAATTGGTGAATGCTCTCATAAGAGTTAATAAGTTCTGATATTAAAGCTGCTTCATCTGTTCTGCAGAACACGTTTACAATACAATTTTATGTAACAAACCTTAATGCAAATTCTTCCAGCTATGAAATACCAGCTAAAACCTAACTGATGGTGGCTAGTTTTGTGTTAAGAACTTAAGCAATTACTTAATTCTACTCCACGCCCCCTCAGGTTCCTGAATATAATATTGAAATGCACAAAGACTTTCTATGCAAGTATACAGATAAAAGAGAAGTTTATGAAATCCCTGGCTTGGAGGCGGGGTCTTTAATTTAGGATGAATATGCTAAAAATGCACTAGTACACTAAGCAAGATAGAACAAGCCACTGTTGTGTTCTTTCTTTTTGTTTTTGTTGTTGGGTTGTTTTTTGGTGTAGGGTTGGGTTTTGTTTTGGACTAACCAATAGCCCTGTCTATATCTTTGTTTCATCTGACTTTGCTAAGATCTCCACAGGACTTTTAGTTACTTACGTTATTCCACTGTTGATGCTATGGAGTCAGTGTAACTACAGAAGAGAAATATTCCATTTCATGCACACAAACAAACTGGCAATGACTTTGTTGGTAGTACTTTTGGTGGGATTTTTTTTTTTTTTTGTAGGGGGGGTTTCATTTTTAACGATAACAGCAAATTAGAATTT
>VXAL01005362.1:19544-31126 GCA_013399475.1 Chauna torquata | reverse complement strand
GCAATGACTTTGTTTGTTGTACTTTTGGTGGGATTTTTTTTTTTTTTTGTAGGGTGGGTTTCATTTTTAACGATAACAGCACATTAGAATCTTTTCTAAATTTATCAATCTGTGTATGCAATGCTAGAGAAATGCCTTACTAACTTTATTTGGTGAGGAACAAAAGCCTGGAAGATTTGCAAGTTTTTTTTTTTATTATTAAAGAAAACAAAACAAGCCCAGACTGGATTGGAATTACTAAATAGCAAAGGCTCCATAACAGAAGAAACTTTCAGGGGAGCAAGTATGACTGTAAACAAAAGGTTGGATACTTTCCTAAAGTATTACATTAGAAAGTTGAAACAGCCCTGCTACTGTAAAGCGTTTTTTTTAGTGGCTGAGGCAATTAGCATAGCTAAACCTGAGTCTACTTTGCCTAATGCTAGTATGTATACCTGGAACAAAACACTGCCACTACCTGCCATCTTAGCTCACCTGACTTTGTTAAAAGATACAGATTTCTTGAGGATGCAACTAGTTTGTAACAGCTGCAGAAGACCAGGCTGCTTCTCTCATGAACATTTCTTGCAATTAAATTTGCCGATTGTGCCTAAGGTAGCTTTGAATTTTCCTTCTACTAGCACTGTAGCCAAGATGTTGCATTCAGCAAGAACTACGTTTAGAATCTGGATAGACTTACCATGAAACTCAGCACCGGCTAACAGACCGGAGCAACAAGATGCCCATCCTAGGGTGACACAGCTACAGGGTTGCACTGCCAGCTTTGGGGTTATAAGCCTGTACCTCAGACTGGAAGCACATCCCTGGTAATTAGTGACACAGATACCAGCCCCATGGCTCAAACAAATTCCGTCTGTAAATACTTCCCTATGTGCTATTTCTTAGTTGCAAGTGCAAGACGGCTTATTTTGCAGTCAAGGAATTAAGCGCTTACATATGAAGTGCTACTTCGTATCATGTAGAAGTGACTTGTATATCATGCCCCTGAAGCCTCTATGCAGCACAGGTGAGAATTGTTGTTTTTTTTGTTTTTGTTTTTTGCTACAGCCTCACACTACAGCAATAGATACACTAGTATTTTCATGCTATAATGTGTGAAAATTTGAACAGACTGCTCACTTTGGGGAAAAAGATGCAGATACTAGGGTAGATGTCTTTTACAGACCAACATAGCTTTTTCTTAAGCCTCTTTTACCAGTAATTTCAGTGCACAACTCCTCCCCACCCCGGCATCTAGTCTTGTTTTACTGAAGGTAGACAGAGACTGTCTGGACTACTAGTCTGACATCCTTAGCTCTTCTGTTTTCATTCCCTGCTTAGATGTATGCATACCCTGCTAACCTGGACATAGAAGTACCAGCTCACCTGACATTTCTGTGTAGTACTAGTAGTACTACAAGGATGGAGCTTCTTTGGTTCTGTGAACCACTATTGAACTTGCTTATATAAAGATTCCAACAAACTAATCCAAACTGTTAAAGGTCACAAAGACAGGACTTCAGTCTTGGTTATGCTTATTAACACAGACATCTCCAAATCCAGTTCAATCCAGCTCAAGGTAATGGCACTAAATCTAGAACTAGATCAGGCTCTAGGAAATGACGCCTTGCCCACAGCTCAGATGATAACAAATTCTGGACACAGCTCTGTATAGTATACCTTACTAAGATATAAAAATCACTTGGGAAATAAAATCCCCCAAAGCTACAAACTAATCAGAAGTTTACAAAAATAAGGTGGGGGGGACGGACAACACACTACACAAGGTAATACAGGTTCTTGAGAAGAAGCTAGAAGAACTTGGTCTGTTCAGCCTAAAAAGCAGAAGGATTAATTTGCTGTCTGAACACATTAGTAGAATGGGTGCTGCAAAGAGCAAAGAGTTAAAGACTACAGTGACGTAATAGAAGAAAATAAGTTCTCAAAAAAAAAAAAACCACCTTACCACTTGATGAAAGAGGTTTGAGATGTAGTCAGCCATAACATCAATTGCTGAATGATAGCTTTGTTGCTATCATGCTACTACTTTAGTCCATGAAACGATGTAAGAGGAAAGAGAAAAACCAAGTTTAAATCTAAAACTTGGAGAAAAATACACAAACAAAGCCGCACAAAGCATGGTGGCTTTTTACTCATCAGATAACTATCCAAACCAAGGAAACAGCACTTTTTCATTCAAACGAAGTTTTAATTTAATTAATTCAATTTTATGCATGCAGTATAATAGTGTCTTGTAGCCTCAGACACAGGATCAACTTCATGAACAATTCCTCCTTTAGCCTTATCTCTGAACTGCTCTGCATTAGACCGAAAATGCTGTTAGAGTATTTGACATGCTCAAACTATATCCAGAAGGATTTAGATGCAAGAATGAATCTGGAACTCTCTCAGCATAACAGTTTTCACTATCTTGTTTAAATTTCCACCAGCATAGGCAGTTGTTTTGGCACCACAAGCTTTCAGGGTTGGTCACCAATTTCTATTCAAGTTCTACAGTTTCTACGGATTCCATGTTATTTTCTATTTTTTGTTTTGCTTTTAAATAAGACGATTTTTATATGTCATTGACACTAGACTGCGTATGGCTTTCATTTCAACTAAACTCCACCCCACGCCAATGATTCTAAGAGTCCTGAAATACCTGATGTATTAAAACGCAGAATAAAGAGAACCTGCTTTCCCTCAACCCAAAAATAAAACACTGCTTTGCCTCCCTGCTGTTGCTTTCTCAAAGCAGCGATCATTTCCTGAATGACGTTGGGTGCAGATATTTTGCTTAAGCAGCAAGCGCTCAGGCTGCTACTGCTGAGTGACCTTGAGACAGCGCCGGGAAGGCAGTTGCCATGGTAACACCACCACAACCGTACATCCTCAGCTGACACCACCAGCCTGGTGCGACCGATCTATAATAAGGACATCTATCCTGTGTTAGCATCTCAATATTTAAAAAAAAAGGCTGAATTCCTTTTTAAGAATTACTTCAAGAAACCTGTGCTGTGGTAGACACTGTATACTCTGCATGAATGCAAGTGGCTAGGGTTACACAAGTCCACACAGGGCAAGAGTTAAATGAAGTACCCTAAAATAATGCACTGCTGGAAGTTGAAGCTACTCTGTGTTAAGCCAGAGCAGTCCTTGGTTCAGCAAGTGAGTCTGCTGAAGAAACCTTGCAATATCACATAACTCGGAGAAAAGTTTGTTGTCTTTTCTCAAATTCTATTAAAGAAATAAACCCTATGGAGCCTCACTGCATCAAATGTGATGCAAAAAGGGAGCAAAATGGATTATTTTTGCATGCCAGAATATTCTCAGTTCCACCTGTGCAACCTTGAACAAAGTTTCAAACCAACCTGGAACTAATCAGTAGTGTGGCCCAAAAGGGTTTTTCTCTACCTAGCATGCTACTAGCTCTTGTGAGGTCTGACAGGGCAGGAAGAAGAGGACGATTACTTAAATGTGAATAAAAATGAAATATTCAGAATTGAAGAGTGGTAGTTAACAGAAATGGTTCTACTGAACATTTCTGTTTAAAGAGAAAGGATTAATGAATGTATTTAGGCAGTTAGTTATAAAACTCTAGCAGTCAGACATTAAAGTTTACTTTAAAACTAAACTGCACTTGTGAGACCCATCTTTTCCTCAAACTCCGACTAGAAGAAAGGGCCAATCAGATAAGTCTCATAATTTGTTGACGTCCAAGAGATTCTAGTATAGGTAAAACATTCGCGTATTCTAATTAGAAACAAGAGTTAGGACTGTTCTGCCTCAGAGAAAGTCAGCCAACTTCATGGGTTTGCACTTATAAAGGAAAACATTTGTTGAATCTCCATACCAGCAGAATCGCTCTGGCAGCTAAAAGTTAATTCCTGTTAGAGGTGAAGACACACACTCCAAAACAGGCTTTTCAATACTCTGATCTAACGACTCTTGTTCTTAGTTAAGTCAGTCAAGTACCTGCCCTGAAACCTGGTGAGGAGCTCCTCCATCCATAAACCATAGCCTGAAGGAATTAACCTATAGGCTACACTTAACTTTCATGACTCTCTTGATCTTTGCTTAGGAGAAGAAAAGGGACAAAAGGTGTAAAGAGACATCCATAAAGACTGCAATACTGTTTGTGCCCTAGTAGAAACAAAACTCTAGTAGAGAACGGGACCTGCAAAGTCTTTTTAAAAGTGTTAGAAGGGTAAAGGGAATTCATAGGTTTGTGGATTTTTTAGATTCTAAAAGACACATAAAAAGTAGCAAGAATTTGCTACTTACAAAGTTATTTTGTCTACTCTAACATCAGTAGAGGAAGAATCTGTAAAATTTGATCCACGTGCCAGATCTCCATTCAAATTGCACACTTGGCTAATTGAGAAGTTAATGATACAGCTTGTGTTTAGGCAAACTTACAGGGGAAATTCAGAAGGAACACCTGTCTTCTACACAGCACACACTATTATAGTGCCCTGGAGTTTAAGAAAGGCTGAATACAGAATGCTGTGGAAGCAGAGAAACTGACAACAGTACAAGTTGTCTCTAACCTCGCTCTTTTCAAAAAGGCATAAAGAAGCTCCTTTAAGCATATCTAAATTTAATTTACAGCCACTCAGAGATTTCTCATACTTCCTTGTCCGTTTAACACTTCACTCAAATTCACTTTCATAGATCTCATTTTATTACCTAAAAATGATAATTGGTTATCACATCTAATATTACACACCTTTTCTTGAAGTGCCCCTTTCAAAACATACCACCTATTTTTGAAAAACTCTGAGGAGAGAATAAAACCACATCCCCCCCATAAAAGCTTCACACCACTTAATTTTAACTACTTAGAAATACCTTCACCTCTTTTTTCAAAAGATATTCTCCTGCTTTAGGTGATCTCAGCACCTGTAAAATTTGTATCTTCATATATCGTGGTTGCTTTCGTTTGTTTAACATAAGCACTGAAAGAGAAGTCACGCACCTGTTTGAAGCTTTTCCCACAGTTTGGAATTCACAATGTCTTGCAATGACACAACCAACACGGTACTAGCTCTACACTATAGCATCTCCCAGTGTGGACACTAACAGGATCTCCCTTCTATCTGGCCATACATTTCTCCAAAATTGTGTAATGATGTTTTGGTTTACTGAACTTAATACCTGAGGTTTCCAACCACTGAAATTTAAGCAATGTTGCCCATCGCAAAGGACAGACAATGCAATCACTCAAGAGAGGAAAACAGAGCTAACAGTGGAAGTAAGAGAAAAGAGGTTTGGTTTTACTCTGAAGCTACATGAGCAGTAGAGTTGTTTAGCTTCCTGTAAGGAAGTTTTATCTGCTACATATATGTAAGTATAACTCAAAGCTTGAAACAGAGGACATCAATACTACTCTGCCCCTACACAAGTTAATTACTTCATCAAGAAAACCACACATTTTATTACCACTTTACTTCATATGATACTGCAGCATTAAAGAAAACACAGCAAAAACTAGAGAACTATATATTTCACCCAAAAGAGCCGATAAAAGTTAACATGCAACTAAAAAAACCACAGGTAGACAGAAAACATGAAGGAAGTTCCCACACAATATTAAGCAGACATTCCACAACGCCCTAAATCAAAAAAAAAATCAATTATTTTTGTGACTGTGTTACAGTGCAATTACCAATCAAATGAGTTCAGCTATGTTGCTTTCTGAGGTCTGGAAACATTGCCACCCTGGCTCAAAAAAAGTATTATTTGAGACTGATGATCTTATCAACTACTGTTATGTGCCACTTCTCACTTTCATCACATCTGTGATGTTGCAGGCAAGATGACTATATTCTAAATTGACCTGTGTCTTATCAATCTGTGCATCGGCATTGACATATTCCTTTGGAACAAGTGTTCATATAAACATTGGATATGTTTCTATTTAGCAATAGCTTCCTGAGGTAAACATACTTTTATCAGAGCATACTACTTTGTCTTCAGCTTTGCATGGAGTTGTTTATTTCGGCCTAGCTGCACAGGTTAGCTTTGGAAGCAACCTAGACCTAGACACGAAAAGCACTTGTGGTATAAAATAAGACAAAACTTGTTCTGTACTGTCTTGTTGTCCTCCCTTCCCATTTTGTTTTCATCTCCACAAAACAAATCCTCAGACCAAAAAAAAAAAGAGTCATTTTGCGGAAGTGAAAGCTACAGCTTAAGCGACATTTCCACAACAGGTTAAGTACTGATTCTACAAACGCTGCCAAGTATGTCAATCTTCTCTGCAAATTCATTCAGAAACAAGTACCACCAACTATGCAAGATCTTTACAGTTCTTAGTCTTTAACCTCTACCTAGAGGCACAAAATCCCTTACCACCTATGAAGAACCAGTAAACTACAACAGCATCGGAGAAACAAGAGAAAGCTTTGCACAACAAGAAGTAATATATTCTAATCCTGTTAAGTCTTTCAACACTAGGCCCAATAGCATGGGCTTGCTCATTTTCTGAGTCTGTACAAAAGTGATCTGATAGATTAATTCTACCTCAAAAGGGCATTACTGCAGTACTTACCCCCTTCAGTAGGTCATTCTGCTTAGCCATACGTATTTGCATTATACTAGTAACAGATCCATACCAAATATTTGCAGGTTTCTCAACATCAGCTTTCAGAACAGCACTCAACCCATCTACTTAATCCCTACTGACTTGAGTGAAGTTAATCTTCCAAAGCTGATACAACAGATAAGGAGCTATCAGTAATAATACATAATTATTAACCCCACCAACTCTTCCTAGTTACAGCCTCAGGGTAGACAAAGGGTGTTGAACTTCTCCTACACCTAGCTACCACCTCAGTCTCTTTTCTATAACACATTTGTTTCAGAAACAGAGCCTTACAGGAACTCCATCCAGTTTTAACTTTGCTAGACTCTGGCTGCTATAGTCCCACCCCACCCATTCCCTTGTATTAGGGCTGGTGTTTGTGCAACTAGGGGGTAAACAAAGCCAGAAGTTGTCTGGGTGGTTTGGCTCAGTTTTGGAGTTTGGGTTTTTTTGGGGGGGGGAGGGGAAGGGGGGACAGAGAACAACACAATTTTCTATTGAATTGGTTTGTTAACTGCAAGAGCCCCAGTCTTAGAGCAAGAGGAACATAGGTAAGAGAAAGGAAGCACAATAGCCCTGACTTGGCCTGAGCTGCTGTGGAAGCACAGTGCATGGTGTCAGGAAGACAGCATTCCACAGGAATGTACTTAAAGGGTTCTGGTTTTATATTTTCAATTAATACTGGAAAGAAGTCAGTTTGTTGTGATGTTGCTTTCTTTTTGCACAATATACCACCTTAGCTCCCACCCCAGTATTTAAGCACAGCAAAAAAAAAAATCCATAATATAAAGGATTCTTTACGCCCTAACCCAAAAGAGCATAAGTCAACAATGAATATCTGTAGCGACAGAAAGACAAGGCACATTCAAAGTACAGAGTCATCTAGTTCTTGGAGAAAGGTCAGGAAGCCTTTTTGTAAACAAGAATTTAACAGAAAAGAGCTTCAAGGTAGATAAATGAGGTTGAACTTACAGAACCCTTCAGTTTTATTTTCACCAATGTATCTGAAGCTACAATAATTTTATAAGTAGCCAGTAAATAGGTTTAAAAGTTAGCTGTTTTAAAGAATATGATTAGAGCAGGATATGTTTCCTAATGTCTTTCTTCCTTCAGTATATCAAAGACATGACAATTAGGATCTCTAGTAACATGGAGTCCTTATTGGAAATACTAGTCTAGAATTACTATTGGAAGCAAGAAACAAGATGAATTGTCACCTGGCAGTGATAATCTAGCAATAGCAACAGTTAAGACAAACTGTAGAACATGAAATTGAAAGCAAGATTAATATAAGCAATAGTTGGTATCCAGCATGTGTTNTAACTGAAATTCCAGCAACATAAGCATGCCTGCATGTTATTAAAGGAAATAGTGGAAAATTTCACAGGCTGACATCCAGAATGTCTGCGGTTCCTTGTCATATTTTTCTCTTCTTGCAAAGCAGTTATTTGACTAGAACTTTAAACCTGTGTGCATGCGCGCGCATGTGTGCGTGAAGCCTGGAATTTTCCACTGCTTTAAAAGACTTTTAAAAAGCTTTCTCAAACGTACAGCTCAAACAACCTTAGCCTTCTGCCTAGACAGAATCCTTAGTTTAAGCAGAAGTTTCACCAACGTAAAGCAGAGCTAAGACGGGAAAAAATGCAAAACTTTACTCATATACCAATAGCATTGCTTGGCCAATTGGAAATACTATCATACTACATGTTAATCTCTTGATATAGGTCATTTGAGGTCCAGCTACAGACAGATGGGCAAGGGAAGACAAAGCAGTTCAGGATAAAGCTACAGTGGATGACATTGCAAGCTATCCTGTCCCTATCAAATGATGGCTCTCCTCAAATTTCCTTAAATCTCAACTCATTTTACATCTCACAGGATCCCACTCTTCACCCCTACTACCTTACGATCTCTAACATAGCCAATACAAGTCTGGCAAGTTTGCTAGCCCTGGCTCTACACCTCACCTCTACAAGTCTTATTTATGAGCTACAAACATGCATCACCAAAAGATAAAGAGCTTAACAGAAAACCCACAGATGTAACACAAAAGTCTTCAAAAGCTACTCCAGCCAGGGCAGATGCTTTCTTTTGTCAGTATTCTGTACACAGATCAAAAGAAAAGTCTTCCCCTTAAGCGGGAGGGGTCAAATGGACATTCTAGGTTAATGGAGGTGCTGCTTTTGTTCTATGTAATTAAGAGAACAATTTGCAGATAAAAGTACTCTTGCTTTTGTTGCCTTTAGAGCTACTATTAAATGTATACTTTAAATACTGTTTAAGAAGGGATTTTATCAATTACTGCTTAAGAACGTTATTTCCCATTCCGATATTTTAATGGGAAACTAAAACTTTCAAATAAGCAAAGTTACTTACAAAATGAGAACAAAGCATACACCAGTACATGCCATCAAACTGCTAAGCAAATAAGATAACTTTAAAACGTCTTGAATCCACTTGCTTTTATATTTTTTAAAAGGCTACTGTACAACTATGTTCACGTGAAAATTACAACACTATGACTTAGAGCAAATACTTTTAAACTTCCTTCTTACGTAGTTAAAACAAGAATTCTCTCTTCTAACAGTTATAACTAAGCCAAACAAATGGTATAAGTACTGCCTCAAAGAATCAAAAATCCACACATACCTAACAGCATTACCTAAAATGTGGTCATGTAGTAGGCCACATGCTGAGGTCTGTCCACTGAGCCAAACAACCCCATTGTGAACATCAGAAAAGCTTCCACAGAAGATGGAGAAAGCAAAGAAAGTACTATGGCAAAAGATGCTGCTATGTCTGCTTTAGTACACTGCAGCAAAGATGGAAAGAGCTCTAAAGGAAGTGGAACAGGAGCAATAACTTCCTGGTTTTGTCCAGCCTCTTTAGCCCAGACTTTATGGGGGGTAAAAAAAGTACCAAAGGAATAGACAAGAGGTCTCTGGCACTGGCAAAAAGAAGTTGCAAATTTTTGTTTTAGATGGGCCCTTTAGGATGTAAGCTGCTAAGAATGGAGAACCATTTTAAAGCCACCATCATGAATAAAAAGAAGAAATTACTTTTTGAACTTTCACTTCCTCTTCTGCAAACTTCAAGAAACAAGAAATACAGCACTTCCACAGGCTAATTGTGTGCACACACTCTCAACAGTTGTCTAAAAAGAAGTTTCAGAAAAGTTTATCCAAGTAGACTCTATTAGCTGCTACCCACTCACACACACAGTTGAAAGCATCATGCAACGCAGACATGTCCCTGTTCTGGGGACTAACTAGCCTGCAGCAAATCTGGTGGAAATGCAATTCGGATATTTGACATGAACAGCAATGTTAATATTCCATACATTCCATAGGACGATCAGTGTGGCGTTAGAATGACACGTTAGCACACAAGCCAAAACAGGGGAGTGCTATCTTTGCTTTAGGTTTTAGTTCTTCCAATTGATGCAGAAAACTCAAAACTTATCGTGACTGAGTACTCTGAACCAATAAGTTTACTTAAAACACTGGAGTAGACAGTGTGTCACTTTTTAGGGTTTTTGGCAAGTAAATCATAATTCCGCCTTCTGCTTAACCCCCCCATTATTAGATACAGCAGCAAAATCCCCCCCTTCCTCCCCCCCACACTCACTGCTGTATTACTTGTTCTATCACTTGGGGATGTTTCAGGGAGGCAGGGCATTATGTTATTAGACAAAAGGTAGCCATAGAGAAAATAAAATACGTACAGCAATACAACAAAATTGTTATATTTTGAGTTCTTAAGTGTGCATGGTTTCTACCACTTGCAACAACTTCTAACCGAATTATTAGAGACTTCCCGGAAGAATGGTTTCCTCAGATTCATGCTAAATCAGAAAGTGTTTGAAAGACATTAATGACTTCCAGGATCATTCATATAGAAGTTGACTGACATACTTCGACCAAGTTGGTTCATAAGTAACTTGGTCACCAAAACTTTTCAAGCTGAATCAACACTCAAAGTTGCATTCAACTTCACGCCACTATCTATACGTAAATGACTCAGCTCATCAGTATCTAGAAAACACGAGCTAATAACAAACCATTAAATCCTTGCAGTGTGAGGGTTCTCTCTAGAACTACAGTGATATTTGAAAGACTTTTTTTTTATAAAGAAGAATAAGAAGTCTAAAAGACAAAAGTGAACTATTGCTTATGCAACTCATGAAAAAAGCCTACCTACATGTCAGAGGTTTTGTCCTCATATACAATTTCTAAAGTTATATTTCATTCATGAATCATATAAACAGTAAATTAGCACCCTTAAAGCATGCTACTCATTTGCCAATGTAAGGTAGAAATAGCTGCTTTGCCTTATTATGCTTCAACACTTCATATCTTGTGCTCTAGCTAAAGCTCAGAGCAGTGACAGATCTGCCTAATACCTAGAAAAACAAGAATTCAGAGGCTTTCAAATAAGCAAAGCAGAAAAAAACCTACATCGCTACTGTAAGCTTCCACTGCTTTGGCTTAATGAAGCATCAGAAAAACTATATTTCACATTTCTTCCCAAGACTATTTTCTTGTTCTTTTAAGTCTTTATTAAAGATGAGCCTCCAAAATGTCTCATAAGACTACAACAGTAGTCTTGCAGTGGTTGGTGCTAACAAGCCACCATTTGTGTTGTCCTTGCCTAACAAGCATATGTACTTACCCACCTTGTGCAGTTCAGAAACGCATGGAATAAGAAAGAGCCTGCTTGATTTTACTCTCCAGCCCATTGCTTACAGATTTCATTATTGCACCATCTGGTAGTCATCTTTGAAGAAGACAGTCAGGAACATTATCAGCAAGTTACAGCTTTAAAAATATATATATATACACACACACACACACACTAATTCTCAAATTTGTCACAACAGTTATGAAAGTTCAGGTTTCTAGTAAAACAAGACAGTTTCTTAAAGTCTGCATATTGGTACATGTTTAAAAATAAGGGATTTAACAAGCCAAGTTTTAAGAGTGATACCAGCAGAGAATACTCCATACTTTTTACTCAC
>VXAL01005362.1:3815-17553 GCA_013399475.1 Chauna torquata | reverse complement strand
TTTCCACTAACCCCTTCTCAGGAGCTGGATGTTGCATGACTGAATATTATGACAACCTAGAAGGGACAGCACAGTTCGTATTTTAATGCATTCTCTAAAAGCACTGCGTTAACAGTTATGATACAGCCAACATATTTAACATAAAGCTTTCATCGTGAAGCCACTAAAAATCACTTTAAAAAGTTTCATATTAAGCATGATGACAGATCCTTTGACTTAAAACTCTTGTCCTCTCTCTTCATTAGATAATGACAACAAGCATTGTTTATAAAAGTATACTGTATGATCTGGAGTGGAGAGGTCTTTTTCCTTTAAAGTTTAAAATTACTTGTTAATAAATATAGAGAAGGAAGGACATTTAGCACATCTGTAGTCATCTAAAGTTGATCTCCTCTTATCTCCAAGAAAACATTTAGTTAATACAGCATCACATGCTATCACCATCACTATACCTATGTGGTTCAGTAATTGGAAAAGATGCTTCCCTAGACACAGCATAGTGACTGTGAAGTCTTCTCTAGTTTGTGATCAACTACAAAGATGAATGGGTATTCTTAGACACTTGGAAGGGGTACAAGATACTAACAGTTTTGCTACAGTTACATTAGGAAAAACGTTACTGCATCGCATGACCCAGACAAATACCGGCGTTAAAAAGAAATGGTCAACTTTAAATGAACTGGTTAAGCTTTCAAGAAAGTCTTTGATGAACACAGGCAGATCTGCTGTATTCTAAACTGGTACACTGAAAGTGGCAGGCAAACACCTAATCTACAAGTTGTTTTCTTCAGGGAAGAAAGTTAGCAAATAGTCTTTAGACAACAGATTTTGGCTTGCTTTTTCCTAGTTTAGGTGGTTTCGCCAAGAATCATTTTTTTCTTCCCTTTCCCACATTCACTAACTGCTCTTCTGCATGTATTTATAACTGTAGTAAAACCTGGGTTGAAGAAGGAATTATAACAGAAGGGATTTCCATTGGAAAGAATTTAAGAACTGTATTTGTTGAATGGAACACAATCCATTCTTAACACTTTGATACTTGTAGTGCCACTCAAAAACATATTTGTATGGTCTGATGAATAAAATTAGGCTATAAATGAAACGAAGTTTTTACCATTTAAGTTTGCTGAGAGAAAGCTACTGGGATCACAAAAGACACTACCTCACTCCATTGCATCTCACCTAAAAGCTCATGAAAAAGAACATACACGTAGCCCTGTGGAGATTCTAGGCAAACAAAGCTAACTCCAAAGAGTCAGTATCATCCGTACATTAAATAGCCCTACAGGCTGAGACCAGGGAAATAAAAGGTACTTCTGTCTTTTCTTTCTGCCCTATCCCAGTCAGTCCCCCTCCTATCACTACCACAGAAAAAAAATAGTGTTAGTCTACAAGTTCCCAAGAGACAGGTGAAATGCACAATACTGATAATGTTTTTAGCCATGCAACCTGCTTCAGCACTGCTTTTGGAAAAGCAGACAACATATTTTCTCACTTCCATGCAAAGAACAGAAGGAGGAAAAAAGATCTTCATAACTAAGAAGTCACACAGAGAATATTCCATGCAACGATATAGATAAACCTGCCTTGAAAATGTGTTTCTAAAAGGCCTTCTGTGCATACCTATAGTACTAAATTATCTCATTCCATGGCTCTGACACATCCCAACATGCATGGAAGTGTGGAAACAGTAAAGAGTATAGGCTTTGTGACAAAATCTCATGCTCAGCCAAGGCTAATGCAGGTGCTAATCATTACAGCTAGCAGTATAAGAGTTATATTGTTCTGCAGCTTTCCTCTTTTCCCTCCTCCCCCATTTTCAGGTGCACCTGATAAATCAGGGCAAAACTGCTATGTAGTTTAGGCACATGTGTAACAACTTTGACAAAAAATTGCTTGCCCTGACCTAACAATTATGAAATTTTCTGGAGAAGTTTCATAGTGTTTCAGGTTTCTAGAATATTCTCGTTCACAAAATGCAATTATAATGGTGTTAGGCTTGACGTCATGACACTCTCCGTGCTTGTAGTCTTCAAAAAAGAATGTAACTTGATGGTAAGAAAGTCTTTAAAATAAAGTTTCCAACAGGTCAATGATCCATAACCTAACAAAGAATGTTCGGCAAACAGTTTAAGTGTACCTGACCAGAGCTCACATTTAACACAGAGGGTGACAAAGGTGGAAAGAATGAAAAAAAAACCAACCACACAACACACGCACACAAAGCCAGGGAACAAAAAGACAAAGGTAGATAGATACCTGTAGAGCTGACCTTACCACCTCCATTCTTCTAGCATGTTGCAAAAGCCATGACTACTGCTGCTGGAAAACCCTTCACCCCACCTCAGAAGTAGGTGCCTTACACCATATCCGAAGAGTCAGCAGTAACAAGCCTGGGTTTCCAGGGTATAAGCAAAATGGGCAGCAAAATCTCTGGTGGCCCTCTCCTCCCTCTCATTTAAATAGTATGCTGTCTTAAGCAACTGCCTTTTTCTTACCTCTATACAATATCAGAAATAGAGCTGGCTCTAGAAAACATAAAAGAAAAATTTGTATCTACATCTAAAAGCATAAAAACTCACCAACAGTAATTCCACATACTTCACACAAAAAACAAATTCCCTTGTGAGACTGAGTTTGGAAGCAAGTTAATTTTGTTCTTCTTCAAGGACAATCAGCTTGCTGATAACTGTCAGCTAAAAATAAAAGTCACCAAGTAAATTAAAAGTATTATTAAAGTAATAGGGTCTGTCTGAAGTATACCTCCCATTTATGTGGGCTGAAAAAGGATTTGATGCACCTTCCCTTAAATAAATGCAACATATTAAAGCTACTATGGAATATTTGTCCTCTGATTTTAATCAGTAGCAGTTAAATTCTTTCACAGTTGCCTCTTCCCTAATGTGCTACACTTAGAAATGCCAATAGATCTAGCCATAGGAAAAAAAGCACACAGGCATGCTGTCCTAGCATTCAGGTTTAGGTATTCTTCACCATCCTCTCACAACCCTAGCATAATAAATACTAACACTAAAAGACAGAAGGAAGGAATAAATAAAAAAGCAGAACAATATTCAAGATATTTCTAAATACTCATCACCAAAAAGCTTCCATGAACACAATGCAGAATATCCTGTGTCATACAGTCATTCAAGATCACATCTTCAAGGGAGGCTCATTTAAATGCAGGAGTTGAAGCAACCTCCAGTGTCAGACTGTAGTGACCAATATCATTTTACATGCTATCAATGGCTTGATTTTGCAGACAAATATAACCAAGATGCCCTTTCTTCATCATATTTTTTTTTTCCCTTTTTTTTTTTTTTTAAAGAAAAACCCTCTCTTCAGCAACTGTAACATAGAAATTAATCTTGAAGGTATTGACTGTGATTTCTTGTCCGGTATTAATGCAAAAAGCACAGGATCAAAAGATAGCGTTATACTGCAGAACAGATTTCCTTCTCTTTCCTACTCCACATTTCATCTCAGCTACACATTAGTCTGAGTGATACTACACACACACAAAAAAAGCAGACAATGCAAACTTCTAAGTTAAAAAATCCAAAGCCAGAATGAACTAGGGTTTCAAAAACCGAATTAAAAAAATCCTACAACTTGCATGCCAACATAAAAACAGATTGGAAACAGTATGTTGTCATCAGAAAAGGTAGTTAAAAGCAAGGCTAAATATTGGGTTTATTCTGCCTGCCATCACTTCCCTTACCCCCCAATCTCTAGCTTCGTATCACAGCAGCAAATCCATTGGTATTAAATTAAAAGACATATTAGTAATAGTAACAGAGTTGAACGAAATTCAGAACCACAGCCAGAGAAACAGCCCATTACAACTACCACTAACAGCAAATAAAATTACTGTAGATTCTCATGTACTGTCCAGTTTTAAACAAACAAACAAAAACATGCAATTTGGACGGTTTCCTCTAAATTCAAGGTCTCATATTGGGGCTTTCATGCAGATGTTGCCTGTTATTATGAAGCTATCTTGTATTCTTACTTAGAACATACACATTTTTGTCTCCTGTGCAGCAACTCACTATCAGTAGAAGATATTTTACTACAAAATATTTATTTCACAACAATGATGACTGATGTTTAAGCTTATTTTAAGTTTCCTTTTGAAGTATATTACAGATACTATATAGCTAGACATTACTGGCTCTTGCACTTCCAAATTTGCTTCAATTTTGTCTTGTTATTCCAGATAAAAATCAAACAAATCTTTTATTTAAAAGTTAACAGAAAATATTAAAGGCTAATTTTTTTTTTCCTTTAACAGGTTAAAGAGGAAGGAGATACTGCCTGAATAGAAGAGCCTGTTTTAAAACTGCTCACTAGATGAGCTGACAAAGTGAGAAGCTTCTCTTTTAAAAGAAAACCTCAGACTGTGCCAAAGACTAGCAGCAGAAACCACAAACAGAACCAACTTTAGAACCAAAGAGGACTCTGGGAGCTATGTCAACTTCAGACAATATCCCCACCCATAGTTACCCCATTTATACCCCAGAATCACTAACACCTTTTCCAGGCAGTGGTCTGTGCCCCGCCCCCCCCAAATTGTTTTCTCATCTCCATCCCTCAACAGCAGTTTCATTGCAGCCGTGAGGCTGAAATGAATAAAGAGGCGGTGGAAATCAACCTTTCATTTCCAATATTTCTCATCCCTTTCCTTATTATCAGAGACAAGGAGACAAGAGAAGTCACCTCTGAAACTTACCAATGCTACAGGATGATCAGAAGGAGATTGCAGATAACAAGGTCTTTGGAACCGCCTCTGTATCAGATAAACCCAGATGAATAGCTGATGGGGCCATTCTAGCCCAGGTATTTCACCCACACACACCTTTTACCCAGACTGAGAAACAGAGACGGTTAGATGCTTCTAAATATAAGACTTAGGAAACCCAAGCGACCCGAAGTCTCTCACCGCTACACGAGGAACCTCCACCCAAACTCACGGTACTCAGATATGCATCACACAGCCATAGGGGAAGCCTTCAGCTCAACACACTACTCTCCTACCACTGCCTCAGGAATGCCTCCTCCTAACTACGCACAGCCCTGAAGTTACAATGGTTAGAAACAGGGAAAGGCATTGACACGCTGCGTTGGGAATCCCCCCCTCATCCCCAGCCCAGGGGTTACTCCTCACACATAGCCCGACTGCGCTCCCCTTCCTCCTCCCTCAGGGAGACACCTCCATGCTGGGGAGGGGGATGAGAGGGAGACGAGAGAGACGCCCCTCAGGGCCAGCCCCAGGCTGCTCCTTCCCCGGCAAGGGGCAGCCCGCCCTCCCCCAGCCCAGTCCCAGCCCGGCGCTAGAAGCAGGGGAGCAAGAACCAGAACTCTCCTCCCTCCACTCCTTACTCCCTCCCTCCAAACCCCACTCACCTGGGAAAGGAGCCAAAGCGCAGCTACGTCTCCGTCTCCCCGTCTCCCCCACGCTCAGCCTCTCGCCGCCATTTTCCTCGCTGCCTAGATTTAAATAGGAACCAGCCTCCCCGAGCGGAGCCAGCGGGCGGCGCGGGGCACTGTGGGATCTGTAGTACGGCCCCGCGCGGGCGCTCATGGGACCCGCCCCTCTCCGCGCGGGGCATCACGGCACTTGTAGTGCCCGCTGGGCCCGACGCCTTTCTGAGCCACCGCTCCCAGCGGCCCTTGCGGCCGCGGGCCGGGACAGTGCCCCGCCCGTTTTCTCCCGGCGCGGCCCGGTGGCTGGGCGGGGCCGGGCCGTGACAGGGCGGGCGCCGCGGCAGCTCCCCAGCGCCGTCCCCTGGAGGGCAGGCCCGACCGGGGCCGAGGCAGTGGGCCCCAGGGAAGCTCCCCTGGGCCGCAGCGGGCCCAGCCGTGCTGCTCGTGGAGGCCACTCGCTTAAAAGCGCGGCTGGCCCTCACCTTGCCTTGTCACTGTAGCTGTGAGCGGTCTAGGGAAAGTCACAGCAACAGAGGATTTAATAAAAGAGCATTTTATATGCATGAAGGATTAAAATACAGTAAGGTACCAGCCCTGCACACAGCACTCAATCACAGCTAAATAATGTTTGTGGAGGATTTGCTATAACAAGCACAATCTGTTCCATTTCAATAGGAAAAAATGGTCTGTTGAAGTCAATGTTTAATATAATGCAAACAGGTTGGAATAAAAGTTAAAAAGAACATAAATAGTATCAGTTATTCCCTACTTCAGTTACATGTTAAAGATGGTTTTCAAGCTAAGTGATAAACAGCTGCTTAGAAGCCATCTGTAAAAAAGCAAGGCAAGGATATGTAAGACTGGAACCTTACAGAATATAACCTACCCATGCCCCAGTTTGCTTGCAGAAATCCTATTTTCAAGAACTTTTTCAGAACCAGAATTTAAAACTTTCCAGACTAAAATAGGGTGTGTGAAGAACATGGTATACCTAAGTTTCAGGTACTCATTAAGCTGCTATATGAAAATGCTCTTTCAATTTTAAAAATTTATAAAGTGTGAAATAAAGAAAATGCATGAACTTAAGTCCTGCCACGCTACTCATACAGGGTCCATTACAGGACCATAGCTGCAATTTGTATTCAAGATGGACAAACAAATAAAGAAATTAAGTATACCTTCCATTAATTCTCAAAAAAATTAATCACACTAGTATTGGGCATCTAAGAGTACATTACCAATACAAAAGACCCTCCAGCTGCCTCTGAAATGAACATTACAAGCCAAGAAAATCCACAGATGAAAGAAATCCAAATATCTCGAGTTCTGGAAAAACAAGTTCCACCTCAGATTTTACCTTGTAGTTATACCACACAAGAACTTCCCAATTATAAACGTGTGCTTGTACTTGTGAACTCAGTTTTAACTGGTAGAGGCAGACTCCTTATGTTATCACAACAGGAAAGAGTTCATGTTGTTAGTGTACCTTAAGAGAAACGAGGTCCTGTTGCATCTCCTGAAAGCATGAGTTCTGCTATTTAGTGATTCCACTTCTTCCATTCCAAGTAATCTTTTTCTGCAGGATTTTTTCTTCTTCCACTATGAATTACAATGGAGTATTCATCAGGGCAAGAATAAAAGAGGCGTGCAGGGAGGAAGAGGTTAATAATAGGCAGTAGTAACTGGAATTTAGTTGTGTTGTTTTTTCATTTGGGCAAAATGCATGTTGTTCATATTTTTTCCATGCAGATCACAAGGTCTTTGAATTATACCTAGACTACATCTATGACACCTTAGAGTCAACACTAATTCAGAACTAATTCATGTGTCAACAGAGTACAAATATTGTATATTTTTCCCCCCTTTTAACCTTTGTTTTTTGTTGTAGCAGTTACAAACAAAGAATTTCAGTTAGCTCTCACTTTATATAATGAAGGATACACTGATAAAATGCTGTCACTTTTCATTGACGTGATGCTCTACAAAAATTAATAATAAACCCCACTCAAATTCTTGTACTTGTCTAAAAGCTGATGATAATAAATGTAGCCATAGAACTGTAACATTTAACATTTTTATCTATTTGCTCCACCTGCTGGTGCATTTTCCTTTTAAAGAAGTCTTTAGAAGCCTAAATGTATTAAAAATTTGGCCAAAAAATATACACTAAAAGACATACTTGACTTAAGGTTAATTTATGTAATATACTTATTAAATTTAATCTGACCCCAATAATTTCTCAGTCAAAAAAAAGCCAGTGGATGCACAGACTTAAGGAAACATGACTCATAGCTTACTTTTTGGACACTGCCATTCATTTTTTAATGTGACAATAACCCAGTTGGTCATCATTTTCCATCATCTATTATTCTTCTTCAAAAAATGTTCTCTCATATGGGAATCTGTCTACATAACTGATTTGTCTCCTGAATTTTCCAAGATAATTTTCTGTTTAGACAGTGCGGGGGAAGTGTCCTGTTTCTTCAGTACATTTAATTGTTCTCTGCTCAGAGACAGAAAAAAAAAAAAAAAAACCTGATAAACAAGCACTCTTCATAAGAAGTTCTACATTAGCTTAGATTACTTTCCATTCCATCTATTAATAGGATTTTGTTGTTGTTGTTTAAGTGTTTTGCAAGGAAATAGTAAGAACATCCCCATTAAAAACATCCTTCCTAGGCTACAATATTTTCCAATAATACTTCAGGACAGAAGTAGCTTTCTATCTTTCCTCCCTTACCAAATAATTAGAAACAGTCCATGTAAAAAGAAAAGAAGCAAGCCTCCCAAGCAAATCTTCTGTATTGGATTTTTTTTTTCATTCACAAAGAAATTTTATTTTAGAGTTCTCTGATCTAACCAGGACAAGCAGAACTAAGGTTTGTCCCATTACCACCAGGTTTTCTTGGGCTGAACTGGTACTTTTTGATAAATGTAAGATTTTAACTAATTTCTGTATTATTATTTTGATATGTTTTCTGTACACTAACTAATAGTTTGCAGCACTTTGATTAAAGACTGCCTGACTAAAGTTGGAGAGAATATGTAGTGTACAAGAGACCCTAAAATTAACATAGTTTGAACAGAAAAGCTCTTCTGGCGCTAAGAAACGAAGAAAACCAACACTGATAGGAAATGGTTAAAAATGTTGAAGAACTTGAGTATACTTGGGGAGGAAGGGGGGCTGGATTTTATTTCTATATTATATATTAATAAAATATTAAAGTATATATAATTTTATTTATTTATAATAAATCCAAACTACATACATACCATCTTCCTAGACTACTAATTCATTTTGCATGGCTAATCTCCTTAACTGACCAGACTACCAAGCGTAACTGATTTAGCATAATTAAAAAAAAAAAAGAAAAGAAAAATAGAAATGGGANAGCTTATATAATGACTGATGAAATTATGTTTACCTGAATTCAGGATTCATAATGCATTTAAAAATAAAAATATATTTCAACCCTCTAGTTGGTTAACCAGAAAAAGGACAGACAAATCAACTAACTGAAATGAAAATACAGCTTCAGGGGAATTAAAAACAAACCAGTACATTTGTTGCAATCAAACAGACACATTCATCAATGTAAACCAGAGTACATTGCTGGTTTCAAAGTAGAGTAACTCTACATTTTAGGGGATAATTGCAACAACAACAACAAAAGTGTTAAAATGATACTGTCTGTAAACATTACTCTCTTATTTGTGATCAGTAAATTCATAAAGTGAGTTCCAGATACTGAGGCTTAAAGCTAAACACCAAAATTTTATACTTTACAATATCAGTGCTCTTCCACCCATTTCTATAACTACTAGAACTTTTTGTGGTGAAAATCAACATTCAGATGGTTTAANGGAGAAATTTTTTTTTCATCAGTATCTTATCAAGTGAAAAGTCAGAAGCTTACATACATTGAAAACAGCTTTTGAGCTATGGATTTCACATTAAACTACAAAACTTTATGTGAAACATACACTGCAGTGCTTCAAAGTAATTGATATTTTTTAGCAAACTTTTGCTAAAGCATCATTTTAGCTTATATAATGACTGATGAAATTATGTTTACCTGAATTCAGGATTCATAATGCATTTAAAAATAAAAATATATTTCAACCCTCTAGTTGGTTAACCAGAAAAAGGACAGACAAATCAACTAACTGAAATGAAAATACAGCTTCAGGGGAATTAAAAACAAACCAGTACATTTGTTGCAATCAAACAGACACATTCATCAATGTAAACCAGAGTACATTGCTGGTTTCAAAGTAGAGTAACTCTACATTTTAGGGGATAATTGCAACAACAACAACAAAAGTGTTAAAATGATACTGTCTGTAAACATTACTCTCTTATTTGTGATCAGTAAATTCATAAAGTGAGTTCCAGATACTGAGGCTTAAAGCTAAACACCAAAATTTTATACTTTACAATATCAGTGCTCTTCCACCCATTTCTATAACTACTAGAACTTTTTGTGGTGAAAATCAACATTCAGATGGTTTAAGAAAGGCAGTACACGTGTGCTCTCACTTTAAGTGGGTGTAGCAGCCCATTCTAATACTAAGAAACAAATACAGATGAAACATTGCTTGCTTCATCCCTATTCATTTATCTACAACATAAACTATTTACATAGTTACACAGCATTTCACAACACTGAGCATTTAGAAATTCTTATGTTTTTCACAAGTTGATTAAAACTCCAGCTCCTAGACAACATCTTGCATTTTTAGAACTTATTCTGAATAATCAGAGTTTTTAGTGGACTTTTAAACAGGAGCAGGCAAGAGCAACAGTACTGTCCACATCCCTATGCCACTATACAGCCTTCATACTACTCCATGTGGTCAACTCAAAACCTCTGTAAGAATAGGTAAAATGTATCAGCGTAAGAATCTTTCTTTTTACTCTTTTTTCAAAATGAAGACAACCTGTTCATTCCTATCACACTGTTCAAAACCAGAGATACAAACTTGTAATGTAAGCTTTTCTGCATTGACTAAAAGGTGCCCTTTTATCTTTAAAACAACATTCAGGAGATTAAAAAAAAAGATACTTGTTGGGAGAAAAGGAAGGTTAAAAGTAAGAGAATGTAATTTTGGTTTCCCAAAGCAGATGCATGGTAGTATTTTATATTTTGATGTGCACATGACTATTTGCAGAGGACTTCTGACCTATAAACTAAGCTTACAATTAGATTGTGACAAGATACTACGTACAGTTGCTCTAAAAGTCTTATGATTTACATAAATTAAAGCCTTAAAATAAATGTCAGAAGTGCTTAATACAATCATTCATTACAATGCTACATCACTAGGGAACACATCTCAACATCTATGCTGACATTTTAGGCAACTTCAGCTACATAGCTGAAACAGGAACAAGTGAACATTCAGCTTGATTGTTACTTTGTGACACTCATAATATTGTATAAAATGAAAAAATACAATCAGCTTAGTTCTCCGGAAGAAAAAAAAAACACAAGTAACAAAGCTGTGTTCCAAAAAAACAAAAACAAAAAAAAAAAAAACCACCCCCTAACACATTGCATAGTCTTTAGCCTAGATCTTAAGCATAGGCTGACTTGTCTGTTTCATGGCACTTAGGACCTGTGTTTCTAAGACTTTTGAAAATCCCCTCTGAGATAAACGTGACTTTGCACTAGTATTTCTGAAACAATACTTTAAATAAAAATTATAGTCTTTAAAAAATATAGATAGATAGATCAAGCTTCCTTGAAATCGCCGTCATGAATGTCACGCAGTAAGAACGTTCAAGAGTGTTACCAGTTTATTCAAGTAGTAGTATTAGCAACATGCTTTGTGGTAATACCGAAAGCAAAAAAAAATTCTTTAATGTCCCAAATTGTCTAGTTTTATATGCCTAGAAATGGATACTGGAACCTAAACCACCATCTGTATTCACTTTTGAAAACCTGGTAACTTAAATGTGAACACATTGAAATCTACAGGAACTGTAAGCTTACAACTGCAGTAAAGCTCAAAGAAAACACTGTCGTGTGAGCAGCATGCTGAGAAATACTTGAAGACCAAGCAAATCTCATTCCAACTGCTCAAAAGGCAATACTTTTACTGAATGAGGCATTCACTCTTACACAAGTCTATTAAAAATACCAGCAAGTGTATTCTAGTTCCATGGTACACATTTTTAGTAGAAATGTGTAGGCTTATGTGAATTAATGTAATATTCCTACAATTCATTCACAAAGGGAGAAAGTTATGACAAATAAGAAAGTGAGTTCATGAAACTTATCCAACATTAAGATATCAGCATCAGATCTAAGAGAGTTACTTACAAAAGCACCATTAATCTCTTTATAGTTAAACAATCCCTTTTAAGATGAGGATGTTAATATTAAAATCACATCCAAATAAAGTGTTCATGTATGGAGCAAGTTAATACCTGCACAGACATAAAACCTTGAGTCAGAGACTAAAATAAATGATTACTTAGAGGCTAAGAAAGGAAAAAAAGTCTTTAGGTTATCATTGGTGAAACATTCATTGCAATACTGTTTGAGCACCTCCCTTGAACAGTAGTAGACTCAGAAGTTTAAGAAGTGGCTGGTATAAATCAAAATAAATTTTAAAAAATGTTGAGAAAAAAAATTTGGCATGCGATTGCAAGCATAAAATATTAAAACTTTCAAATATTTCTAAAGAGTTGTCTTTTATTTCTAAAGGGCAAAGATAATACTACAGATATTAATTGGCTGCTTTTTCTTTCCCCCTCCCCTTCCCCTCATACAAGAGGGTATAATCCACTGCAAAATCCAATAGGCGATCTAGCATTTCTGCCAAGGCACACAGTTTGCATCTTTACTAAACATAAGTAATATCTTTATACTGAAAGAAGATTAGTGATGGCCTGTCAGAATTTGCACTCTAAATCTGCAATCATTAAAGAGAAATCGAGTATAGAACATTTTTGCATTTTTACCATGCTATATAGATTCCAGACATACCTCTTACTCCATATAACACGAATGCAATAAAGAAAAAACTCTCAGGGAGATACAGGGGTAACAAACAGACATGGTAAGAACTTTTTGGTACAGAATTTTGATTTTTGTAAAAACATAAACAGCTTAGATTTAGACAGCCTCCTGAAGCGTCTGTAATACAAATATTACAGAAATGTACTAATTTCTGATCACAGAGCCAGAAGTTCAAGCCGATTTGTCCATTTTTTATTGTTAAAGCTAAATGAGTTTGAATATGACTACTGGGTTAAGCCAGATCAAAGAGGACTCTAGGGTTATTAACAAAAATATTTAAAAAATATAACCTGAGAGTGTCCATTTAAATAATGAGAAATCCAAATAATAGCTTTGCAGGGTCAATTTTTTAAGTCACAGTCTTCTGTCAAATGATGTCTTTTGATACTAGCTTGTATCTCATACTGGTTTTGATTTTCTTATTCTTGGTGATGCTCCATCTTCTAATTTTGCTGCTCCATTGACAAAGTTAGCTGTAATTTTAAATAAAGAAAATTGAAGTACAGTAAATACAATTTGGCTTCATATGAAAAACACAGAAATTAGACCAGGAAAAAAAAAAGCTTAAGTATTTGCTTCAGTTGAAGCTAACTTAGAGTTAGGTACCTAAACTGTTTAAGAACTTTGACTGTACAAAGTTGATAAGAACAGGAGTCAGACAGAAGTTGCTTCTAAGTCTAGTCTCCTAACTCCAGCAGCAACAAGTAGCAGATTCTTCAGGAGGAACATTAAAAATATGGCAAATAAAGAGTGGTCCCACCAATGTAACTTGTCTCATGTTCCAGGGGATCTTTAGCAACTTCCTGAGGTCTAAGTTGCATTTAGACCATTGTTTTATTATCCACTGACAGACTGAACCCTCAGGAATTAAATCTCCATCTATACTTTCGCAAACTTCTGTAGAAATGACTTCTACAATTTCTCTGCATTTTATATCCTTTTTGTGTTTGTTTTAAGTATGCTACTTGGTAATTTAATTGAAAATTGTCTACCCTTATGTTATGAGAAACAGCAAATGGCAATTTGCTATTTACCTGCTCAAAATCACTTAGACAGAACTCTATTGTGTCTCCTATCAGACACTTATTTTTTGAACTAGGTGGTATTTAGTCTCTCCCCTTACTGTTATTTTTCTCTGTGTCTTCTGGTAGAAGTCTAAGCTTTTTCAGTCATTCACATAGCATACAACTTTTGGGATGTAGATACATGCAGCGATTTATACAGCGGATGGTACATTCTAGCTGAGGGCTGGGTTTCTTTGGGAGGGGTTGACTGCAACA
>VXAL01005361.1:19359-56974 GCA_013399475.1 Chauna torquata | reverse complement strand
CAATCTTTTCTTTTTTCTGGCTGATTTCACAACGTATGCTAGTGCCAACACAAGGGAGAAACAACTACAATCTATGTGGCTTGGGAAGGAATTTGTGCCTTTCAGTCCAGACCACGGGTGGATCAGTTTAAGCTGGTGACGAAATTATCCTTTTAGAAAGACCCACTTTGAAACACAGTGGCTTGGCAAGTAATTTACACGCTCCCTCACCTGAGTCTGATATCTTTTTCATTAACTCAGTACTACTGCAAAGTAAGAGGAACACTTGCATCCACCCATCTTAAAGAAGACTCACCTTGAATACTTGCTCAGTGTCATGGCAATCCTATCATTATGGACTTCATTTTAGTAACAATAAACTGTTTGATCACAATAGTCCTTCCAGCAAGTAGATCTGTGTTTCATTATCTAGCTCTTCATAAAATGGTTCTGTTTAATCAAAACACTTTATTGGCATGCAATGATGATTTATTTACGTAGTTGTTTAAGAAGTGAAAACAGAAAAGATTGTGGCCAAAATAATCATGTATGTTACACCGTAGTTTCTAAAACTGCCATGTAAATCACAAATGATTTCTAGTCCTCAAATGCTTAAATAATTAAAAATAGCTTTGAAGAGTGGTATTTATATCCTGTGTTTAAACAACTGATTTGAACACTTTCATCGAACAATTCATTTATAGTCATGTAGTAACTGTGTAATGCTGTCTAAAAAAAACAAATATTCCTGTATANATGCTGTCTAAAAAAAACAAATATTCCTGTATACTTTATCCTATAAATTATATAATAGCTATAATACATTAGAACAGCTCATAGAAAACATTTGTTTTTCACTTCTACATAGACCTAACTAATATCTTAAATGAGAACTGATAAACATAAATTGATGATAATTTCAAAACAATAGCTTAGATTACTCTGATTTGCTTCAGTTCCAAGTTCATGGGGGTTATTTGTTGTTTGTTGTAGAATGGTGTTGCTCTTGAAAAGGTTTCTATTTTGAGAAAGATTTCTTATTCCCTCCTCTAGTAAAAGGAATTTCTGTCAAGCATACAGTAAACTTATGCTTGAAATTTGGTCACATTTCACTTAGAAGGCTAGGTAGCATATATGTTTTTGTTTTTTGTTTTTTGTTTTCCTTAAAAGGAGTATTTGAAAGAGCAGCTGTCTTGTGAGAATCCCTCTGAAGAGAGTGTTACCTCCAATCAATGCCTGCCTTTGACACTGAAGGACAGAGAAGAGCAAGCTGTCTTCAACCCTTTCCAGGTGTACAGCCAATCTTGTGCAAAAGTGTTCAATCAGGTTTGTAAAAATCTGAAACCTTGGTTATAGTATAATTTTTACTTGTCAGTCTTATTATGATCACGGTAATGACAGAGACTAAAATTATGAAAAAGGAATTAATTACATGAATTCATGTTTGATGAAGTGCAAAGGAATATTATTACTCAGGAATTTAATGAGGGCACTCTCTACAATATCATGATGTTCAAAAAGCCATTATTGTCCTTTTATTTTATCAGAATTATTGCATATAAGAGTAATTTGCATTTACTTAGACTTTCTGTTAGTTCAGTATAGTGAAGGAAAGCCTATTAGTAGCAATGACGTGTTACATCTGTGTAATGGTACACGAGGCTAGCCTTAGTCCTTTGAAAAATCATAGCAAATCTCCAAGTACATATCTAGAGTCTTACCTGATGAGTCTTTCACAGAAATGTTGAACAGTAATGTAAATTACTGTTCATTAGGGTAAACCTTGGAAATACAGAGAAGTGAGTGTAAGTGGCAGAGGGGAAGAAATGAAAGCATGCATTTCTGCGTTTTTCATTAAGCCATGCTAGTGATAAGCAAAGGATTATAATTTGCTTGTGGAAATCACTTTCCCAGTACCATAACAGTTAAAGAGAATACATCTAGTTGCCTAAATCTCTGCCAGAGAACCACATAACTAATTCATTTCCCTAAATGGATGGTATTTTCTGATTGCACTTGGACACCTGAAAAATCTTACGCCATGGTTTCTCAAGGCTTCTTAATCCATCATCTACAGTTTTGATTCTACCCCTACAATTTCAAACATTTAAAAAGAAATGGTATTAAAGCTGCATGAAACTTGCTTTACAGACTGTTAATTGAAAGACACCATTTTTCAGTACAACTTTTGCTTTTAAATTCTATCATCTGCTTTCTCATTTGTGAGCATTTCGGACTATTTCACCAGTTGCACTGCTGTAAAATATATCTGGTTTTCTTCTTTTTTTTTCCTACTTGTTTAATCAATGCTTAATCATTGTCATGTTGCAATCAAAGTGGTAATGTCCTGAAAAAGGAGATTAATATCAATTTCACATTGCTTCTCACTCCAGAGGAACATGTTTTAAAGTGTCTTTTTTTCCTTCCACTAGTCCCTTTATGTATATTCTCACTTGACAGAATCAATTTGAAATGCAGAAAATAGTTTACCATGCCTCAATTCTCAATTCATTAATAGTGTGGTAGAATAAGACCTTCAAGTAGTGACAACTCAGGGCAGAATTAGTCTGCTATATGAAAGGTTTGCAGTGCTCTGTTAATCAACAGATGACAATGGGTAGTTCATATTGAATTGCTTTGTATTTTATAAACTTTTGGCATAAAGTCTATCAGAATATGGAAAAGTATCTTAGAATTAAGAGGAAAAAAATAGTAGATCACAGAGCTTAAAGTATCGTGTGCCAATCCTATTGTTCACAATGATGGACATATTTCCTGAGCTTAATAATATTATTAAGGAATTTAGTTTGCTTTACTATAATATTACACATTTGTTTAGTGATGTGGGACTTTCTATATATTAAATAGTGGTCAGCATAGTTCAGTGTCTGGTCTCTTGTGAAGACTGTTGGCAGTGCCTGTAGAAGATGCCAGAGCACTGCTAAAGAGCAATTATTCTTCTTATGGAATATATCTTTTCTTACATTCATTCTTAGTGGTTGGCAACTGCCATGAAGCTCAAGAGTTTATACTTCATGATTATTTTGTTGATTTTTCTTTAAATCTAATGTAACTAGATGTATTTTCAATGTAGGAACAAACATTTGTTCCTCAATAAATTCTAAGTACCAATAAGATCCTGGTTTCACAACATGTTTTGCTGGTGAGTTAATTATGTACTGTATTTAAAAACTTTTCTCTCAGAAGAGCTAATTTGAATAGGCAATACAGGTTGTGAGTCCTGAGAGCTGACCAGAGAATGCTTGTATTACGCTGTGCCATATTATACAGAGTAGACATACTCTTAGCTTCCTCAGTGGAGGATTGCTTAAAGGAAATTATTCCAAAAGCTTTCTGAAAGATAATTTATAGTAAACATTTCATGTACTGCTTTTTGGTATGTGTAAAAATTGCAATGCATTAGGGTGGATGACTTTTCTGTTCTGAAGTTTTGCTAATTTGTCCCTACCATGCCATATTTGGCAAGTTACTTAATCATAATTTCTACAAGTTTTACTGCTACTGAAACAAAGGCCACTGAACTGCTTTTTTGAGATCAACTGTACAATTTTTATTAAAGATGTGTAAATTTCTTACCTTCTAACCCTCAGTTCAGTAGCTGGTTCTATGAAGTATGTCGTTTCTGTTAATGATTCGGCTATTTCATTCTTACATTCCTGCAAAAATCTTGAATAATCACCATCTGGTCCTGGTAACTTGTTGCTCTTGATTTTATCAATTTGTCCTGACACCTCAGTCTCTGCCAGTGCTGCTGCTATATTGTCTAATAAGATTAAGTCCAGGCTGTACAACGTCTTAACAGTATTAATGAAGAAAAATGGTTTTTGTTTTTTTTTTAAATTTCCTTTCCTGAAGTGTGGGGTGTTTTTTTGTGTGTGTGTGTGGTTTTTGTTGTTGTTTGTTTTATTCTGTATTTTTTCACAAAACTGATCAGTCCAGTGGACTGAATTTTTATCTGGTATGATTATAAATTTTATTTGCTTTTATGACTGTTAGTACTGGCAGTTTAGCTTCTCCTTTTTCTCCTTCTTGATTTTACAAGTATTTCCTCCATATTTTTTTATTTCTAATTCCATGTAGAATATTTAACAGTTGCCTGTTTTCTCCTCTGTATTCTCCCACTGTTCTTTCAGTTGAATCTTCTCCTTATTTCTTGTTTATCAGATGTTCACTTATACTTTTTGTTTACCTTTCACTTTTTTATTCCTGCTTTAGCTACCCTTATCTCTCTTTCTGACTCTGTATTTCACCTTTCTTTTTCTGTGTTACTTTTAAGTGCATGCCAGAGATGAGCATTAGTGAGAAAATGGAAAGAAGGAAGGGAATAAACTAAAGATGGAAGGAAGGGGAGGGACTGCACTGATTCTGCTCTCCCAGAAAAACCAAGTGCTGTCTGTAAGGAGAAAAAGATGTACTGCATGACGCACTTAAGTCTTCTTATTTAGCTGTATTTCCATTGTGATGACTAACTTCATCTATTTTTTAAACTACTCAGTGCTATTTTAGTGTTACAATAATAATTTTTGAATGATTCCTTCCCAAGAATGTTGAATTGTAGTCACTACTTGACCAGTGCTGACAACAACAATTAGTATTATGCAACAGGAGTTACTGTTTTATAAACATAAGAATGTTGTGTGTGGTCTTTTGTCTGCCCTCCCTTATTTTATATTGCTTTTATTTATTAAATAAGCAGTATGGAGTTGTATTACTTTGTATTGTCTAGACTTACTGGTGTTTATAATAACCATCTGGTGACTGGAGTGCCTTACAAAACAATAAACAAGCAAACCATCTTTCTGTAATTAAGATACAGGTTACATCTTGAGTTCCAACTATACTAAGTTTTTCAGGACAAACTTTTTGCTGACAGCAGAAAATAAAAATTTTTGTTACATAGAAAGTTGCCAATTATTTTGCTTTTCAAACAGAGTCAAGCTCTAAGACAAAGTGGTTGGGCAGAATGCCACTAACAGTTGGAAGAATAACGGTTCAAAAAATTGATTTATCTTTTTATAAATAATGGTTACATTCCCAAATGGATTTATAAATTAATTGCTGTCTTATTGGAATAAAAACCTTCTCCTGTGAACATGATTGATATCATCTGTCTAAGTCCTTGTTCTACACCCCCCTCCTTCTTGGTTAGTATATCACAGCTGGAGCTTTAATTTACTGATGATATTAACACTGATTAATAACTAACAATAGCTTCTTGCCATGTATCAACAGTCAACCATTACTGAATGGAACTGGGATTGGTCAAACTTGCTGCCAAGTTATTTGGGACTGAAGCAGATGACCTTCAGGGTGCTGCTGGCACACAGGTAAAGGGATTCTGGCAATTAACTGCACTTTCCACTTGTCTGCTTTACTTTATAATGGTCAATGCATATAGAATTTACTGGTGAAATTTATAAAATAAATTATATACTTATTTTTAAATATGCGGTTTTAAAATGGAGATGCTTATTGTCTTTGTGTGTGTATTTGATCCATACAAAGATGGTTTGTAATTGCTGTTTTGAGGACCTAATTATTTCTGGCTGAGACCTGAATCTATGTTGATATTGCCCATAAACAGTGCTTTAGAAAGAAACTAGTAACTTTTAACTTTGTTAGAACTATACTGCCCATGGAGATTTCAGCACAGAACTTTGGGGATGTTTGCTCAAATTGCAGTGAGTCTTAAATTCAGCTGGGGACATGAAAAGTATAGCTAGAAATACGAAGTATTTTTTTATTAGATTTTAACTAATGGAACTTATATTAACAACTTTTTACTTGTAAAATTTGTATCTGCTTATCAGTTAAGCTGTTATTTAATGCAGAACTGATACTTGTTAAATTCAGAAAATCGCAGGTGGAAAAATGAGTATATTTTAAAAAATATTTGCCACATAGCCTTGTAAGAACTGGAAAACTTATGCTGTGAACTAACAAGTTTAACATTCTCTTTGTAATTCTGAATCCTCGTGATATCTAGTGTGGTTATATCATTTGCCTTTTAAAGTGAATTATTTGTCTATTTAGCAACTACAGTGACAATTTCAAAAGTGTATGATTTGCTTATCAAAAATGTTTATTTTTTGTCATGTTCTTAATTTATTATCATTAGCAATTAATGTCCTACACACTTAACTCCACCTTCATTTTATATATAAAATATTTATGCAGCTTATTTCTGTTCTTCTTCTTCCTTAATTTTACTATGATGAATTCTTCCTCCACCCAAATTGTTATTTTCCAGAATTTTAATACAGTTGCACAGAAGGTTATGCTGGCAAAAATGTATTCTCCCTTTTGCCATTCAGTTCTCCTCTTGATGTCCCATTACCCAACACAAGGCAGAATATGGGACTATATGGACTTTTTGGTCTGTACCCATAGTGCCATTTTTATGTTAAATGGCAGAGACAATTCAGTACTTTTTTTTTTGGTAGTTCTGCTGATTACTAACACTTTTCCTTCATTTAAAAAAGAATTTGTTTACCCTTTTAAAAGAAAGTCTAGTAGAAAGTCTTAGACTCAAGATGTTTTTTATACTTCCCTTTATGTTGATATTCTCAATACGAGCCAAATGGAGTAGAGAGAACTGCTCTGATTTGTGGAGAGAACATTTTCTGTGTTCACTTCTCTGATGTCTTGAAACACATTTCATTTTTCTTTTGATCTCTGTATAAAGTTTAGAAAGAAGTCGTGTATACCTTCTCTGTCCTTCTCTGTATTTCATGCTTTTATCATATCATGTATTGCTGCTTTTTTTTCCCTCCAATAACTGCCCTAATTTTTGTCATACTTCCTAATCTGAAAATGTCTTCATTCATTGCCCTTCTACATGATATCACAGTTCTCATCTAGAAATGACATTATGCAAGCCATTAATGATTAGCTTATGGATTTATTATTCAAACCTTTCCTCTCTACTTTACAGATCAACAGATCATCTAAACCCATTGTGAGCATTAAGCAGAATTGCTAATCCCAATGTCTGCTGTAGTGACCAGCATCTCCAACCCAGCTTTTCTTTATATGACTTAATTTTTAGCATAGCTAAAGTATGTCTGCTCATGTTTTCCAGCTAGCTAGGCCAATTCTTGCTGGTCTTGTCATTACTTAAGCAAGCTTTACAATGACTCAAGTAAGCCCTATCTTTAGATGATGCTTCGTACTCCGTCCTAAAATTTCATAAATCTCAGCCTTTCTTGTGCTCAGGAGCTAAGGATAAGGCTAAGCTTGTGTGTGATTATTTTAATCTCCTGTTTATGATGGATCCGTTCTGTTTTTACTATTTGCCTCCTAAGATGAGGTGAACAACACTAAGGGCAGTACTTGAAAAGAATCAGAACCATCAGTTTACAAAATGGAGTGCCATACTACTTTAATTACTCAGTTCTTTAACACATGCTAAAGCTTTTCCTTATCAGTTACTTCTGTGCAGACAAAAATATTTTTACCTGCTCAAAGTGATATTGAGGTCTAATTCTTTTTGTATTTAAAGAAAAATACTGTCTGTTATATATGAAGTAAAATAGGTATGTTCTGCTCTCTCTTCTCAGGAGGAAAAAAAAAAAGGTTTTAAAATGCTTAGGGGACTTATTTACAAGGGAAATGTTCCCCTAACCTAGTTAACGACTGAGTTAGGTGGGAGGGGGTTATGGGAGCATTGTCCCAGAGCCAGCAAGTGGTAGGCAAATTAATTGGTTGGTGGTTAGGGGAAAGTAAAAGACTTTTAGGATTGGCTAAAAACGGAATGAATTGTTGTGTACTACTCACTGTTGGCTGCACATGAGTGCATGAATCTGTTCCACCCATTCCTATGATCTTCAAAGTAAGTGTTTAGAAGACCTGAAATGAAAGATGTGTGGTGTTAATGATATCTTATTTCAAGGTTATTGTATATAGAAAGCTGACAAGAATAGCCTATTATAATTGAACAATAAGCAGAAACAGGAAAAAAAATGTTCTTCCATATTTACAGTTCATACCTTTAGAAACTGTAAAAAAAAAAAAAAAATTCTAACAGGAAGGAAAGAGATACATAAATGACTTCATTTCCTTTCTAGTTTTGTGATTCTTTATATATAAAGAGTTCTAGCTGCAAGAATGAAAGTTGAAACATACTTTTCAATCATACGTAAAATAATAGCTTTTAATAAGTAAGCCCATTAACATTCAGCTAATTTAAAGTACTAGATTTACCCAAGAATGTCCCACACAGTTACACAGATACACATTGCTTTTTCAAATCTTCTTGGCATTCAGTTGTACATCCTTAGATATTTTTATTATTAAATGGGAGTTCCTGACCTCTAACATGTATCAAGAAAAGAAGACCATGTGCTTATTTGTTTAATTGATGTATATCTCAACTTTTAATGACTGTTTTGCTCATAAAGGAAAAATTGTTGCCTGGATAAGTTCTGTTGAAACTTTGTGCAGATTATTGTATCAACTATCATCTTAACTGTCAGGCCAATATCTCTGTAGATATTGCAACATTTGAACGTACTTTAGTGACTGTGGTGGGTTGGCCCCGGACAGCAACTGGGCATCCATGCAGCTACCTGCTCACATCCTGCAGTGGGAAGGTGGCGACAATCGGAGGGGCCGAAGTGAGAGAAGTCGTGGGTTGAGATAAAGACGGTTTGGTAGGTAGAGCGAAAGCTGTGCGCACAGGCAGAGCAAAATAAGGAATTCCTTCACTCCCTTCCCATCGGCAGGCAGATGTTTGGCCACTTCCAGGCAAGCAGGGCTCATCACGCCCAACGGGTACTTGGGCAGACAAACGCCACGACTGCAAATGTCCCACCCCTTCCTCCTCCCTTCCCCCAGCTCTTCTTGCTGAGCACGAGGTCGTGTGGTATGGACTGTCCCTTTGTTCAGCTGGGGTCAGCTGTCCTGGCTGTGTCCCCTCCCAGCCTCTTGCGTACCCCCAGCCTGCTGGTTGAGGAGGGAGGGTGGGGAAAAAGAGAAAGCCTTAACACTGTGCTCAGTGGTAGCCAAAATGCTGGTGTGTTATTAGTGCTGTTTTAGTCACAAATGCAAAGCACAGTACCGTATGAGCTGCTATGAAGAAAATTAACTCCATCCCAGCCAGACCAAGTGCAGCAACTCATCCATAAACATAAATTCCCCTTCTTGTTTATATACTCTCCTTTATACTGGTGTTACATACTTTCTGATTGAGATACTCCTCCGAAAATAAACAGTCAACATGTACAACATCAAAAGATACTAATATTTTATTGGCTTTTATGATGTGACCCTCTCTCTGCAGTTCTACACGACTTTCAGCTGCAAAAGCTGAAATATTACTGAATATATTACTGTGGAGAATAACTACATTCCATTCACTATAGTTATGAATCATAGAATTATTTAAGTTGGAAAAGACCTGTGAGATCATCTAGTCCAACCTCTAACCTAGCACTGCCAAGTCCACCATTAAACCAAGTCTGAATCCAAACATTTTCTAAAGACCTCCAGGGGTGGTGACTCAACCACCTCCCTGGGCAGCCTGTTCCAAAACTTCACAACCCTTTCAGTGAAGAAGTTTTTCCTAATATCCAACATAAACCTCAAGGCTCTGGCACAAGTTGAGGGCATTTCCTCTCGTCTTATCGCTTGTGGCCTGTGAGAAGAGACTGACCCTCAAATTGCTGCAGACTCCTTTAAGGTAGTTGCATGCAGTGATAAGGTCTCCCCTGAGCCTCCTTTTCTCCAGGCTAAACAACCCCAGCTCCCTCAGCTGCCCCTCGTAAGACTTGTTCTCCCTAACATACAGGGCTACCCCACTGCCTCTCCTTCCTAGCCTGTCCTTCCTGAAGAGTTTATAGCCATCCATTGCAGCACTCCAGTTGTGCAAGCCATCCCACTGCGTTTGTGTGATAGCAGGTTTGTCAGTTTTCCTGCTGCACAATGGCTTCCAGCTCCTCCTGTTTGCTGCCCATGCTGCATGCATTGGTGTAGATGCACTTCAGCTGGGCTAGTGATCCCATCACCTTTTTGGGGGGACAAGCCCTGATTCCTGCACGACCATTCCCAGGCACTTCTGTGATTTCTAACCCATCAACACCTCTTGTGCCTTTGCAGCTGGATAGCTCTCCATCCCCTACCTCCACTGGGATGGCAGACTGAGGGACCTACTTAGCACACTGTACCACAACAATTGGTGCACCACCCCCAGGCTTATCTCTAGCCAGCCTAGTTTTATCTCTTTCTCTCTTCAAATCTAGTTTAAAGCCCTCTTGAAAAAACTGAAGTTCTGCCGGTGACACCAGGTCCAGAGCCAGGTATTGATCTGCTGGCTCTTCCTGTTTCTCCCCTCATCATTCCCCGCAACTGGAGGGAGAGAGGAAAACACTACTTGCACTCCTGATCCCTTAACCAGCTGTCCTAAGGCCCTGAAGTCTATCTTGATTGCCCTCAGACTTCTTGTTGGAACTTCATCACTGCCTACCTGGAAAATCAATATTGAGTAATAATCCGAGGGCCGCACCAGGGCAGGAAGCCTTCTCTTCATGTCCCTAACCTGGGCCCTAGGGAGGCAGCAGACCTCCCTATGAAGTGGGTCCGGTCTGCACGTTGGACCATCTGTTCCCTTCAGAAGGGAGTCTCCTATGACAACTACCCATCTTTTTTTCTTGGTGGGAGCTGTTTTAATGCAGGGCATGTGTCAACTTAACCTCGGTGATACCTCCAAGCCAGGTGAACCATGCTCCTCAATACTGTTCAGTTCTACCTGCAGAGCTTCGTACCTGTTGCACAAGGGCACTTGGGAAACTGGATGGGAAGGATGGGGTTGGGAAGGATGAGAAACAACTAAGGAATTTTTGAAACACAGGAAACCATTCTGCAATATTGCAGTAATTTGCTGTTCTGAGAGAAGCGGAAGGGATTCCTTCCTTTGCAGTTAGTGAAGTTTCATGGAGCACTAGGTGCAAAGGCAGGGCAATAAGTAGTAATTTCATTGGAGTGATGTTGGGGGGGGGCGGGTATGCACCGTAAGCAGGAACATTCAGGGAGCTACAGGAACAAACAGAGAAGAACTCAAGGCTGTGGCAAAGCCAATGATTGTCAGGTATAAGATACTAGGAACAGGAAGCCTAGCAACTTAAAAACTGAGAGGAGATATGTTGGTTTACCATAAATGCATTGGGTGAGAAACAGTACCAAGTAAGGAAAACTATTCAAGTTAAAAACAGTATTTGTTCGAGTGGATAAGACCTGCTGTGAAATATGAATGGTCTAGACTGCAAATTAAAAGATCATTTCTGAGAGACCAGTATAGCTCAAGATCAGTTCTCCAGAAAATATTTGCACAGTGATATGAATAGTTTCAAGCTGAAACTGGATAGACTTGGTGGTTTGTGTCTGTGGTGGTTTCACTGTGGTGGCCAGCTAAACTGTTCTCTGGATCCCCCTCCTCAAAGGAGGAGGGGGAGAAAATACAATAGAAAAAGGTTCAAGGGTTGAGACAAGGGCGGGGAGATCGCTCACCAATTACTGTCATGGGCAAAACACAGCAAGCACAGGGAGATTAATGTAATTCATTGACAGCTACTAACAGACTAGATCAGTGAGAACTAAAAGCAAACTAAAAACACCTTCCCCCCTCCCATCCACCCATCCACCCTCTCCTACCTCCTCCTCCTGAGCTGCACAGGAGGTCGGGGAGTGGGGGCTGCGGTCAGTCCATATTGCTTCATCTCTGCTGCTCCTTCATGGTCACTCTCTGCCGCTGCTCCAGAGTTGTCTCCTCCACGGGCTGCACGTGGAGATCTGCTCCACCATGGTACCCCATGGGCTGCAGGGGGACAGCCTGCTCCACCATGGGCCTCACCACGGGCCGCAGGGGAACTTCTGCTCCGGCGCCTGGAGCATCTCCTCCCCCTCCTTCTTCACTGACCTTGGTGTCTGCAGGGCTGTTCCTCACTCCTCTCACTCCCAGCTGCTGTTGCGCAGCAGTTTTTTCCCCTTCTTAAATCTGCTCTCACAGAGGCGCAAACAACATCGCTCATTGGTTCAGGTCTGGCCAGCGGTGCGTCCCTTTTGGAGCCGGCTGGAGCTGGCTCTGATCTGACATGGGGCAGCTTCTGGAATCTTCTCACAGAAGCCACCCCTGTGGCCCCCCTGCTACCAAACCTTTACCACGTAAACCCAATACACCCTCTCTCCAGGCTGCTCTCCCAGAGGCACAACCAGCGTCACTCACGGCCCGGCTCTGGCCAGCAGCGGGGCCCTTTTGGAGCTGGCTGGAGCTGGCTCTTCTCTGACGTGGGGCAGCTGCTGGGCTCTGCTCACACAGGCCACCCCTGCAGTCCCCCCCGGCTACCAAAATCTGGCCACATAAGCCCGATACAATGTCCAACTGTGTATTCCTTTGATAAATATTCCTAACTGCCCAGCAACTTATCAAAGTAGAGTAGAAAATCTGAAATTTTTTGTGTATTAACTTAAGGGAAACTATCAAAAACTAATAGTTTTTTTCCTGCTGGAATTAGGTAAAATGCTTTGTAGTAATGTTTGCTGCTGGATATGCTCAAGATCTCACATTCTTAGGACTTCAGATCCTTCTTAATATAGTCCAGACTGCATCCTGTCTGTTAAATTATTGGGATGGCACTGTATACAGGGGAAACTTGTTTAAGAAGGTAAAGACTATCCTTGATGTTAGGGTGCTCTACTAATATAAAGAAAATGCTTTTGAGCTGTGGAAGTTGATCTTGTACCTAGTCTTTTTTTTTTTCAAATCCTTTTGCCTGTAGTTGGTAAGGACCATACACTTGCCTTTTATGAACAAATTTGTTAATATAGTTGTGGCATTTGTTTCATGCAATAGAGTTAGGTGACAATTTAAAAAAAAATTTTTTTTTAACCTTGGATAAGCTTAATAAATCTGAAATTAAGTAAAAAATTCTTGTTTAGAATTTCAAATGATTGCAGGGCAAAATCTGCATAGCTCTTGTATATTCTAGTGGATACACAGACACCATCTGTTGAGAATGGTAGCCATATGGTGAACTATTTATAGAAAATGTTTATATTCATTGTGTTGTTGATTATCTAGATATCCAGAAAATGCTCTTTTAAAATCCAGTTTATCAACACATGGAAAAATGTATTATGTAGTTTTGAATTTGAAAAGAGTGTCAGCAAACTGCATGCACTTTGTTGCTTGTGAAAGATTTTTATGCAACTGTACACAAGCCCAAGTCTGAGAAATGACTGAAGATACCAAGCATATGAAAAGGTAGCAAGTTCTCTGAGAATTTTCTTTGTAGTAGAAACAAATGGTGGAAGAGGAGTTACTGGCATGATGCCAAGATAGAGGCCATATCTGTATGGCAGATGATGCCAGTGTTATGTCTGGTGTACTTTTGGATGTGTTAGTCAAGCCTTCTTCTAAACTGCAGATGCTCCTAGACCTTTCGTATCCACATTGCCAGATATTGGAAATCAATATTGTTGTTATAGCTACATGTCAACTATTAATGATGTGTTGGTGGAGAAATGTGATGCCATTAATACTGCAGTAATTACCACCTGCTTGGTGAGATTATAATAGATGCCCCTATAATGCATATGTGAACAGGCTTTCTAAAGTACACGGGAGGCTAGGAAAGACAGTATCCCATTGTTACGAAATCAAAAGAAGCAGGTGAAAGGTGTTAATCCATCATTGCATATCTTTTGGTTGACCACAGAGTCAGGTTTAGATCCTGGCGCTGGATCTAAATGGGGAGCTGGGGGGGGGAAGCCAGTGGGATATTTGGGTAGGCAAGGACTCTTTTCCATAAATGAGCTGGTCAATGAGAAGTTATGTGACAGATCCATCAACATGAGAATTATCCTCCTTCTGCTTATATTCTTCTGATATGACTAATGAAACTATACTCTGACCTCAAAGGATCTGTCAGAAGTAGCTTAGTTCCCTGCCTGGCAGTTTTAAAGCATCGGTGACAGAAAGTACATTGCTTACCAAAAAGAAGGATGATACTCTGTAAACGCTATCTGAACACCACTCCAGCCACTATTCAGTAGCATGAATTGCACAGGAAAGTGAGGCTATGAAGGTAAGGCTTCCCATATGTAGTATGCTTCAGACTTTTCTGTTTGTTAGCAGTCTGTCCCTCCTGCAGACATGTTAATGAATCCTATGAATAAAATAATATTTTCCAGCAGCATTCTCCAACAAAAGATGCTAAAAAGGAAAGGACTGTCATATCCCAGTTATTGCGAGCTCCTTTTTAATCATTGGAAATTCTTCATGATGACGCCTTTACCTACATGAAATGTGGAAGTATGTACTTAGCAGCTGTCTTTGAAGTAACCGTAACAATAACCGTCAATGAGGTTTCATTCTAACTTGATGCTTTCAGTTGCTCAAAACCTGTCTCTAGAAGGAAAAAAAAAAAAAGAAAAAAAAATGATTGGTTATATGTGTTTGCATTAAAAAGTGTATAAAGCATTGCCTATTGGCCAGAGTATTGGCCTGTGACCTAAAAGCCATTTTTCTAATGTTGTCTCGCTATACCTTCCTTTCCTCATTAAAATTAGATAGCATTTGTCCACGTTTTTATATTCTTTGGTACATTTTGGTGGAAAAAATGATAAGTAAATGCAATGCATTAGTGTTAATAATCGTATATGCATTTGTTGTTAGGATTCATGTTTCGCTGGTTTCTTTTAAAGTGCATATCTTTTCTTTATAACCAGATATTTTTGTATACTGCAATCACAAATGATTATCTGGAAGTGTGACACTTTGACATTTTATGCTACTATCTAATTAACATGGTGACTGGCATCCCATGACCTGGCTGACTTTTCTTAAAAATAGATACATACTTTCATCTGCAAATAATTTGCCTTCCTTTCAACTCCGTCTCTCATCCTGTTGCTAAGCAAGGATTCTTAACTGGAGATAATCATATTTGTCTTTGTATCTGTTCTTCTTTCTCTTTCTGAGACTTTCTGATCCAAGTTTTCATTCTTAATGGATATGTGGTGATCATAAGTGTCTACAAAAGCTCTAAGTGCATACTAATACATGTGGAGTACTGATTACCCTAACTGTACACACTACTAAGCTATTCATCTCATCTATAGGTTTTCTTACTATACCCACAAGGAAGAAGCTACAAGCCAAAAAACTAAATGTCTGTTTTGCCCACCAACCCATTGTTTCTTCTGCTTCTTTTAGATCAGGAATTTTCAGCGAAGTGCTAGTAGTACAGAATAATTCAGTTTCCATACAGGGAATCTCAATTTCTTTGCGAACTGTAATGAGTTGAGACATGCAAATCCCCTGAAAGGTAGAGGGGGAAGTAGTAACATCAAAGTTAAACAGATGGACAATCTGGTCCTGCAGTCACCTTTAAGCTTTTTTTCAACATTGCAAAATCAGTCTGTAGCAAAGTCAAGAGTAGAACCTAGCTCTTGTGACTAAATTTTAAGATTCAAAAGCCACCATATAGTAGCTGATCCATGGGAGCTGTTGATGTGCACAGTCCCAGATGGCAGCAAAGGAGAGGTATCTCAGCTTTATTTATACTTACGAGAAATTACTTAGCTAATTTGAATTACCTTGCAGTCTTCTTAGGAAGTGGTAAGCTGATTAGTTTTCCTCTGAAGGAGATGAACAACTGTATGCTTTCTCTTGACCTTGAGACATTTGCTGTTCATACTACAAAGCAAGTAGCAAGGACTGGTAGGTGCCACTGTGCAGATGACTGACCTTCATAGCTGTAACTCCTCCCTCTCTACATTCCACTCTCTGTCCCAGAGCAACAGCTTTCCCACAGTTTTTGGCTTTCTCGTATGGCCTTGCTGGATGCACTTCCTTTATCCTGCCTGGCTCACCACAGTTCAACAACTAACTGCTTAAGAAAGAATGGTGAGTCCCAAAGACCTAATTGCCTCTTCTCCAGGCCCAATTGAAAAAGTGAATCTTCCCCAGAAAGTTTTATGATCATGACCCAGTTTTGAAGATATGGCAGAGCTGGGCAATTTCACATGTCCTATTAATAGGCACTGTAGCTTGTGTAGGCAGCTTAAAACCTGCATAGGCACTGTGATTTGGGGCTTTCTGAAGTAGCATGCTGACTGACAATATGGCCCAGAAAAACTGTTTGTCATTCTTGGTTGTGGTGGTGGTTTTCTTCCCTGTAAACGTCTTTCTGGGATCTAACAAAAAAAATTTAGTCTTTGTAAAGAGTGGGAAACCGTTATGCATCCTGCATCATATAGCAAAGAGGGAATTCAGAATTGTCATTCTGATAGTTGACACTGGAAAATGTCATTGAAGAAAGCTTTTTTATGTTAGTCTTTAGATTGACAGGTTATGACAAAACTGCATTCATGTTGCTTGAATACATCTTTTGTCTAGTTTTACATGCTTTTTGACTTGTCTAGAAAATGACACATTGAGGTTTTCATTAGTCTTAACCAGGTGTGATTTTCTTTATGGAAGATACCTTGGTAGGACTACAGTTGAAGGCGAATAAACCAGTGAAGCTTAGAAAGGCCATGGCCCTTCTTCGGATGGTAGTGATGAGTTGAAAGACTCATTAATCAACAGCTAAGTCACAGGTGTGATGGCTTTCCTACAAACTGCCAACAGACTGTGAAAGTCACATCCAACACATGAAACTGTTAAACAAGACACATCTATGAACATTCTTAAACTTTTTTCTTCCCCTTTTAGTTGGAAAACACAACCCTGCAATGTTTTAATTATTGGCTTTTTAAAATAAAAATATTTCTGTTTTCCAAGGAATAGTCTTTGTTTTTTAAAACAAAAGAAAAACCAGGTGCTGTTTTCATCATTGCCTATTTTAATACAATAGAAAGTTCATTTAAGCACACGGTTTTGATTGCAATGATAAGTTTGTATGGTTGTTGTACACATTAAATGTGCACAAAAGCTTTAACAGAAAAATTAATACAGAGATCTTCTGCATATAAATCAAAGGCCATTTTCTTCATGATTTTGCAGCCCTTTCCACTAGTACAAAAATTATCTGGAACAAAGACTTACTTACTCTGTAGTGCTGTAATGTAGACAAAAAGTCTTAAAATGTTTAAAGTGAAAGGATTTAGAAGCTCTTATTTAATCAACTAGCACTGGATTTTTCACCTGCACTAATGGGGAAAAAAAAAAAAAACAACCATAATAAGAAGCCAAAGAATGAAATCTGTGTACAATTTTTCCATGTCATTCTTCCTTAAACTCTGTGGATCTCCTGGAATTAAGGAAAGTCTAGTCAGAGGTCTTTTAGCTCCCCATTAATTTTTCTCCCCCAGATATCCTTAAATTGAAATACTCCTCTTAGATAAAAATTAATTTTACTCTGTCAAAGAACAATGAATATGAATTTGCTAGGATTCTTGTATTTGGTAATTCTTTGGTCTCCCTAATTCTCATCTCTTTCCAAATATGGATGCTCAGGATAATAAAAATCTTTCTTTACAATTTGAAGCAGATGAGAAAGTGTCCCACCTTCGTCTGGGACGAGGAATATCTTTACAGAAGTAGTCCGATCTTATCTTTCTCTCTTTAGCATATCTGTCTTAGTTTTGAACTTCATATGTAAATTAACATTAATTTGCAATCTGTATTCACTACTTTTTATGTCTGGATCACCAGTTGCAAAGTTATTTTGGTCTAATTCAATTTAAATCAATGGAACTGAATGAACTGTAATGCTTGCTGGCTCAGCAACACTGTAATACATACAAAAGACAAAAAAATAACATTGCTGCATTTATTGATGAAGTAATAAGGTATTATAATAGTGGTATATCAAAAGTAATATCTGCTTTGCGTTTACAAGGCTCTGTAAGCGGATATTTGTATATAGCTGTCTTTAAGATATATCTGTAACAGATTTTATTTGATTACTCAATGCAGTGCTACTGTATGTTATTGGAGGGCTTGCTACAGTATACACTACTGTCATGTCCCGTCAAGCCATGTCACGTCACCCATTTTAGAATGAACTGTTGTAATTTAATTGCAAAGATAATATATTTTAAAACAGATTTAGCTGTTGAGATCAGGGAGAATTGTATTTTTTTCCAAGTTTGACCACAGATTATTGCCTATATTTGTGCCCATTAACTTTCTGTTGTTGCTTTAACTCAGTAATTAAACACCCCCTCAAAAAATACACTTCATAATAATACAGAATTGATCCCTTTAACAGTACTAATGAAGACTGTGACAGCTGAATTTAAATGCAACTAAACTCTTCCCACTAAAGTGTTAATGAAATTAGTAATAAAAAAGTACAATGATTTCTCTTGGGATAATTACATGGGTAATTTAACAGCACATTTGGATAAAAACTGAAAGCATTTGTATGATATATAGTTAAACCTCAGTAAGTGGTATATAGAAAATCAAAGGCTTTCGTATTGCCTTTCAAGTACAAAAGAAATTTTTAAAAATGTTAAGCAGTAGCACCTCTTAAAAAGTAAGTTTTTCTTTCATTTCTGTCATATTTTCAACATCACATTATTTATTTTTTCATATGGAGTGACTGTCAGATCACTTTATAGAAATAACATTTAATTTAGTTAGTCTCAGAGAAAGATGCGTAAAGCCAATAGGCTGTTCTGTTGCGTAGCTCATAGTGGGTGAGTGGATGTTGCTTAAAAAAATTTAATGCAGTATTTTCAGAATTTAAGCAATAAACAGGAACTGCATTTGAATGCTAAATATATGACTTTGGAAAAGAAATATGTGACAGTGTTTGTTTGAAAAGAAAGAAGCCACAATTTCAAATGTGAGATGATTTTTCTTTAATATAGAAAAACAGTATTGAAGATCTTTCTTTTATACCTTGATAACACTTTGCACACTGGCTTTCAGATGCTGTGATTGCCCCACGTGCAGAGGTCAAGCTAATCTGGTAGATGTTCTTTAGTTCTTATTTCTTTGGGAGAAAAGATATTCTTCTCTGGCATGTCTCTGCTGCAGTGAAGCTACTGCAATTCACAGAGGGAAAGTAGTTCTCCAGTAGGACAGACCCAGCTTATTTATTGCTTTTGTTAGTTCATAGTCAGCACCTTAAGCTCATCCAGAGACCAAGGGGATCACAGAATGTCTGATAAGCATATACTCGGTTCATTAGGTGAACTGATGCTTGCTCAAGTATCAATTTACTAGTTGTTTTATATTATAGCCACAAGCCAAAATGTGTTCACCAGCTCGCTTTTTCCACAACACCTAAATGGGGTTTCACAGAAACAAGAAGCTCCCATATTCAGAATAATTTGTACATATGTGACTCAGGCTAAGGCCAGGCTCATTATTTTTAGATAGAGCCCCATCTCTACACAACATTAGCTGAATCATCAACCTACATTAGCAAATACAAGCAAAAGATACAAGATCATACATCTTCCAAATATAAATAGCCAGTGCCAACAGCAAATCTCTCTCTCTCCTCCTGCTAATCACCTCCTAAAAATTCCATGTATGCATTGAAGATTAGCAATAACAGAATGGCATTCTATGGGACCCCAAACTGAGACCTCTCCAGGAAAAACAGTAATTACAACTGCTGTCAGACACTAAAAAATTAAATGCACTCTCAAAAGTGGAAGTATTAGACTTATAAAAGTTCTATTTGCTTTTGCCAATATCTGCGAACAGCTTAACAGTGTCTCAAGGACTGAGTGTAGGTGACAGACGTAGCAGTAAGTCCCTGGACACTTACCGTCTGAGTATTCGCTGTGTGTCATAAAGAGATCATTGACCTCTTTCTGTGTAAACTTCAAACCAAAATTGTCGTGGATCAAGGTGACCTATGACATTCAGATATTTTGAAATTTGGCTCAAAGATCATTCTCCAATATTTTGCTGAGAATAGAATGACTTGATACTGAATGATCTAGGTTAACCAGCTTCAGGCCATAACTTTCTGAACAAGAAATAATCTATGACAGTTACCTGGCAAAGGGTACCTATTCCTTATTTCTTATCAATCAGAAAAGGCAGTGGGGCTAGAACAAGTTTTTTTGTGATGAACTTTTCATAGTTTTAGTATCTTCATTGTTGTTGAACATTTGTAGTAGAAAATTAAAAGATTATGAGGTGCTTCTACCATGAAGACCATGCATTAATTTATTTTACAGCCATGTAAAGGAGTCACTCTAATGCTTTTAGAAATTGAAATATTGTCAAATTGTTGTTTACTTTATTGATTCTTAAATCAGTGAGGACTGAGTTTCTTTTGCAGAAACTATGCTTCTTATACCATGATCTTTTAAATCTTTCATAAATTTAATCCTTTTTGCAAGTGGTTTTGAAACCTTATTTTAAAAAAAACTTATTCTTTCAAAACAACAACAACAACAAACAAACAAACAAAAAACAAACAAACAAGCAAACAAAAATATTAGTCTGTTAGTTCTATGATTAGAGAATCAGAATATCCCGAGTTGGAAGGGATATTGATATGACCCACAAGGATCATCAAATCCAACTCCTGGCTCCACACAGGACCACCCAAAAATCAGACCACATGTCTGAGAGCGTTATCCAAACACTTCTTGAACTCCAGCAGGCTCGGTGCTGTGACCACGTCCCTGGGGAGCCTCTTCCAGTGCCCGACCACCCTCTCGGTGAAGAACCTTTTCCTAACACCCAGCCTGAACCTCCCTTGTCACAGCTCCATGCCGTTTCCTCAGATCCTGTCGCTGTCACCAGAGAGCAGAGATCAGCGCCTGCATATCTGCTCCCCCTCATGAGGAAGCTGTAGAACACCATAAGGTCATCCCTCAGTCTCCTTTTCTCTAGAGCGAACAATCCAAGTTCAGCTGCTACTCATATGTCTTCCCTTCTTAGACCCTTCACCATCTTCATAGCTCTCCTTTGGACACTCTCTCATAGTTCTATGTTCTTCTTATATTATGTTTTATGTTCTTATATATTTATGCATCCAAACCTGCACACAGTACTCAAGGTGAGGCTGCGCCAGCACAGAGCACAGTAGGACAATCCCTTCCCTCGACCAGCCAGCAGTGGTGTATTTGATGCACCCCAGGGTATGGTTGACCCTTTTGGCTTTCAGGGCACACTGTTGACTTGTGTTCAAATTTCTGTTGATCAAAATCCCCAGATCCCTTCTGTGAGGCTGCTCTCCAGCCTCTTGTCCCCCAGTCTGTACGTATAGCCAGAGCTGCCTCATACCAGGTGCAGAATCCAGCCCTTGCTCTGGTTAAATTTCATGCTGTTGGTGATTGCACAGCCCTCTAATTTGTCAAGATCTCTCTGCAAGGCTGTCTTCGAGGGAGTCAACTGCTCCTCCTAATTTCATATCATCCGCAAACTTACTTAGTATGCATTTGAGTCCTGCGCCCAGATCATTTATAAAAACATTGTAGAGAACTGGCCCCAGAACAGAGCCCTGGGGAACCCCCAGGGTGAACCTAGTGACTGGCCGCCAGCCTGATGTAACCCCAGCCATTTGTTCACCCATTGTATTATATGCGTGTCTAGCTGAGCATTTTGTCCAGAAGGATGCTGCGAGAGATGGTATTGAAAGCTTTGCTGAAATCCAAAGTGATCACATCTACTGGCTTCCCTTGGTCAACTAGATGGGTAATGTTGTCATAAACGGAAATTAGGTTGGTTAAGCAGTACTTTCCCCTCATGAATCCAAGTTGGCTATGACCAATGACTGTGTTGTCTTTCAAGTGTTTTTCAATAACTCCTAGAATGATCTTCTCCATAATTTTACTGGCACTGAAGTCTTAAAATTTTGGTCTTTAACTTCTTAGAAATTCACATGTATTCCCTGTGGCCTTGGTGGATTACTACTTTTTTAGGTTATCAGTTTAAGGTCTTAAGTCATAGAATCACAGAAAAAGCCAGGTTGGAAGGGACCTCAAAGATCATCAAGTCCAGCCTTTCAAGGGAAAAGAGCGTCTGCATATTATCTATCACCCTGTCCAATTGCATTTTGAAAACCTCCAGTGATGGGGATTCAACTGCATCCCTGGTGAAGTTGTTCCAGTGACTAATTGCTCTCACTGTTAAAAATTTCTTTCTTAGATAAAGATGAAACCTCTGCTGGTGCAACTTGTACCCATCGTCCCTTGTCTTCTCCGTGTGGCTGCTTGTGCAGAGATAACCTCCATCCTGTTTGTAGGTGCCCTGTAAGTACAGGAATACTGTGATGAGGTGTTCCCCGAGCCTTCTTTTGTTCCAAGTGAAAAGGCCTAGCTCCTTCAGTCCTTCTTCATCAAGGCAGGTTCTCCAGCCTTTGATCATCTTTGTGGGCCTCCTCTGGACCCTCTCCAGTCTGTCCACATTTTTTTTTTTTTTTTGAATTGTGGGGACCAGAACTGAACACAGTACTCCAGAAGTGGCCTGACAAGCACCAAATAGAGTGGAGTGATTGCATCTCTATCTCTGTTACTAATGCCCCTGCAGATGAAGCCCAGGATCCAATTTGCCTTTGCTGCTGCAGCGTCACACTGCTGACTCATGTTCAGCTTCTTGTCCACCAGGACCCCCAGCTCCTCTCAGCAGGGCTGCTCCCCAGCCACATAGATCCTAGTGTCTTCTGACACTATAGTCTTTTGATGGTATCCACCATGTTTTATCTACTGATATTAAGACTGATGCATTTTTTCCTTTTGCAGTGTGTGAAATTGCATGATAGTACAATCCCCATTGCTTAGTTCTCATCTGTTTTAATTTTTCTTTAAGGTTCTTGTGTATAATTCAATTAGATTAACAACAACTTTTCCTTTTATTTGCTGTACAACTGATTCATCCACAAAATAACCCCTGAAAGTGTTGACGTTTTATTTGCAAACTTTTTACTACTATGTTATTGGGCCATTTTACATGAAAATACCTAAAATCATTCTAAATAGCATCCTTGTAGATTTTGTCTCCTCCTTGGTCTGATTCTTTTATGTATTCAGTGTCCTCCTTGGTAAATCTGGATTTGTCATGATAGCTCTAGGAATGTATGTGTGTATTCTAGAAGTCTAGAATATCTGTAAATATAGTTTTAACAAGAATGGTTTTGTTTGTGAAATTTATTAGATTTATCATTCCATGATCATCCCTGCAATATAATCAGTCCATTTTATGTAGTGTATATGTGAGTATTTTGCCTCTGACCAATATGAATGATTCCGTTATGATTCTGTATTATCTTTTATATCAGGGGAGTCTCCGTCTTCCTTCTCTGTGTGTAGCTGTTTGTTGAATATGGAGAGATGGCTGCTTTGTTTTTCAGTTCTGTTTTTATATTACTCCTGAGTTTTACATTGCTGACTCTACAATCCCTATCAACCCTAAATGTATTTTTCTTCTTTTTGTGTTAACAGTCTCATTTACAGTGATTAGGATAGAACTCTTTCTTTTTGTAATGGCCTTTTCATGACATTTTCTACTGTCTTTTGTTAACTTTGTCAAATTTATTTTTTCACTTTAATCTGACCTTGCTGTCACAGGCAGAATTTTCCTACATGGGAATTAATGAGTGATTAATCTTTTTTATTCCATACCAAAACATAATCCTGAAACAGCTTATTCATACCCTTAATCTAATGAGTTGTCTGTGAATTCAATCCAATAACTTGAATTTAACATGTTAATCTAGATTGTACATTTGCAGTTCTCAGGCTTGAGAAGGAGACTACTTAGAATTGGCAGCTTTTTTGGCCATCTATTTGTATTGCAGTTGCCTATCTGTCATCTGCAAACAACGGTTTGCCTGCCCCAAAGTGTATGGTCTGTATCATGTCCACATAAGTACACTGAAAATACAGGCTGCAGTAATTTTAATTGAAAATTGAATGATAGCTTCTGTGGGGGCCTACTAGATACTTTGAGGGCGCAGTACTCTTTTGTTCCATAAAATAAGTGAGTTATATAGTGAATTATGCCATTAGACTATCCATTAATCTAGTCAGTCTCGAGTGCAGTTTTGAGATATGATTTCTTCAAACTGATTCAGTTATAATTTATTAGACATTATTCTTCAATGTCAGCAACACATGTTACATATCTGTTCATGTGAGGACAAACATATGCCCATACAAGATTCTGTGTTACTAGTTCCAGAACAGTAAAGTATTGAAGAGGGTATCTACCATGAGTAAATATTAGATTAAATATTAGGTTGACCTTTTAAAAAAAAAAAAAACCATTTAATATTACAGATTTAATCTTTTGGTTTTTGTATCCTCTGTTGTTTTGTAATGCTAATTATTAGAACTAGTGAAAAATTCAGTTTATACAGCATGTTAGTTCCTCCACCGCGGTAAGAATTAGCGAAGTCATGGTTGCATATAGTTGATGTCAAATATCCCTGTGGTTAATGTAAGAAAGGAATTAGAAAGATTTTTGCCTACTACACTGAAATAACTTAGGAAAAGGGATGAAGAATTGAAGATCATTCTTCTGTTGCTTAAAATACCGTTTATTGAAATGACGAATAATAAGACTGAACATGTAGAACAAGCTTCAGTGTAAGCGAATTAATTTTAAAAGAGATAGGGAGTTATAGGGAGTGTGCACTCTGTGAACTGAGTATTTTTTTCTTTAATGACATTTTCTCGGCACCTGATAATAACATAAAAATAAAGCTTTTTTATCTTCTGCAGCGAACTTGTCAAGCTCTCATTGGCATCTTTTAATTGTGAAAACCAAAGGTATACTTCAACTCTCCTGTGTTAAGCATTTAAATCATTTGGATGCTTATTTTTCTCTATAGTTTTAAATGTGTGGGAGCATTTGATCAGTGTCCTTTTTATATTCAAAATGAGTCAGCTTCTGTCTCAAAAGTGTCTTATTGTCATGATGTCACTGCATCTCAAGATTTGTGACCTTTTGCTCCATATGGATTCATGGTAGACCACGTTGTTTTTGCAGACTAGATTGCTTTTGTCCCCCCGCTAGGGGGTATCAAAGCCTTTTGGACTAAAGTTTTACATACTAGTAAGTTTGCAAATAAATAAATAAATGAAATAAATATTATATACTAAAATAACCCAACAACAACTGAAAGCACCCAACAATGAAACAAATCTAAAGCTTATGTATAATAAGGACCGCCAGATGTCGCAAAGGCATCATTGATGAACTGTTTTTTCATCCAAAATGTGGCACTTATATGAGGAATAGTAGTATTGTGTTTGAGAGTTGCAGAGGCCATAACAGGTCAGTGAAATGTCTTTCAAACATTTGATTTTTACGTTTGAGAATAGGCCAAGATGAAAAGATAACCACATATTTGACATTGACGTTACTACCATTTAGACAACCGATGCAATTGCCTTAGTGAGTGAGATCAATCAGACCTTTATTACTTTGAAAACCACATAAAAGGTTTAGTTTTTTTTTCTTTAAAAATGAAGGTTCTGAACCTCATCAGATCACAAGCTTCTAAATGTAAAATTATTATAAAATATATATAAAGTTTTATGTTCTCCTTTTTCTTTTAAAAGTTGAATACTACAGAAAACATTAAAAAGAATAACAAGTAGTCTTGAAAGAATTTGAGCTGAGTTGAACAGTATGCATAAATTGGCAGTTTAACAAGTAGAACTTGGAAACAAGCATTTGATGATTGATTTTTTATTGAGACAGAATGAGAATGATAGTGGATAAAGTGATTTTCCTTATTGAGAGAAAATATAGTGTTTTTCAACATGTCGTCAGTATGAATGGAAGCCCTGTCAAAAAAACTGAGCAACACATAATATCTTTTAAAAGGTAAATTAACATAAGTATATCACTTAGTTTATGGATCAAATTTTACACTTGTCAGTTTTATTCATAATGTCATAAAGTTTATATTGTAAAGATAGTGTTATTACCTTTGTTATGTCCTGGAAAAGCCTAATATTAACTGAGTTCATTGTAGAATTTAAAGTATATTCAGCTGAAGAAATGCCAATGCAGAAAATTAAGTCCAAAATATGTATTCATGTGCAGATCTTAGTCAAATCCCTAGTAATTTTAAGTACTTGAAATACATTATTCAACAAGTAACCTGCTGTATGTTTGCGTTTAATGGGCTCTGCCTGAGTATACAGAAGCTGTCAAGATAAAATATGGAACATGCATCATTCTAATTCAATTATGATTCTTCTTAAGAATAGAATAAATGTGTGTCCATGTGGGTTTATGTTGTACACGAAAATGTGCAATCTTTATTGCTACGATTGGATTTGAATTTGTTTTGTATGATTCTCGATAATCTTGTTGCTCAGGTGTATATATATATATGATGCATACACACACAACATACAAATATAAAAATTACGTTTATTCTGATGTTGAGGATGTTCAAAACATTAATTGAATTTACATGGAATGCATGTGTGTATACCTACGTACATTTATGCTTCCCTGTTATACATATAGAAAAAAACAGTGATATAGTTAAGCATGTATGTGCGTGCTTAACTGTTATTAAGGAGGTTAAACAGGCCCTGGACTTTCTTCTAGATTCAAATAAAATGCTTGTTAGAATTGATGTGTGGAAGCAAGCACACCTTTGTCTCCAATTATGATTTCCTTGACATTTGTTTGTATAATTGTGATGTCAGTAGAGTTCTTAACTTAATAGGCAGGGCGTAGTTGCGTAATATCCCACAGACTTTAAATTATTTAACTCCATCTTTAAAATCTTTGCATGACAGTTGTGGGTTTTTTTTGGTCATGGTTTTTTAAATGGAGGTAGATTTTTATATATGCATGTTTGTGTACTACGCTTATGAGTTACACACATATGGAATACTCTGTGTTTTGTTCTAAGACTTTATGTATATTTAACCTTTAATTTAACTAGCAGGTTGTAAGATTTCCATAAAAAATAGATGAGCTTTGAACTCAGTGAATGTTATTGGTGTAGCACAATCAATCATTTCTAAAGGTTAATGGTGTTAAAAACAATGAGAACATATGTCTTATTTTTAATACTGTTATATTAGTAAAATTATTTAGCATAGATAAGGAATTTGTATCCTGTCCTTTGTGTTAAATTGGGATTTAAAGTTTTTGAATAGCAGATTATAGGTTTTATTATCAAAGTTGAAGAAGGAAAAAGACAAATAAGTATTTATATAAACTTTCTTACTATGAATAAGATAATTGATGATATGGTAGCTATGGCATCGCTCTAAGAGCTAAATTAATCTGGACTGTATTAGAATTTTTTTGAAATGTTTTTACTTTTCTCCGTCCCGTTCTGCTATCTTTTAATAAAATATGACTCATATAGGTGTTATCCTAATTACATCATACATGCAATTCCTGAATGAAATAAAAAGTCAGTATTTGAATGACAGTGTGGCAGGGGGCACAGGATTTCAAATGGTAAAAACTTGCTGAGGTAACAAAGACTGAATTTATCCCTATGTTGTATAGCTTCCTGATCATATCTTTAAACCTGATAGTAACAAAGAATATTTATTTGTTGCCAAGCTATTGTAGGATTTATTTCTGAACTCAAATCCCAATTATCAAGAAAATTGCATCCTCTTTATCTCACAGAAGGGTATACTGCATCATGGCATATTTGGTTATTTGGTACTATAATATTGTTACCTTGCTTGAAACACATGGTCTCTCTTGATATACAAGAAAAAAACTGAATCCATTTCAATAAATTAATAGGGATGAGAATCCCAATCCATCGTTCTTTTCAGAGGTTCACATACATTGTAATGAAATGCATTAGGAGTTTTCTTCACTTGAAATCCAAATGAGACCCATTTTGGCTCACACCCTTGACAGTCTCTTTTATAAGCACTGCTGTCTCCTGTTCATGTGTGGGCTTAGTAAAATGCTTCCTTTGTAAGATGCACAGAGACAATATAATGCCATGAAAGACGAAGGTGTCAAAACACAAAGTTAGAGGCAATCTAATCAATGCCTCCTGATTTAGCCTTTGAAGGCTCTCTTCATTAAAACTCTTTAATTGTGAGGCTTATCTTGAGGTAGAGCTGTTACTTAATATTTTTCAGTGTCATTCTTTGGACAGTCATTTGTACCTTTTAAACGTAATTTCAATATTCTTTGTTTAGTAAATTGGATGCCTTGTTAGCAATAGTGGTGGTATGAATGACTTGCATTCAAGTGATTGAAGGTAATAGTGTATAAATGGTTGGTTCTCTCCCCCTGAAGTTTAATGTGTTTTATTTCTCTGTATGTCATTATAAAATATATGTTTTTCATTATGGGTCTTTTTATTTTTATGTATAGGAATGCAGGTTAGAATATTTTAGAGTTATGAATAGAAAGACTTCTATCTGAATTTTTTTTAACTTTTTAAAATAATCATATTCAGTGCAAACATGAATTCTATGTAAGTGGTGAAAAATGTGACCTCGGATTATTTTATTCTTCAAAAAATTCTGAAAAGATACAAGAAAAAAAAAAGATGGCACACAAGCCGTTACTTCACAGATGATCGTAAAGTTGGTTGTGGTTGCTAGAAAGCAACTTCCTGAATGCAGTTGAAAACAAAGTGTGTCTGAAAGCACATAATTTGGAAAACGCTTTTAAAAGAGAAATAGTTACTTTCCATCTGAAAACTGCCAACGTAAAAATAAATGAAAGTCTACAATACAAGTCATCTTTTGTTCATGGGCCAGATGACATATTTTGTTTTTTAAAAAAATCCATATATATGTATAGTTCCTCTGTGTGTATGGTGAATTGTAGTACCATATGTATATGCATGCCTGGCATGCATGTTATATATCAGTAAATTCATTTTCGTGTTATAGAATTTGCTCATAAGCTTATTAAAAATTTGAAAGATTTCCTGGAAAATAAACATTGCATAATTCTACAATCTCTCATAAACCTACATCTATTTAATGTCTGAAATATCTGGGAAGCTAAAGCATCTGATGTTTCCATCATAATTATTAATAAGAAAAATAATTTTAACATATAAAAAAACAAAAAGACTATAAAAGTAGAAGTCCATGAAAATGGAAAAAGAATTGAGGCAACTTTGACCTGATTTTTAAATGACTAGTGTGGTGAGTACAGCTGCTCTAGCTTAGTAATTATTTGTGATAGGTTGTTTTTGAGTCCCATATGTATAGGAGCTCCAGGCCCAACTACCTCATTTGCTGGCACACAAACTGATTCTTCCAGGTGCTGAAAATTAAATTTTAATATATTATTTAAATATTAAGAGAATTACAGTTTCAGTAATTTTACTGCTACAGCTGGAGTGCAAAGTGTGGCTATACACTGTAGAGGTGGTTGCATAGACTACCAGAAAGAAAATTCCCATTGGTTTTAAATACTTTCAAGGAAGTAAATGTTTGATGCAAAGATAAGAAAGTATATTAGTTACACAGTGTGTTTTAAATATATTGTGGGGATCTTGACCTATTTATAGAGTAAGATTTTAAAATGTTACATTGCAATTTATATGACTTCACATTATAACATATATAAAAGTTTAAGAAATAGTGATGAAAAACTTTGTTATCCCTCTGCTAAGTAAGACAACAGTTCCAGAAAGCTGTTAAGCAGATGGTTAACCTAAAGCATGTATTTAATTATGTTGATACCAAGCTAATATATTTTCTGGATTAAAGTTCAGGCATGCAACTTTAGTGCGTTTACTCACATGCATAAATTCTTTGCTGAACTGGGGATCTCAACCCTATTTCAGGGTTTAAGAAATGTGGAGCTAACTGTCTGGCTTACATCAATTTTTTATCCTGAAAATATTAGAAAGGCTATCATAAAAAGGTAAGGCAAGTTTTAAGTAATTTATGTGAAGATTTAGTTGCATAGAACAGACAACACCATGCAATGAAATACATTTTTAATTCCAAGATTTTTCTGTGATTCTTATCCCTTCTGTTTCATTGTTTCAGCATACTTTTAACTACTCTTCAAATGATCAGCAAAGTCCAAGTTCAAATGTGGATTAAGCAGGCTTGTAATGTACTTCTGATGTTTTTTGTTTCATATTGTAAAACGTTATTACTGAATGTAAATCTGTCCTGGAAAAAACACTGCTACTCTACACAGATTAACAGCTAACAGGCTAATAATCTAAGGATGTGGTTCTGTGGTCTTCTAATAAACGTTACAATCCAGAATCTTTTTACTATGACATCAAAGAATTAATTAATTAATTAATTAATCAATTTTCACTATGAATCCGTAGAAATCAGCAGCTCATTGGAATAACTTCAGCCTTGTAGAATATTCTGTCTTACCCAGTCAATTTTTATTTTTACGTTTTAAACCTGGCCTGTTTAAAAGGGCCTTTAACAGGACTGTGTTGTCAGCAATCTGCACTCAGTGTCATTTAATTTCTTTCCTAACTGTTTGAGTTGTGAAAGGTTTGGGTGAAATTATTTCAGGTTTGAATTTAAGTTCCCCACTGATCACTTTTTGTAAAGGAAAATTCTTACCATTTGTTTTGATTATACTACTGAACATTGATTCATTTTAATAGTGAATGGATCTTTTATTCCATTGTAACAAGATCATCACTCCAGCTCTTGTCCCAAGTAGACCTCACTAAATCCATTAATTTTTGGATTAAATGATTTTTCCTGAAAACAGGATAGGCTGTATAGACTTAGTACAAGGTCTTGTTTACGGCAAAAGTTATAGCAACTTTTTAAACACATTCTAATCTTCACAAAATCATTTTGGAAAGGAGTAAATTGCCATGCTTTTATCTTAATTATGGAGTTGTATTTCACGCTGAATAGTTCACAGTTCTTATAACAGTAATAATCTTCTACTATTTTTAATAGTTATGGAATTTCTTCAGTTTGAAATTTCAAGATGGAACTGATTTAATACAAAACACCAATATAAAATTGTAGAAATTAAGCCCACAAAAGAGAATATCACCACATGCCCTATGATGTTATACTAGCTATAAATCTGAATTTCCCCATCTATCCACTGCCTTACATTCTTTTCAAAGCATCCCATCCTGTGTTTGATACACGCTGTCTTTGTTTTTATTCTTACTGTGATTTAAATATTTTTGTATCTGCTAAATTAAGAGATAAATATGTTTGGTTTACAAAAAGCTTTAATTAATTAAGCAGCTGCGTATTTCTCATAGGTTACATACAGATTTCTGTAGATACAGAATCAGTCTCTACTCTTCCATCCTATTTAAAATACCTTTCAAGTTTAATGAGCTATTGCTGTTAATAGTTAACATAATGTATTTTTGAACAGTTCTTTTGACTGCCGTAAGGTATTTCTTCCTCCTACTGAGAGATTCATGTTCTTGTAAAGGACGAGTGTATGATTCAGACTTACAATATATATATACAGTCCATATATTCATGAAATAAATTGTGACCTCAGGTTCCTATTCAGATGTGTTAATAATATTACTGTTGGATACTGTACCGTAATAAAATAAATTTACCTGATTTCAAAATTAGATTGTTAAGGGCTGTGATGGTGTTTATAACAAGGCTTGGGGGGTGTGGACCCCTCTGTGTTACCTGGTGGGATGTGTTCCCCAGTACTGTGACAGGGAAGTCTCACTTGCCCGCACATCTCGCTGGTCGACATAAAGGCCCTAGTGATAGCTCTGATCATTATCCAATCAGATGGCTAAGCCCTGCAATTTGATGAACCCTACTAATGATGATAAAATCGATTGTATTTTCTCTTGCATGCTGTTAACTATTATTAATGTTTACATTGACTAGAAGTTAGTTGTCTTATTGGGTTCTCTCTCTCCTAAGTGATGCACGGAAAGATAGCTATGTCAGTTGTTGCCTCATGCTGCTTGATGTTGTGGAAAATACTTTTTTGCTGAGATAAAGCAACCTCTATTTTATTAAAAACATAGAACCTATATTCAAAACTATCAACAGACTATGCATTTCTATGTATAGCAGTAAAAAAAGATAAAATTCATCATAAAAAGTATAATGCTAGAAACGTCTCAAACAAGCACCACTTTATTAAATTGAAACAAAGTATTTTATAATGTCATTTCCATCTTTTAAGGCAGTAAAATAAAAAATTGCTACATTAGAAATCTGTCTTAAGAACAGAAAATGCATTATCTGAAGCAAACCCAGAGCCTAGTTTTGTAATCTTGCCATTAGAAGACAATGAACTGATAAAGCAGAATGCTCTGCTCTTAAATGGACTTTCACAATGGTCTGGGACATTGTTTTCCCTTGATTTAATAGGACATTCCCAGACTGACAGCATGAATCTAATGAAGACAATGACGAAATTTCAATAAGGCCATGATTTCCTCTTGGGTGACTAAGTATTATTGAATTTTTAATTTATTATTATTATTGTTATTGTTGTTATTATTATTATTATTATAATGTTTGAAGGATGGAAAAAATTTTCATTAACATTGTAGTAAACGTTTTAAATGTATGAGAGTCCTTGCATGTAAAATAAACAGAGGAGGGAAGAGTGACAGTTCAGAAATATATGAAGTGTATTCTCTTATTTGCTTTCTCTTACCAATAAGCAGCATCTTGAGAACATAAATCCATACCTAAGACTCGCGGACTTCATACAGGGGAAGAGGTTTCTTAAGTTTTTCTTCTCCATAGTGTGACTCATTCTGTCTGATTATGACCCCGAAACTTCTTAAAACTATCTTTCCCTTACAAGGACTGCAGATATGCTGTAGATTTCAAGTGAAGTACTTAAAACATAACCTAATTTCTTAGGGAATTGTCAAATTTTAACATTTAAGTGATTTTTCCTGAATGCTGAGATATAAGGGATTGACCCTTCAAGATTGTACAAGTCTAATTGGAAGTAGCATAAAAGATGATAATATCAATGGATTTCAATGTAGTATAATTATATGTTGAAGCAGAACCCTGAAACTCTATTACTGCTCATTGGCAGGCAGTATCTTAAAAGCCAAAGTCAGGAAGCTAATTTCCAGGGAAAATAATAGTAGACAGATTAATACAAAATATGTATTTTAGTTACAAATCCTCATCGCCTAATCATCGACCTTTCTCTCTGTCTCTTATTCTCTTTTTCCACTGTTAGGTGTTTTCATTGTTTCCTTCTATTTCAAATGAGATTTTAATAAGAACTAAAATCCTGACATTCTCAGATCGTAAGGGCCTACAAAACTTATGTTCAACATCTCTCTTTTTTTCATGCTCAGTAATTAAAAATGGCTATGGGCATTTTTTATCCTTTGAGATTTACCAACTGCTATAGCATTTGTAGAATGATTTCTTCACCTGATTTTATATGGAATAACCAAATATCGGAGCAGCTTGAAGTACTTAAAAAAAAAAAAAAGTTTACCTCTAGGCTTCTCATCTTCAGCACATAGAAGGCTATATCACTATTCTACCATTCAATTAATTTTGAAATCCTAAGAACAAAAGTCATTAATAAGTCTTTTGTCATGGATAAAAAAAGAGAGATTCCTTTTCAGTATTTGTATGTCATCATGCCAGGCCTAGAAAATTAGCCTAATTTATTATTTAAAACACTGGTGGGATTCCTAATTGCATTCATCATTAGATATGACACGTTTAGAACTGAGAACCATATCCAGTGAGAATTTTCCAGTTTGAATTTTGAAATAAAAATATTTTTCAAGAGATCCCTAGCTATTGCTTGTTACTATGGCAACAGCCCTATTTGTCTGAGAGCTCTGCCCGCTGCCAATGAGAGCGCGAGCAGCGTCAACTAAACATACGAATACATCAAAGACAAATTCATATGCTCAATCTGATCAGCTCAATTAATGTAAGAACAGAAGCTGAAGGGGGTTAAAAGAGGGCATCCATTCAGGATAGATGAAGCCCCTTTTAGCAGAATATATACGCCGGCCTTTTGGGGGAGGAATTTAGCACACTGTCAAAAACATTATCAGAAAAGGAAAGTACTAGGCCTCCTACACCTAACAGATATGAAGCTGTCAGACAAAGAATAGCACTATTCATTAAATGACACTTATTTTCTCCCACTTTACAAGAATACAGTGAACAAAACAAGCAGGGGAGCAGCTGAGAGAGACACTTTTTTCTTTTCCTAGTGATGACAGACATGCAGCAATTATGGTGATAACTAAGGAATACTAAACAAGAAGCCAGGCTCCATTCTGTTTATCACCTAAAATTTTATGTTACTAAATTTGCATGCGACTCTTGTTTTGTTTTATTATTTATGTCTAGGACAAATTAGATCCTTTTGTTTTTAACATGGTGCTTTCAGTTTAGTGAAGAACGCCGCTAAACTATACACATTCGCTTGTGTTTCTTGCTAAATGGCCATATCAAGTTGAAGTGCTTTTGAAGTAAGAGAGTTTCAAAGCACAACAAAACTGCTGTTACCAGTGGGTGGGGAGAGCATTAGTGTAATGGCTGGGATTGTGCATTAGTTCTGCTGTACATTACTTAAAAGACGGTGAAAACTTCTGTTGATGCTTGCCTTGACTTTCAAAACGTGGTAGGGATTTATTACTTATTTTTATTGGTATTATTTATACAGTCATAGAAAGTTTGTAGGTGTTAGGTAAGTTACTGTTTTTTGCAGCAGGTGGAAGTGAGAGGGAAGTCCCACAAGGTTGCTAGCTTTTAAGAGTCTTATACTTAAGCCATGATGATCTGATTTAAGGCCTATTATCAATAGTCTGCTACTTTTATCTGCATGATCATGGCCTGATTGATACTGACTTCGTAGCCATGTACTCCATAATATGCTGTCAGGGAATGCTGACAGCTGCAATGAAAGAACAATAAATGTGGGGCAGCAGTAATGTAAAGGTCCAGCCGGGCTGTATGAAAACTGATAGCTACGATATTGGCTCCTATGTTACCACACGTACCAGTCCCTTTGAGGATTTCTTGGTGAGTGAATTAAAATGGTCTCTTGATACATAGAAGGAGGACAGGGGGAAGGTCTTCACTTAAAAAACCTGCAGACAGCTGAAACCTTGCATTAAAGTCTATGCAGAGACATAAACCTACTTTAAAAATAAAAAAAATCAAGAAATGCTCCTTCCTTGAAAAATGGAGGCACAAAAATTGCTGCAGGTGTTTATATACTAGTACACATCAGTACATAATATGACCAAATTTAGTATGATAGTTTAAACTTGTTTGTAGGACATCTTTTTCTAGAACTGCAGCTAAGTTTTTGAGGAACCTTTTGATTTTCATTTATTGTTACGTGTTAATTGTAGTGCAACAAGAAATTTGCAGTTTACAATATAATTACATTCAAATGTCCTTGTCTTATAACTGTTGTTCTAAGACAATTCATAATGACTTGAACTGGGCCTTGATTTTAGCTAGGGCCTGTGACATACTGAGTTCAGTGCTTTTTATTTCATATTGTAAACATATGTAGATGTATGTCAACTATTAAACTAAGTAAGCTAGTAGAATCAAAATAAAGCATTGAACATCTAAATTCATAATAGAATATCCTGTTTCTGTGCTTTTGATTTGTAGCATTTTTGTGGTGTCAAACACTTCAAGAAATTGTAGGCCAAACAACAATATATATCTTTTCAAGAAACTGGAAGAGTGTGTTTTCTTGCATTCTCTGCCCTCCTTACCAAATAAATAACACTCAGGTGTCACATAAGTAAATAAATGCAAGTACTTGCCTTTTTGTTGATTATTTTATTGTTTAAAAACATGTACTAACATCCAGCGAGTTCAAATTCCATTTTTGAGAAAGGTAAAAAAACAGGTTCCTTGCCTCAAATAGCTGATAGTTGCTGTTTTAATTAGGTATTCTGATACGGAATATGTAAAAGAACCACAGTTCTTTAGAGATATATTTAGTTATTTTAATATCTTTTTTGCTCTAGTTGGGCTTAAAAAAGCAGTTCTTTTAACAAAAAATAAAATATAAGAGTCTGTAATTTCTTAGTGATAATGCTAATAAATCTGTCCATCTCTGAAAGAAAAAAAACCTTTGTGCATGTGCTGTCCTTGAAATCAGCCCTCATCTTGATACAGTATGTTGAATCAATGTTCCTTTTGCTGCTGTTAAGTTCTAACATCCCTCTACATGTTCATATGCGGTAAACTCAGAGATAAATTCACAGAGCACTTGCCAGTCTGCACTAACTCCTTCTGCGAATGCTTCTAGTTTGCTGTTTCTCTAGCAGTCTTGTACTTTGTATACACTGGAGAAAATGTGCATATTTGATATTGGTGTGGGATAGTTTGTGCGCTGTTATCGATGTCCTGAGTTTGTGACACACTGCTTTCTAGTGTAGCAAGGTCAGTGTTTGTGACTTTATGGAAATCCTCATTATAAACATTGTAAAGCACAGGACTTACAGTACAATGATATATAGTATTTACATACTGCTGGTGACATGTAAAGATACTTTATATGAGAGTGTGCAAGAAGTCCAAAGGAAGAATTAGGATGTGGAGTATTTCCAGGACTACCTACAAATACATAATCTGCTGATCAATGAAACCATAAGGCCAACTCCCTCTATCCTCAATCATGAAATTGGGTTCTTTGTCTATAGTGTGATTACTTGAATAAGGAAGGCAAATGAAATCATTTGACTTAAATGCTGCAATGGTGGTCTTTCTCATATGTTTGGATAATCAGTATGCAGCATTCAACTTTCTAAAACAATAAGCTGCTTTTATATTACTGTCATTTGGAAAAGTATATGCTCCTACTAGCCCTTTCCTTTTCTGTAGGTATGGATTAAAATGTCTAAATTCCATAATTTAAAAAAAAATTAGAAAGGAAAAAAAAAAAATCAGTTCTATCCTGATACCTTGCACAATATGCCTGGAATCAGCCTGAAGCAAATTTTAACATTCACATTATAACCCTCTGAAAGTAGGGATGTATAATGGGAACACTGACAGACCCTGAATGACACTTAGGTTGACAGACAGTAGCACCACTAGGCACCCATAATTAGATCTTTTGTGTGCTTGCGGTTAGCTAAAAAATGCTCCCTAGTTTATTAGAAAAACTATTTCAAAATTAATCGTCAAAAGGTAAGTTGTGTACTGATGATGGAAATAAAAAGAAATGTAAAAATAAATGTTCTTACTTTTAAATTCGTTGTGATGAGATCTTTTATGTTTTTATTTAAAGACACCCAACTAACTAAAGATTTCATTCAAAAATATCCATGTGACTAAACTCATCAATATAATGAATTTACATTGTGGAACAAGGGCTTTACTTTTTTCATGAATAGATGATATTCATTATAGGTTATTGTGGAGTTTATTACAAAATGGTTAGCTCACTGAGATGCAAGTGCATATCTTTTGCATAACAAGTTATGATAGCTTTGACTATCATATTTAAATTTCTAAATATTTTCAAGTTTGCACAAGTTTGCAATGAAATGCACATTAAGTGAAACTGTGAGATAAGGTATTTTGTACATAGTAGTTACACTATGAATCTCTAATGCTCCTGTATTCTTTAAAATAAAAAGCTTCTATAATATACATCTTAATTTTCATTGCTCTTATTCCAGAGGAAAAAATCAGACTGTGATCATCTGCATTAGGATAGGAGGAAGAAGCAAATTTTCTAATTTTTCTGCTTATGCGGTTATTTTATAGGGTTTACGGTAATAAAGAGAAGCTTAAAATG
>VXAL01005359.1:31103-90712 GCA_013399475.1 Chauna torquata | reverse complement strand
ATTTTTAATTTTAATAATTGTAAGGCTGTCAGAAAGCTTTATACAAAGCTTCATTCACCCAAGAACACCATAAGTAATATTCTGGATAATGACGATGGTTATAAATCAGTCCAGATTATTTGGGAAAATCTAATGCAAGCCTTTTAGCCTTTGAGGAGACAGATATTGTCCAGAAGCATGGAAAATCTATGCTTTTCATCAGTTGAAGAAAAAACTGTTGTTTTTTTTTAGAACAGATTTTCTGTGAGAACCGGGAATATGTTTTGCTATATACAATATAGAATGTACTGGGGATTAGTTCTTGATTTAGTTATTAAGAACAAGTGACTAATCAGAGTGAATTCTGCATCTTATTTTCCACGGATATGCACAAATCTTGTTTCCCCATATATGCATATATATGGGTACAGCAGATAATAGGCAATCTTTCATAGCAGTGCCCTGTGAACTACTTTGCAAATTTCTTTTTCTTCACTGATCACACATCTGAACCCATCTGTATCACCAGTACTGATCCATTATGACACCTTATAGAAATAAATTTAGACATATATAGAGGTGGGTAATTCTTATTTGGGCGATCTTTCAGAAATAGGCCACTTAATGTAATTTTCAGTGGGAGGTCTTGTAAACTGTCTCTTAGTCACTTGATAATTTTCTTACAATGTTATAATAATAAAAATAATAATTATTTAGTATACAGCACATTTCATTTTCAAAGTGCTTTTGCAGTACTAATTAATCCTCACTGTGAGGTTTAATGGTGCATACCAGAGAATTATATCCTGGCTTAATGCCAATTGCCAATCAGCTGACAAGATTCCAATTTTAGAAGATTTCCTAAGAGGAAAAAGGCATAATTTAAATTAGCCTGGACAAAGCAGCAGTTTGTATGGAGAGAACTCATTGGTCTTTGGAGTGTTCTGAATGTCTAGATGCTTGGTTTAAAGGTAAAATTAAGAAATTCCAAAGAGATAGCAATTTCAATTTTAAAAGCAATTATACTAAGAATAGCTAAAGACACTTTAAAATAAATCTTTTGAAAAGATCTCCTTAATAGAGTTTGCTGATTATTTAGGGATCATTGATACCCAGGTTCACCATTAATTGAATACAGATAAGGATTATTAACTGTATTTCATATGTACGAAAACAGAGGTGAAAGGACTATGTTACATGGTCCATACCACTATTACAGTAGAGGACTTTGTTCTGCATCATATTTTCTCCTCTGGCAAAGCTGGCACAAGAATTTTCTACCCTCTGCTGCTGCCTCTTCGGTAGTGCTGGTGGTGCCTATAAGGGCTGCACTGATCACTGGCTCATTATAATAATCTAGGCCTATAAAAACACCACCACAAAATATCTTCTTTCTCCCTCCCCACCCCAACATCCAAAGCTTTGAAAGAACCCCCAAATTGCTAGTTCTGTCTGACATCCAGTTACACCAGAAAAAGTGGATTGTGAGTTATGGGGATGGTGAAGATATTGTAAACACCTCTGGTGCTGGAGACAAAACTATGGACACATAACCAGGATGTAAGATTGTGGAACAGGTCTGACTTTTGAGCCTGTATTGTACATTCTGCTATTTTCAAGAGATTGGGCTGGCTCAGATATTCCTTGCTGATGAAATTTGCTTTATTTTATTTTATTATTTTATTTTATTTTTATTTTTATTTTATTTTATTTTTGTCAAACCCTTTCACTTTGTGTCATATTCTGGCAAAAGAGGATTTTGGTGTACTGTGGTTAGGTCTGCAGGGACTGTTGCAGGGAGGGACAGCTGAGCCGATACTTGCCCCCTAAGTGGGCACTACACTATTTCATTTCATTCAGTTCATTCCAGTGCAGGAAGAAAACAGACTTTGCAAGTTGTGAGAGCTGTGATTCTCCAGCCTGCCCTAATAATTTATGTAGAGAAATATCTGCAGGAATCTTCCTCAAGAGGTTGACAAAACTTGTGTAATTTCCAGTGACATTTTTACAAGTGTTTACATACTGTACACTAGTTTCATTTGTTTAATGCAGCCAAGAAGCTGGAGAGGCAATTTTTCTAATGTGATGTAATCAGGAGTGCCACTATTTTTTCCTTGGGGAAAAAGAAATCCTACTAAATGTATGTACTGTATAAAAGACTTCAGAAACACGGATTACTTGACAAATTGTTACTCTCTGGCCTGTAAATACATTTAGAGTATTTTTAAAGACATATTAGCTACCTGATAGAATGTAATAATTACAACGGGTAATTATTCAGTTACTTCAGTGCATCATATATAAATACAGTTAGGATCCTTAAAATACAACAAAAAACAATATATGCTTTAGCCAAGAGGAAAGCATCAGCTGCTTCAGGGGTGTTGCAGTTTGTTTTATTCATCCTCATAAATCAACATTTGGCTTCTTTAGAGCTGCAACCAGGAATGCATCAACAGCAACATTTTCACTGTAACAGATTATAACACATCTTTGGTAGCAGGCATAGGAGTCATCTGAGTAAATGGTGTCATCTTTAACTCAGTTGTCTGCATGGTAGCTAGCTGTCTACCTTCCCTTTATAGTCTATTGAGAGAAAGGTAATTTAGGATGTGATTCTTCTCATCCTATGTCTATGACAGATCAGTTGTATTATGTCCTAAAAACGTCTGTTTCTCTCCACTGATGGCAATTGGGATTACCATTACAAGTAACTCCAACACCCTAGGTAACAAAACATAGTTATGGTGAAGCCCATCCCAGGTAACACCATGTGCATCTTTCCAATGCCTGCAGAATGTAACTGGAACAGCAAGTACACTAAGCCTGCATCAGTGGGAGGCTGAATGGCTAATGGCTTGGAGTCAAAAGCTTGCCTCTAGGGAGTGGTGTTTTCCTTACACAATATCTAAAACAGATGTTAGAATCATACTATCAGGTTCTATGGGAATGGAGTACTGTGCTGTTCCCTGAACTGTCTTGTTACCTGAGGCTGTGCTGGTTGTAATGGACCAATGTCATGACAAGGAGCTTCTTCAGATTAGACAGGATGGACAATTACAGGTGTAGTGCCCTGGGACTATTTAGTTTGTCAACACAGATATAACCACTGGGTGTCTGTGCTACCTGGTTAGCTGAAGTTGAGTTCAAACACAAAGCTTGCCTCAGGCCAGTTGTGGCTTGTGTGTTTCTCATCCATGTTTTAGGCAGGGACAGTTTTGGACATTTCAAATGCTCCACACACCATGCTTATGGCTGAAAGGGATCCTCCTTTTTCAGCATGCTCACAGCACACACAGCCCATACTTGTGGTGGAACCCGAAAGGTGAATTATGTAGCCTGGGTCATACATCATGTGCATGAAGGTATGTATATACATATGGGTGAGGCTACCAGGTCAGATGATTTTGTATACATTTTTTTTAATCTCAGTAAGATACACCTTGCCAATATTTGACACAGTAAAAACAATTTGCTAATATAACCTGAACTGCCAGAATTTCTGATTTTTGTCAAGATCCAAAAAGTACTGACATTTAAATGTTTGCCATTACTTTTCTTCTACTGAGTTATAAAGTTCTGCTTTAGACAAAATACATTCTACTTTCACGTGTCTTTGTTTCCTTTCCTTTCCTTTCCTTTCCTTTCCTTTCCTTTCCTTTCCTTTCCTTTCCTTTCCTTTCCTTTCCTTTCCTTTCCTTTCCTTTCCTTTCCTTTCCTTTCCTTTCCTTTCCTTTCCTTTCCTTTTCCTTTTCCTTTTCCTTTTCCTTTTCTTTTTTCTCTCTGCAAGTATATAATTAAATATGCTCATTCCCAGCATTTATCAAACTTTTTAATTGAAATATCTTTCTGTAGCTTGCTTTTCAGTGATGTGACTTTCCACATTGTGTGGTCTGCTGCACTTTCTCCCTGTTTTATGTAGTAGATGTGTTTTGATGTGACTAAGATTTTTAACATTTGACAATTTTCTGAAATAAGGTTAGAATAAATCATATTCCTTCTGTGTATCCCCTGTTTTGTCTATAATAGAACAGAACAAAAAATGGTCAAAATAAGTAAAAAGAATTGTTGCATGTAAAGCAAATCAAAAACAAGTCCAAAAAAGAGCATTATTATAATCTTGCTTGAGCTCTAGAATAACAGAAGACACCAGATCATTCCTGACAGACTGTAGTGTGTGCAGCAGCCATAGTACCTGTCTTCCAAGAGAGCTGTGCTCTTTTGATACTTTGGTAAATGAAGCATACTTTTGGTAAATTAAATCTTCAGTTCTGGAAGGGAAAAAACAAACAGAGACCCATGTCACAGGGCCAGACTGGCTTTCCATGTTAATTCCAGGCTTGTCCTACAGCAGAACAGTGGGACCCTGGGAAGCCACTCTGAGGTTTCATCTAAAGCCTACTGCTCGGGCTTCCCTTTCTCTTTAGAAACCAAGATATGTGGTAGCTAAATCCCTGCGGCCTTCAACAAAAAAAAGATTTTCTATGCAGCTCATTGGACCATGTAGAAGGGCTGTCTTCTGTGGAAGTAATGTGAAAAAAAGGAGACAATATCCCAAAAGTTGGAAGGACCAAATATTCAATTGCAGCTGGTTGGAAATTGTACTTCTGAATTCACGGATGAAACACCTGAAGTGACCCTGTGGAAATTTGATGGGTATATAATTACACACATTGTCTTTGCTTGAATTTAGTTCTGACTTCATGAAATATGATGAATTTTACGTGGTGATGGAAGTGACTTTCTCCATCACCCATGCTGTTTTACACAGAGTTACATTTTATCTTTTTTTTTTTTTTAATGCCAGGCTATGAAATTTCATTAGATTTTGAACTGGTATTGAATTTCAGAGGGAACATGCAATTAAAAATTTTTCTGTCTCTAGAACTTGATACAGAGATCTTAAGGGATCTGCAAACATTATCTGTGATCTGTAACTTGCATTTACCTTATGTAAAATTGTCTGTTATCATCCAAGTAACTCATTCTCATTCAGGTGCCTGTTACAGAGCTTTTGACAGACTGCACTACATACTGGCTTGCACCTCTTTCCTATGGAAGATTATCCTTAGGGCCTACAAAAGCAACAGTGATGAAGTGCTGTTTCTTACTGCTTAAAGCTGGAAATTAGCTGATGAGAGTCTTCAGTTACAAATCAACAGAGGTGGTTTAACTGAAAATTTTAGACTAATTGGTGATGGAATGGAAGTCATACATTTATCAGGAAATAATTTTAGACTCCTAATTAGACTATCAAACTTGATGCAGTAGCATCATTAATTATAACTCTCTTTATAATGCCTTGTTATTCATTTATGTACACAGAATTGCTTCCTTATTGCCTGATTAAGAAACTTCAGTTGATAATTATTCTTAATTTTTTGATATGTGACTTAAACCTTGAATCAATTGCCCAAATATGGATGACTAGTGACATTTAATATGCCTGGCTCCAAGCTTCTAGAGTGTTATCCTATCTAGCCTCCAACTGTTGTCCCAGAAAGGCATGTGCCATATCTGCTAGTTCCATGTGGATGTCTCAAAAATCAGGAGCCATTTCAAGTGGCATTAGATACTGATTTTTGGCACCTGAACTGAATCCTTACAGTATACAGGCATGCTTTTAGATAAGTGGAATTGCATCTGAAAACATTTTAATTGGACAGTGTTTTTCTGCCAAGACCTGCATATTGCACTTCGTAATAGAAGGGTCACACAAAATAAAAAGCTCAAGCATGTAGCAACTGACATTATTTTCTGATCATGATCTTCTTAATACTGTTTCTCTGTTTCCTTTCAAAATAAATTATTCCTACATATCTCCTCTTCATATGTCCTTCATATTTCCTGTATTTCCTCCAGTATATTCTACCGATTCTTTTCTAACACTCCCCAAGATAATGCTGTTTGTTTACAAATTTTACACTGTGATGCCTCTTTTAGTAATATCATTTCAACTGATTATATTTGATTATATTTATAAAAAGGAAAAAAAAGTCATTTCAGAAATAATGGAAAGTAATGGTGCTCGCTACCTCACAGTTAGCAAGAACTGATTTTAAATATTTTGAGAATTCAAGCCATGCTTCAAGAAGTCAGAACCTGCTTCAGTCAGAATCCTCAATTTCTCAGCACTCTGATTTGTTAAGGTCAATGCACAAAGCACTTTGAAGGACTGCAACTTGCTGATAGTAGACGTGGTTCTCTGCTAAATTCTTTGAAAGCAGACACCTGAATGCTTTTGATTAAATATGGAAAAGCTACATCTGAGCTTGGAATTGAAATTTAAAAGGATTTGAGAAGACATTTTCATACCATTTTCTCTTCCTTCCAATGCTTTAATGTTTGGTCGTTTAAAGTTGGTTCTCTAACTAGGAGAAAAAGAATGTAGTCCAAGGAACATTAAAAAAAAATACCTGTAACAGTTGATAAAATAACACTAGGAGAAAATGGAAATGTGGCGGCAGTCTGTTCTCCTTGTCATGAGGACATGGAAAATAGCCTGTATTGGAAAATCACAGCTCTAATGGAGCCATTGCACATACATATCTATAACAAACCTTCGCCAGGTTTATGCTGATTGCTTGGAGAAAGTATTTCAGTATGTAAATTATTGATTTTTAATTAAAGTATTTATTTATTTTTATTAACTTTAACTTCCAGGCTTATATACGTATAAATAGACCCTAAGACATCTGAGAATGATTTACTTATTTATTTAGTCATTTATTCATTCATTCATTCATTCTTGCTCTCTCTTTAGCCTCTGCATTTTGTTGGAAATCTTGTACCTTCATTTGTATTTAAGTGAAAGTATTCACATAAAAAAACACATTTTAGAAAATGAAGAAGAGAAAGAATGCTTAATTATTTTCCCAGACTTGTATTTGCACAAACTTATAAAAATGCTTCTGCAACAATGTGTCAGAGCCATTTCAAAACTGTATTGCAGGCTTCTCTTTTACATTTGTTAAATGTATACAAATATTTGTTGCTTTGATAGTTATGTAAAAAATTCCTTTGGTTTTGTTTCTTCTTTTTATATATGGTCTCAGGATGCTTTGGAGATACATATGAAGTTAAGCAATGAAATGTGAAATTATTCTGTGTCTAAATTAGGGCTAAAAGTATAACTAAAAGAAATGTGTTGATTCCATTAGGTAAACTAGAAAAAAAGAAGAAAAGGAACTGTAACTTGGAAATCACAACCATTTTGAAAACCTTAATGGGTTTCATTTCAGTCTTCGACAGTAAACACTTTACTTCACAAGATGCCCTGTGATTTTATCAGTTGTACAGTGTCCAGTATAGTCTTAGCAATAGTAAGACTTGTATATCACAGTACAAAGAATAAGTAATGACCATTAACTGTAACATTCAAACAATGAATATTAAGTAATAGAAGAAGAATTCCCTGTCCATGTTTATATTCATGTTAACATGTATTATTATGAGTCAGCCTTTCTACAAGGAGGGAATGCAGAATATACTCCTAGCATTACTTACTTATTTGCAAATTGAACAATTAACAAACAAACAAACAAACACAAAAACCAACGAGCATGTCTATAGATGTAGTACTAGCCTGGAGGACTGTTTCCCTAATTCCATGTAGGAACTGTAACACAGGTAGTCTAGCTCTATACATGCTGTAGATGTAGTCTGTATAACACAAGATTTTATCCACATTTCAAATTCTTTACGCTTGACAGGAAAATGGAAAGAATTTTGCACTCCATGTAATTATTTTTTTATTTATATTTCAAGTATTTCCCCATTATCTGAGTGAAGCAGATAGTAGATACAGGTATTGACATGACTTATGTGTTAGTCTTCTTGATATAATCATAACATTTACTCATTCATGAGTCTAATTTCTAGTGGCTAGAAGTGATGGGCTTGTTTTTAAGAGGAAACTTTTAAATTCTGTATACATAGATAAAGGTATAGATAGTACAAATAGCTATTGACTTTCGTTTTGAACAGTGCATGGAATATTACAGAGTCATTGGTATGATTTTTTAGTAGGGGCTGCACTGATAAACAATTTAACTGATTTCTGTAATGGTAACTACACTGATGATTTGAGCTGAGTGTGTCCTTCTAAGACAGTAGAAGGTCCCCTGGCTAGCAGAATTTTGCTTTGAGCTTTGACGTAGCTCATCTTCAAATACAGCCATTGTAACATACACTGCAACCCAACTGCTAGTAGCAATGTTCCATCTAATTTAGACTTCTATTTTTACCCTGATTTCTGTAAGCCCAGCAGGAGCATTCAGTTAGATCTAATTTGCACCGACTAAACAGGAATTTTAGGAATGTAGGAACTGCTATACTGCGTCAAACTTGAGATGTGGTGTCCTGTTTCAGCGGTGTCTGGTACCAGATAGTTCAGCTGAAAGTACTAGAACTCTCCAAATAGTCGCTCATGGGGAAATGTCATCCTAAATTGTGTTAGTTCGTGGTTGGTTGATGCTTTGAAGCAAAATGGCTTCCCCCTAGTCTCTGTAAAGTGTACAAGCACTGTTTACTAGACTGTAGCCCTCAGAGTAATATCAGTTCAGGTGAAACAATCCCTTTATCCATTTCTTGCATTTTGATTTCACTGATTTCTCTTTAAAGTTTAATGATGAGAAATAAACCCCATATCTGCCTGTCTGAAGTGGTCCTATAGACTCCCAGACCTATTTCAGCTTCTCTCTAAAAAATTATGTTTTCAGTTTCTGCCTTTTATGAGTTCCAACTGTGCCAAGAAAGTTTTAAAATTCTGTTGCCTGATGTGGTGATATTTAACCTTTAGTTTTAACATGGATGTGTGAGATAATTTACTGTTTTATAAGGATGTTTTCTCTGTATATCCCAACTTATATAAATACTTCTGTTGTCAGTGTAGCACCTACAAAATTCTGCTGTATCTAATGAAATTAGATAATCAGAACTGAGAGCATTTTTCCCAGGTGACGGAGGACAATCTATTCATATAGCAACATTATAATATTTAATTTCCTCTCTATTTATGGGGGATTGTAAAAACTCCTTCAGTGAATTCTGCTGTGTGGTTACTAAATGCCATTGCTAAGCATGAGACTGAAAAGTCCTAGAAACATTACAAAAATCTTTTTATATACTACATAAACCTGTATTTTATAGAAATCCAGGCATTTTTTGTGCGATTTACCATTTTATCACTCAGAATTCAAACTAGAGTGGGATCAAATCTGTTGAGTTTCCAATCTGGGGTAGATTTAAAAGCAAATTTTCAAGACTGGTTTCAGGTAATGGTGCTTGCACTGTTTTAACTTCATGAGAATTTACATATTGTAATGCTGTGCTGCATCAATATGACATTATTTCATGAGACAATTTATGTATCATTCTTAAACATTTTGAAAAAATCCTCATCCCATCTACCTTGGTTTGACAGCTTGGCAAGCTTAGTTCTGTCAGGAAATGCAGTTAGTCAAACAGGAATTCAGCTTCCATGAGCGAATTCTCTGACCTCACTGAACAAAAAAAGTGGGACAACAGAACAAATGAGTAGGGGAAAACAGCTTTTTTAAGGAAAACTAGAAAAGTGCTATAGAATAGTAACCTTTATCCCATTAAACCCTGGGAGTGGTATGCAGTAGTAGGCTATGTAATCAAGACTAAAAAGAAAACAAAGATATTAATAATAACTGGATAAACAATTCTATTGCCATCTCTATTATATTTGCACAAAAACCACCAATCCCTGATTTTGTTTTCCAGAGTTCCAAAACTTCCAGAGTTCCTCCTACTATTACTGTGCTTTCCCAAACTAAGACCAAATTCACATCCAAAGTTGTGACACTAATTTGAAGATTTCTCAGAGGTCAGCAATGGAGAATCAAGATGAGGAGTATCTGAAAACTGGTGTTTGGCAGGTAAAGGAAAAGACTTTAGTATCATATTTTGTGACTAACTGGGAACTGTTGAAATATGTCAGCACGTAATTTTGGGTGATCCCTTGAGGATGTGTAGCATTGTCTTGGCCAGGAGCACTTTGAGTGGTTAGCCTGTCTGACAGCTAGATGCCACTGTTTCTCCATAGAGATGGTGGGCAGTAATATATCTCTTGCAAAAAGTCGAAGTATGTCTGTCTCTTATCAAGCAAGGCCTTTCATCAATCAGCTAATGGGAGAAAGACTAAATATGCTAACTTACTACCCTCAGAAGCAGGAGCTTTGTTTTTCCTTCTTTACTTAAAACTGAGGAGATGGTTTAGATCTCTGGCCTGAGAGCACCACCACAATTTAAATCCTTTTAAATGTGTTTTTTTTTTTTTTTTTTTGCCTTGAACTGTAAAGCACCTCAGAAATTATAGACATTGTTTATGTTTTATTTACCATGATACACCCCCAAATTTGGTAGCCTTTTTACAACTGCTTGTTTAATTTAAATCTTTTTCATCTAGAAGAAGAGAGAAATAAGATGTTGTTTATAGTAAATCTGTAGGTGTAAAAGATCTTGATTTAAAAAAATTGCATCAGATTTCAGGTGCCAGTCAAAGGTAAGCTTTTATTGCTTATAATAGCCCAGTGCAGCCCTGGTTATAAACTCACTCAAGAAATTTACTCTGACAAGACAAACATCTTAAAATCGTCTCCCAGTTGGTTCTGAAGCTTCTGTGGTAAATGAGAAAAACATTATTACAACACAAAGTTCAAGATGAGAAAACTCACTTCTTCTTGCATGATTTCCCAGAAGGTTAGGGTTACTGCCTCCCAGTGTTTGATTAACACTGCAAATGTGCATCACCTGGCAAAACAAACACACCAGCCATAACGGGAGCCACTCTATATTTCTCAGTGTGCATTTTATATTGGTATCATAGGATCGTGGCATGTGCAGCTGCCTGCAATGTCACACTGGTCAACATACTGCACAAGAGGACAGCAAGGATAGAGGGCAAAGGCAGTGGATATTCACGGACAGATGGCAGAGGCTCCAGCTGCATCAGCCAGGTAACCTATGCATCACGAACTAAGGAGACTGGAGGGGCCATGGTTCAGGGCATGTACCTGTAAAAAACAGAAGGACTAAGGGAGCTAAGGTTAAATCATTTTGCAGACGATTTGTGCAGGTTCCTGTTAAGGTTTTAGTAGCCACTGTGACGCATTGTCAATAACAATCTGACATCATTTGCACTGGTCAGCCCAGTCTGGCAAATGATCGCTGGAAAATACTGTTCCCTAATGAGCATAACATAGCCTAGAAATACCAATAATTCATCAGGGATGGCATAAAGAAACACAGACAACGTTACCAAATCTCAGAACACATTTCAAATGCAGAAGCAGAGGAAATGCATCTCAGCTACCTGAGTACAACAAAAGGCAGTTGAAGTGTGTCTCTGAAGTATCAAGTTTTTACATTACAGTCAAGCGTTTATATTAATTACATGTTCCCAGAAAGTTCGACAGAGTGCATTACTGATTAGTTTGTAAATGCTTTAAAATAAATATTTGTGGAGACAAAACCCCCAAAGCTTTAAAATCAGACATAAAGTTATAAACAAGTGTCAAACCTCACAGAAACATTGCAGCCAACATAAATCATAGGAAGAAGTAAATGCTTCAAAGCAAAGGATTCTAAATATCCTGATAAGTTATATATCAAAAAGCATTTACCCTTTCAGTTCATTTATGGCTTTGGATGCCATAACTGTTTTTCACTCTATTTTCATGCAGTAGATTTCTCTTCTAGCCATTTTAGAAATACTCATTTTACTTCTGCTAATTTTTCTGCTATTGTAGATTTAAGGGACAGCATGAGTCTGGATACATATATTTTTTTTCCATTTCAAAAACAGATATTGTGCTGTTTATTTCTAGCCTCCTCTTCCCTAGGTAATGCTGGTCTTTTGTCACTAGCGTATTCCTTTAAAATTCAGAAAGGCCAGTGCGTATATATGACAGTTCTCTGTTCATTTTCAGATTGTGTATTGCACAAAAATCACTCCATTATATATATATTTTTTATTAATAGGTGTTAAGTAGTTTCATATGCTGAATTTTGTAAGCTCATTTATCTCTCCATTTTTTGCTAAAACTGTTTTCTCTCCACACACTTTCCCTCATTATGCTTGTTAGATTTGCCTTTTGTTATATCACTACCTGACATACAGATAAATCGTATAATCACAGAACCACAGAATGGTTAAGACTGGAAGGGACCTCTGGAGGTCACTTGCCCCAACCCTGCTGCTCAAGCAGGGACACCTAGAACAGCTTGCTCAGGAACATGTCCAGGCGGCTTCTGAAAATCTGCATGGCGGGAGACTCCGCAACCTGTGCCGGTGCTCCATCACCCACAGAGTAACGAATCGCTTCCTGATGTTCAGATGGAACAACTTGTGTTCCAGTTTGTGCCCACTGCTTCTTGGCCTGGCACTGGGCACCACTGAAAAGAGCCTGGCTCTGGCCTCTTCGCACCCTCCCTTCAGGTATTTATAGACATTGACAAGATCCCCCCTGAGCCTCCTCTTCTCCACTCTGAACAGTTCCAGCTTCCTCAGCCTTTCCTTATAGGACAGATGCTCCAGTCTCCTCCTCATCTTTGTGGCCCTTCATTGGACCCTCTCCAGTATTCCATGTCTCACTTGCACTGGGGAGCCCAGAACTGGACACGGTACTCCTGGTGCAGTGTCACCACTGTTGAGTGGAGGGGAAGTATCACCTGCCTTGACCTGCTGGCAATACGTTGCCCAATGCAGTCAAGAGTACCATTAACCTTCTTTGCAGCAAGGGCACATTGGTGGCTCAAGTTCAACTTGGTGTTGACCAGGACCTCCAGGTCCTTTTCTGCAAAGCTGCTTTCCAGCTGGATGGCTCCCAGCATGTGCTGGTGCCTGGAGTTGTTCCACCTCAGGTGCAGGACTTTACACTTCTCCTTGTTGAACTACATGAGTTTCCTGTCAGTCCATTTCTCCAGCCTGTTGAGGTCCCTCTGGATGGCAGCATGACCCTCTGGCATATCAGCCACTCCTCCTGATTTTGTGTCGTCCTCAAACTTGCTGAGGGTGCACTCTGCCCTGTCATCTGGACCATTAATGTATATGTCAAACAAGACTAGACCCAGTAATGACCCCTGGGGTACACAATTCCCTGGTGAATCATAAATTTTATTTGTGATTATTCAGCAGTTTCAAGAAGATGCTAACAACATGAATACTAACACAGCACAAATGCTAAATAACATGAAGATGCTAGCAACATGAAACTTCTATTTTTACCACTAAGATAGAGCTGTTATGTAGCCCTTCTCCTCTTGTTTTCTACATTCCATTATATTCTGAGGTGTCTTGTTTAATTTTCCTTAGGGAACTTAACAAAAACCACCAAAACAAAAGCCACAAAATTCCATGACAATGGAGTTTAGTCAGTAATGATGAGAAACATTTGGAAACTTTTTGAGAATGAAAGGTCCTGAAGAATGGACTTTTCACTTTTCAAGAATGGAGTCTTCAATTTTCTTTGCTTCATATAACTAATGAATGTCATATCATTTATACAGTTATTTCCTCCTCAAACTTTTAAAGATATTTTTATTCTTTTTGTAATGTAGATAACCAGTATGCATTTTCTAGCTTTTAGTTAAACTTTCATATGTAATACTTTTGCCTTGGAAATTATTTTGAGCCTACTTTAATTGAATTATCCTTCTCTCTCCGTCTTTGACCTCCTTTGCAATTGGTTTCTTTCCTTTCACAGGTTACTCCAGATTTCATCACTGGAATGTTTAGGATCTGATCTGCATACTGAAGAATATTTTATCCTGTATGTAGCCACACTGGACTCATTAGGAGTATTTATGAAGTAAGAGCACAGCACATGAGTTTGGTATAATCTTACTCTGCACAGAAGGACCTATTACCTACAAACCTTTGACACACTCTTGATGTAGGTAAGCTCCTAAGTCATGCCTTCTTACTATTTTACTTCTTTCTCACCTGCAGTCAGACTCCTTTGTTTAAAGTTATTTACATTTGACATACTGTCCTTTGTTTCTATTTTTTTTTCCCGCCACATAATACTTGCATTGTTTTTGTTATTAATTTAACCTTCTTTTAGATTTACTTCTTTTATTTTTATTTTCTATACTCTACTTCAAATTTGTTTCTGAAAACAGTAAGTGAAGGGGTGATTCCCACTAGGCTCTTTGCCTCTGTTTGGTACAGTGCCATTATAACCATTTTGTTTATGGAGTATTACTGGGCACAGCTTGATCCATTTCCTCGTGAATCTTCTAGGATACCCTGTGGGGCACTGGGCTTGCTGGAGTCCCAGATCTGGTGTTTTAGACTTTTTTTTTTTTTTTTAATCACAATTTTTTAATAGTAACAGAAAACTACCATTAAAGAGCTGGCCTTACAGATTTGCTGATGAAGTATGAGCTATTAGGGTCCTGCCTAACATGTGGGTTATCTGCATACAATTATAAAAAAGAAAAAAAAAAGGAAATTTTGAAAGAGTCTGAAGTGTGTGTATGTGTGTATGTGGGTGTCTTCTTTGCTAGTTAGATGATTAAAGAACTCATGTGGCTTCTACCTCTAAGATAACTGGCTTTTTAAGGGGCTTGAGTAGATTTTGGTTGGTAAGGTTGATGTTAGTCAAAAATACTGTAAACCAAATTTATTCTTAAGTTATTGGGGCTGATGAGGGGATTACTAAATATGGGCCTGTTGTGTGGGTTACAGGGAGAAAGGCACCTCCTGGTCCTCCAGTCTAAGACTCATCATCTGTTGCAAGGTCACAGAACCAAGGTCCAAATTCAGAGGTGAAACAGATAATGGTGTAAGATACACATAGACTGTGAGAACACATAACAGACTGATGCCTTAATTTGCTTCTCTGCTTTTCACTCATTGCTTTGTGTGGGACACTCTCTGCTTTGGTCTGGAAATTACGCCAGCCTGCATCTCCTTCAGGCTGCAAGCATTTTGCTGGTGCACTTGGGTATTGCTCACAGTATCATTTGTCTCATCCTTGTGTGCTCACTTGCCATTCTTTTTTTTTCCTCTGTGCTTTTTTAGCGCTGTAAGCACACACCAAAAATGCCCAATGGCTCACTGTTCCAAAAAACACACCAGAGATACACATGCATACCCTCTTGTATTTCATAGTGGAATTTATAGCTCATATTTTCCATGTGCTGTGCAGAGTGTTTACCCTAGAGTATTTGCATGCCTATTTGGTAAGCCAATATTTGCGAAGGAAACCTAATTTGCCTTCAAGTTATCAAAATATGTATTAAATTTATGTCCAATTCCTCAGGTCCTAGCTGCAGTTTCTTTTAGAAAAGAGGCCTTCAGTCCTTCAGTACTCTCTTATGCCCTGATACAGTAGTGAATTATTTAGTTACATCTCAACAACTTCTTCGCAAAGACTAGCTGATTAATAAAGGAATCAAGTTGTTTCCTACTTGGTGGAAAAAACATATGCCTGTATGCCTATAAATCAACCTGTGCTTAGAAGCTGTGCCTGAAATCTGAGCTGTATTGTAAAGGTGGTGTTATGCCAAAAAATTTTAGGAGTAGCTGCACATTTTACTGGGTCTTGTAGCAACAGTTAGAGAGGGATGAAGACTGCGTAAGTCGGGGAGCGCCCTGATATGTGGGCCTTGGGAATCCAGCACGGTCTGTGCCTTCAGGGCCTCCCTTTTCAAGTCAGGCAGTCACCGGAAGGGAAAGTATGGGGAATAATGTGAACAAAGCAACTGCTGCTTCATTAGCTCTCATATTACTAGTGCTGTATAACAGCCTGTGTGATTATGAGTGCAAACCAACCAAACCCGTCGCCAACTGAATTAGTTATGGAGGCTAGTCAGTAGTGTGTAACTTGCCAGTTTGTAATTTGCCTGGGGAAAGGGGCACTGACTGCTACTGCAGGAAGGAAAAAGCTTGTGATGCCTTTCAGATGCTTACTTAGCGTGACAGATACAAGGGACTGCTTAATCCTTACTGTGTTTTATCCAGTTGTGAGAAGAAGATGTGTAACAGCGTGCAGTGTCTGCTACCCCTTGCCTGCAGTACTGCTTCTTGAGGCAGTATTGATTTTATGGTCTCTCTCTCGTATCATCAAATAATTTAGTGGAAGTAACAAAGAAAAATGTGCACTTCAAGATAAAGCTTAATAATTTCTTAGCCTGTTTTTGATAGGCCAAATCCTGGAAAATCAGTGGACTGTATTGTGAAAGGGCATTGACATTTGGGGCTCCCAATGAGAATTGATATTTCATATTAAATGTAATCCTGAGAGGAGCTTACACAATAAATTTTCACTGACATTAATACGAATGTCAACGTGAGTTATGGGTTCTCTGCAAAATTCATCCCTACTCTGGATCTGTCCCAGGAACAATTTTGCCCAATCGAGTCTTAAGTAAAAGCTGAGTAACAAATTCTGAATTGAAAGGTCATGAATATCTGCTTCCTTTCATTACTGCGATTCAAGCTTAAAGAATACTCTGTGCTTTCAGGATGTGGTCTTTCAATGACTAAGGCAGAGCAGTCAGTACTTTCCAGCACATGTTCCTCTGTCTGTTTCTTATTTATTTATTTTAAGTGCAAATGAAGTACAAAAATGTCACCTGGTACGATCACCATAATAGCTGAGATTTTTTCTGTAAAACGTATCCATAATTACTGAAATATCATATACAGGATCTTGATATTTCTTAAAAGATTGAAGTAATAGAAGCATTAGAGCTTATGAAACGATGTGATAGAAGTGAGTTTACATTCTGTTCCTGTCTTCAGTGATTTGGGATTTCAGTGTTGTGGCACAACTCTGATCCGATATTAAAAGAAAGCTTCAAGTATCAATACTTATCCATTATTTCAAGTCTGATTGTCAGCACACACTGTTTTCTTTTTTTCAAAAAAGAAAACTGCCAAAACTATTCTTGTCAGAAGATTGTTGGTAGGTTGATGCATAGGCCAGGAAATGCAAATCTGGAAGACTGCCAAGAAAACAAAAAAAAACTGTCAAGTGTAAAGAGATTTTGGATTTTTTTTTTTTTTTTTAATTACTGATTGGTCTGGTGTAAATGCACATGCTGAAGAAGTGAATTACATGTCACTCCTACTTGTTCCTCAGGTAAAAAGAAGCTTCTCTCTCAGAACCATTCAACATTGTGGCCCCAGTTATTCTGACCCTTGTTTACTTAAGCACATGATGAAATTATTATATACTAATGAAAAGTGGCAAAGGCAGGGCTTAACTTTAAACTTATTAAAATATGTTTCTGTAGAGGAGTCCAAACTCTGGATCCTGGGTTTTCCTCTTTCAACATCTTTTTAGTTCCTGTTTCAGAAACTAAATGATTTTTGTTGTTGTTGTTGTTGTTGTTGAAGCATTGGAGTTGATGCTCTTAGAAACTGTGATGTTCCTCCTTAATGCATCAAGATTGTTGATTTGGATCAACACGATGAACCTCTGAAGCTATAAATACAAGAAACCTAGTGCCTTCACAGCAGGTTCCTAGACTGCAAGGAACTAAGGCCAGTGTTAGGAATAAAGCTTAAAGCTCACTGCAGTAATATGGTGCACTATCATGGTAGGGTAGGGTATTCTTAATTGTGGGCTGTTGAACCCAGGACCTGTTGTCCATTACATTATCTGCCTTGCTGAAGCACAATCTAAAGAAGATCTCTACTGGAATGGCTGTACTAGACTATTGGTTTAGGCTGCACACAGAGAAAAGAAAGTTCTTGAAGAAACAACAGTAAAAATACCTCCTTGTCAGGTGGTGTAATAGGCTACACCCTAGCTGATGTATCAGCTACAAAAAGCAGCTCAACGTCTGCCCTGCGCTACAGCTGTTTGTACCAGTGGTCCAGCAACGCAGATGGAGGAGTGGGCTAAGAGAGATTTTCTCTTATGAATGTACAGAAAGCAAGTGATGCCTCCTTCAATACCAGCATTGTGCAGTTTTATTGAAGCTGCATCACTGATGATTTCTGCTGAAGAAGAAAATAACCTGGACACAGACAAGACCTTTGACTGCAATCACCATAAGTACTTGTGGTTTCTGCACCTGGGGCTGTAACCAGCTGTGTCTGCTATTTGAGGATGACACTGCAAGAGCAATTATGCAGTAGCCCTCCATGTTTTCCTCAACCTAATGACCACTCACATAGGGAAGCATTACAAGCTTCCCACTGCCTCTACACTTCAAAACTGGGCAGGAAACATTCATTTTATGTTTGCTGTTATGTTTAATGATTTGTGAAATCAACAGCCACAAAAATCACCCTCTTTTGCCAGGTATCAAGTTGAGATTATTTCTTTTTATGTCCATTGTCTGCTCTGTTATCTCTCCATTTGAGACTTTTCAGAAATACACTTGGGTATAATACCCTAAAACTCTTAAAGAAAATTGCTTTATCCAATGCTTAAGGCGGAGCTGAAGAGCTTTTTATGATCTAAAAATACTATAAAGTGCTTAAAGGAAGACTTAGCAGGGAATGGGAGGAAGCTTTACAGAGCTTATGTTCGTAGCCACTTAGCTTTTGGTTAATACGTATTACAGGAAGGGCTGAAGTCTCATGTTATTGGTCATCTGAGTCCTATTTTTAATGTAAATAGGGGCCAACAAAGCTCAAATCTGGTCAAACTGGTCCAAACTCTTCCTTAAGAGACTTTGGAGTATTGGGAGCCGTGGTGTTGATTTATTCTAAAGTAAATTTAATCCTTAGCCACAGAAGTTCACTGTATAAGTTTAAATGACAATATCCTGACCTAGCCTAATGTTAACATGTAAAAGGCATTTTGTTTTGATTTTAGTAGTATTTACATACTATGTATATTTTTATTGATAACTTTTCAGTGGTAGATAAGAATTGAAATCCTATTTGAGCAATGGATCAATGCAGGAAGACTAAATGCTTTGTCCAGGGTTATACAGTAAGTCAGTGGCAGAACTAGGAACAACATTTAGGTATCCTGATACAGAGCCCTATTCACTGCCTAGGAAATTACCATTTCTACTGTTTAGCTGAGCTATTCAGATTGTCCTGTGTGCTGCTTTGTGAGCTACGTTAAACTATTATTGGCTCAAAGGTGCTATTGAGTCAGTGGAGTTGCTCAGGGAATTTTGCGTGTAAATCCAGAGTTGATTTTTTGTCAGCCTGGTTTGAAAATGGCTCATTAGAATCTGGTCTTACAGTCCAAATGAACCAGCAGCATTCCATTGCCTATATCTCTGCTGAAGGTGCTGGTATTTTAATACTGCCTTCTGCAGAAAAGTTAACTGAAAATAGCTCTTAAAATTCCTTTCTTCCACTAACTTAACTTCCTCACTAAACCACAGGCTAAATAAATTTCTGCCTTTTCAAAAAGCATTACACTGAATTAAATATCAGCATAAGTGAATGAAAAATCAGCCACGTGATTCCTGAGAGATGTCTCACACATTCTTAACAAATTTCTTAGTAACAGTAAAGATTAGGCTTTCTGGTAACAAAATATGTGCTTTTTTTCTTTGCTTTTGATTTTTTTTTTTTTTCCCATGTCATTACTCCTCAGGATGCTTTGTCCTGATGTCCCTCTAGTAAATCAGAAAAGTTTTGTGGATTTCAAAGCTGGTTGGCAATAGGCTTCAGGGCACTGATTTACTTCTGTTTGCTTATTGCTCTGAAAATGACGCTATGGCTATATGCATGCCAGTAAGTAAAATGGACCTGCAGCAATATTTTGGCCCTGAGGGTAACTAGCTGGCACAGCTTGTCTCCTTATATCTGAATTTTCTTCCCATCTGAAAGTGGATGCCTACTAGAAGTGGTCTTTGGCCTATGCTGTTCCTGAGTCCATGCCTAGATGTTGTCTGGGAGAGTGATAGCTGATACATGCTCGTAAAGATGGGAACAAGCTGCAGCTAAATCTGTGCTCTTGTCCTACTAAGTGAACTGCTATAGCTATAGCATATGTGTACTTAAACACAACAAATGTTCAGTTTGCACTTTTTCAGCCTGCCAGAAGATTTGTTGAACTATGTTCACTTAGAGGGGTTAGGAACACCATACTGGTCTTGCAGTATTATCTCTAATGGATGGAAAAGACTTTTTAAAACATCTTTTTACTTCTATTACTAATTCAGGATAGTTTTAAACAAGTTATCAGGTGTTTTGGTCAGTTCTGTCTGAATTGAGTCTTGGGACAGAACTTTGCTGATTCCTTCTGTTGTGTAATTGGACTTGATATGCAGTATTTAATTTGGTTCTTTATACTTCTTTTTCTTTTCTTTAACTGTATTCCTTTAGTCCTCCTCATATGGTATTTGTCTTACCTCTGTAAGTTTGACTAGTTTCTGCTATTTGACCTTTAAATGCCTGGATGCAATTAAATTTCATGTAGAAATGAATTTATTATTTCACTATGGTATTAACTAGTAAAATAAAAGCTTCATTAAATACAACTGTCTAAGTTTTTAGCTTCTGAGAACCATAGCCTAGATATAGCTAGGGTTGCTATTTTTTCTTTCTTCTTTTGCCTGACTGTATACTTTCCATATATCATAATATAATGTTAGTTATTAATACCACTAAGATCATGTTCATGCTTTATACAAAGTTCTTTGTTCATTTGAACACAGATATTAGCAGTAACTGACTCTTAAAAGTTACTCTTAGGTGCGGAACACAATTCAGGGATATTTATTTCAGAAGAAATACTACAGTCTCTCCTTACAGTATGTAATTTGACCTTGTTCAAATTCATTTGTGAAACGTTTAAGGTAAACAGAGATCTTTTTCAAATTTTTTTTTTTTGGTGTATTTTTGTGCAAGTCATCTAATTAGTCTGGAGAAATGAAAAATGTCTTTCAGACAGCACTAAACTTTTTTTCCAGTGATGAAAAATACAAGGTCTTTTTTTTTTTTTTTTTTTCCATTCTGGAAAAGAAATCTTTCATTTTACAGAAGGATTACTATCCAGGATTAAAGAAAAATACTAATTGTGTCCAAATATCTACTATGGTTTAGGCCCTAATTGGGACAGTTGATGCTTGAGATCTGCCATTTCAGGAGTTCAGAGTCTTTGCTACTGTAACTGCAGTAACTGAGAGATGGAGAGGGTCACCAATTCTGGAGTGTCTATCTCAAAAATTCCCAAAACAAAGCTGGGATATTATATATATTTGGGCTTAATAGCCAAAGCAGCAATGCAGCTTCAGCAGGCATTTTACTAGGATAGGCTGTCTAGCTGTCATTTCAATTACATGTCTTTTTGATATAATAAATATTTTTGTACAAAATGCATAAATTCTGAGTAAAGCAGTGGATTTTTTTGGTTCACAATAGAATAATTCCTGAAAAAAAAATTACCGCCTCTTTCCAAATAATGGAAATAGGTAAAATAGTCTCAGAAATGCAGAGCAGAGCAGCAGAGTGCTTAAGCTTGTCAATAGTCCCAATGACTTCAGTGGGACTGTTAAACGCTATTGAACACACAGGTCAGCGTACACTGACATCATCAGAAATCTTACAGTTGATGTCAGCAGAAACGAATCTCACCCTATATGGATGGAACCTATTAAATAATATTGCCAGTAATAGTAAGGCAAGAATTTTTATTTTCTGGTCAGCGATTGTATTTAGAGGCCTGTATACAGTCAGGAGCCAGGTGGCCTAGCGCAGGCATGAGCTATAGTGAAAGGTGACCCTGCCTTTCTTGGAATGGGAAATATTTAGGAAATATTACAGCAGGTGGTACTGGTAAAGAGGCTATTTAGTCATGTAACACCGTATATTGGACATCAAGGGCAGGGCTGGGCAGCAGGTGTCCCATGTGGGAAGAGGCCATGAACCACCCTGTGCCAGCCATGGCAGGTTCCAGCCGACTCCGAACCACTGGCGCCCGCACGAGCCCAAGCCAATCAGAGAAGCGCAGGGGGACACAGGCGTGAGAAGCACAAAATGGAGGCAGAGAGGAGACAAAAAGGAGCACCTGAAGAAAAATGCGACTACATCCACTCAGAGAAATGGGAGGAGGTTCAGGGGAGCTGTGTGGAAGAGGATGTATTTGGGGTTATGGCTGAAGACAACCTCCCCACACACCAGGGCAGGGATGCCCCTGAAGGGCTGGTGGCCTGTGGGGGGAGCCATACCAGAGCAGAGGAGCAATAAGAATCAAGGAGCAGTGGAGGAAAAATAGTGAAAAGCAAGGGGCAGCAGAAATAAACCTCCACACACTGAACCCAACCGCCTGAGCTGCCCAGCACCACGCTGAAGGCTATAGCAAAATGAAGTGGAGGTGAGACTATGAAGGCGGGAAGAGAGATGTTGGACTGAAGCTGAGCCCGGAGAACGGGGAGACAAGGTGTTTCACTAAGTGTCTGATTAATTGTTTGTTTTCTTGTTTTTCGCAATGCCTGAATCAAGAATTAAAACTTAATGTTAAAAATTAGCATTAAATTAAATTGAAATCCCATGAGTTGACGTTTCTTTGCCCACAACACGTACTGTCTTACACTATGTAGTAACTGCTTATGCTATACAGTAGGTTATATATGCATTTATATTGAGGAAGCAGAGAGAAGCGGGACATTTTTGTTGCGTGAGATGGTGCTATAACATGAATGCATGTGCAGTGTCACAACAGATGGAAAAATAGCTGGAACTGGAGATTCCAAAAGCTGATAGCAATTTTTTAAGTCCAGAGAGTTTGCACCAGTTGCTGATTATGTTTTTGTTTGTATTATGTTAAACTTCTAGCCAGTATCAACACTTATATTATGTCACCTGCTGTTGTATTTTATTTTAGAGCTGTCTCTCGAACATTAGGCCACATGCCTGTGGAAGGACCACGTTGCTGGGCTGCATCATGAGCTACAGTTTCGTACGGGAATATCAGCTGCATGTATGGCAGAGGTTGTTGGAAGAGGTTTGTATCTCAGAGGTGATGGCCCTCCTGCAGTACATTGTCTAGGTGGGCTCTTTGTTTCAGATCTTGCTAGGTGAAATGTTGTGTCCTTATTCTGCAACCTCCCCCCACCCTGGATACATCTGGTCTGTGGGTCACATTGCCCTGCTAAAGCACTGACTGGGAGAGATGGTTATGGAGCAGAAAAAAGACTGGTTCCCCACTCATATGGGGGACACTGGTGTTGCATGCATGTGGAAGGCATCTCCGGCTAAACTGTAGCATAGGAGGAAATGGGTTTTATTATCATCTTCATTACATGAGACTTGGCAGTGTGAGACCAGATGAAAGGCAGACAAATTAGAGAATAAAATACACGAGAACTGTGAGCTTACAAGGATGAGACCACACAGGTCTGGATTTTTGGAAGACAGCATTTTTAATGATAAATGTGGTAATATTTGGGGGAAAAAAAATCCCAGGAAATTGCCAGAATTATTTCCTGTACTTTCTTTATTCTCTCCATCCTTCTCTTCTTTTTTCCACTAGTAAGTAAAAGGGAACTGGTATAGAAGAGAGGGGAAACTTCTTGCATGATATTGTTATATGTTCTTCACCAATATTTTTTGATAGAAAAGATTTTGCTTACTCTTATTATGTGTTCAATGTGCAAATTTAATTATCACAGGTTGGAGCTCTTTTTATTTGTGTAGTTTCCCAAGCGTTCAGAAAAGAAGAGAAAATTCCCAAGAAGACTTCAATTAATCCTGATGATTTTTTTTATTTTTATTTTTAATTGGCTGCGGGGCTGGTTTGTATGAATGCTGCATATGTAACATTCTTTCACAATGGGGTTTTCTCAACGAAGGAGGGAGTGGAGCTCTGTATACTGGCAGTTTCATGGTGTACTTGCAGAGGTAGTCTGGGAGGGAGAATGACAGTCTGCTCAGCAGGGATGTAGGAGGTGTTTATAATCAAAAGCAACACTTTCAGATTCAGTGGCAGAGGAACATATTTAGTGAAGAGAAATTCAAACGGTAGCTGTTTCAAAGATTGTGAATACCTCAGTTTTGCGGCTGTGCAATGCATGACTGCATGACCAAATGTGTTACTGTGGAGAATGGAAGAGAAGGAATGTAGCCTCCGCAAATATGTTTGAGTATTAAAGCTCTACAAAGTAGGTACCACTTGTTTGGGTGTCCTACAGGCTTGAGATGCTGATGATTCACTGACTTATTAGTTCACCTGGGTCTGGGAAGGCAATTTTTGAAATGTCTGCTACGTGGCTACTACTCATCCACTGACTGCCCAAGTCATTTATGCTCAGCCTTCAAGGGAGATAAATGTCTACCTAACTCTGCTCAGATCAGTGCGAATTAGACACCATTGCCTTTAAAGGTCTGTGGGACCTTTAAACCTCTGGGGACAGACACACTGTCTGTGAGAGCTAAGATCTGACTAGCTCCTTTACCTTGCTTAGGGTCTCATCAGCTGCAGGGTGCTTGTTGCTTAGGTTGATTATTGAAGGGCTCACCATATGAGATCAACCACAAATTGACTTTTCTATAAAAACACACGCCATTTAGACAGATGGCACCAGAACCCTTCTAAAATTTAACTAAGGATGACAAAGTATTGCTGCTAAGGGAGGTGGGATGCATGGCAGTGGCAAGGCTCAACAGACTGTTTCCAACTGGACCATGTTAGAATGAGACTAGAGACTGGGAAAACTGTCTTGAGACCTATGCTCAGCATATGCTATAGATGCATTTGGTTTCTCATCTGCACAACGGAGATCGTGGTTCTTCTCTAGGCTGCAGAGGGTTCAGAAATGCATTAAATTCAGAGCTGCTTAGACAGAACAGTAATAGAGCTACAAAAGAAAGAGAAATGGCATTCTAGTACTATAAACTTATTATTGTGTTATGCTTTTCAGGGCAAGTGTTATCTCCAAAACATATGTAGTAAGTTTTGTGCATCATAAATAGTAATAAAAATTAAAGCTGAAGGATATATGAGGGAGAGTGGGTAACAAAGAGTTGGTAGAGAGTTAAGGGAGCATGCTTACTGTTAGCTTAAATATATTGCAGTTTAAGTACCGTACATTTCCCTGGGCTTTTCTTTACTTTAAAACACAGGTTTCTCTCCAACTGCTTTAAGGAGAAACTGAAACCTACTCAGGAAAGTAATGCCTCTCCCTGCTCACCTAAGCCTAGAAGAAAAGCTACTAACATCTGTATGGTTACAGAGAAAAATAGAAATGGCGGTGCTGAACCCCCCAGGGTTATTGTGAAGATCATTCATTCATTTATTTGAGTTAGAAAGTATCACAGAAAAGTCTTAAAACATTAATAAATGGGGCAGAGTTGGGGTTTTCTGTTGTTTAGAATTTCTTACACAGTTCATAAAGTATAGTGTCTCAAACTGTGAACTGTGAACATAAAAATTGAACATCTCTGAAAAATTGTCCTAAAGAATGTGGGCATACTATATCTGAAGAACAAATTGACGTTTACTGTCTTAATCGAGTTAGCACACAAGTGGTAAATCAAACAGCAGTATAAAATTATGATAGTGATTGTTCAGATCTCTAGTCTTCTATAAAAGTATAGGAAATATGCTGCTGTGTTAGTGGTTTTGGAGTGGCAGCAGACATTCACAGGGAGACAGAAAGAGAAAGCTCCACTAAATGTCAATTTTATTGAGGGGGAAAAACAATAAGTCTATGTAATAAACAATCAGAATCCAAATCTGTAATTAATATATTACAGATACACCAAAAAATTACCTGATTTTTGCATTCTTGGCAGGATTTGCTTTTTTAGTACCCATATTAAATTAAATCCATCTTGAAAAAAATAAAGTGCTCACACAGAAACAGAATGACTTAGTTTTTTTTCTGTTGTTTTTATTAGTTATAACTTACACATATAATACCTGTCCTGCTTATACAGTAAGAATATATTTAAGTTTATGTACACATAAATAAAAGTTTTAGCTGTTGTGGCTCAGTGCCAGACTGTGAGTTTTAAAGTGCACGTAAGGACCAAGTGCATGTGTTTTTAGGCATTCCTGAGACTTGCTGAATCGTATTATCTCCTATTACAAACAGTGTGAATCTGTAGGGAGTGCGCTGTACTACTGAGTTAAGGCTATTTAGGGAACATATTGGGTAATAAATAAAAGTACCCATCCATTTAATGTTGTAGTCATGTAATGGTTAACTTACAGTGTGTGGTCAGGGTACCTTTTTGTTTTGACACTGCCTATGGAAAAAAAACCTCCTGTTTAATGTCACCGGAAAAATGCATAGGTCCCAGCTGACAAAATATAAAGTTATATAAACTTTTCTTTGATGTAAATAAGCTACTTTAATTTTTATCTTTGCTACTTCTTTTTATAAAGGAGATGTTTTGAGATGGAGGTATCTTGTTGTGACACAGATTGAAGTGTGCTCTTAATGGATCATCATTCCAAAACAAACACTGTTCCTTGGGGCTACTTCCAGATCAAACAGCTTAGAAAATGACTAAATATTCTTTATATTGAATACTGATTCATTGATATAATTGAAAGAAAAGCCACAGATCACAGAAATGGCAATATTTTAATGAAAAAGTTTTCATTCTGAAAGTAACAGAGCTTGTCATCATCATCAATGAAGCAGAAATATTAGTGTACTTTCTTTTGGAAACAATTTTTACATGTGATATTACCACTTAGAATATACATCTTTAAAAAGCACATAATTACCAGTTTCCCCAGAAATTTTGTAACTTTACAAGAATCACTCTGTGTATTTCAAAATTCCCTGCTGATGCCACAGTTTCTTCTGCTTTAGCCTATTCCATTGGGCTGCTGCATCTTATTGCAATAAAACCTTCCTGGTTTTACCTCATATGATGATTCTGATGATGGTAGCTTAAGAAAAGTTACTATTTTTCTGCTCCAAAGCTGTCATCCTCCTCTGTAACGTGTAGGTCACAGTGTACTGCTTCAGTACTAGCCCGATGAGTGTTAATTGACACATCTAGTTGTTTTGGTTGTGAATGCCAGCAAAGGGAGCAGTTGACTGGATCAGACTGGTGCAGGTATGTAGCTATATATTACAGGTCTGCGACACCAGCACCTGTGGTGTTGCCATTGCCCTGTCATATATTTTAAGAGGCGATTGAGTGGTTAGAATAATAAACTTTTACCACCAGAGACAAGATAGAATTGTTACTCAAATCACAAGCTCACTCTCCCTCCTTCCCCTCCTCCCTCCCATCTCTTAGTTCCCTGTGGCCATGTCATATTACATACCAGTACAGTAATTAGCAAGCTATCTTCGGAGTGAGAAGTAATGACAGAAGTGAGAGGGGAATGGACAGGTGGTGTGTGAAAGCATGTGGGCTCAAGCCGTTAATTTTCATGAGTGCAGTATTCATTTGTAAATATTAAATAAAAGCCCAGTCCTGCAGTATTTCCACAGACTGCTGGTACTGTCAAATGCTGAGAGAATGTGCCATCAGAGGCTGCAAATACTGAATGTCTTTCTTCATCTCTTACAGTCTCTTTACCTTACTGTGCTGTCTCACAAACATCTAAAGATTAAAGTGTTGGTTCTGTGTTCCCAGCCTCCCTGTGTTGGCTCTACCTTCGCACTTCTGCAGGGGAGGGAAAGAACTTTCTTTTGCTGGGTTACCTTTTGACTGGATTGGCTCCTCCAACCAGATGACTTCTTGATTAATTTTGATGAGATGGAGCATTTTGTAACGTATGCCTGCGATCAGTGGGGAAAACGGTGATGCAGCATTCTTGACTTAGCATGGTATCTGTGAATGTACAGTCCTGGAGTTGTTGGAAAGCACACACTCAGTTCCCTTGCAGCTGTAGCCTGCAGTTGGATCACTTTTGTAGTGGGAGAGGTATACAGAGTTTAGAATCAAAAACAGCAATGCAAAACTCCACACCAAGCAAGACTGATATTCAAGAGGAAAAAATTTTTGTATTTTGTTATGGCTCTTTAAAAACAAGCAAAACAAACATTTTCATCATTCACCTTCTTTCCTGGACAGTGAGTTCTCCTGATATGTGTTTTAGCTCTCGTTTAAAAGTTTGGGTAGTACTACTTGTGTAGTAACTCCACTTCACCAAACCTACTCTAAAAACATTTTTAGCTCTGTTGTCAGACTTGCCTTCAAAGGTGTTTGACAGGAAAGCACGTAAAACTGAAAGACCTGCTAGCTTTTGACAGCTGGCTCAGCTCAGGGGTGAAAACCAGGACAGAGCAGGCCCAAGAACTCAGGCTATATGAACACTCAGTATAAACATGAGACCAACTAAACCCTCCAGCATTATCTTATCTCTTTGAGAGCAGTGTGATTACTTGCCAGGGCAGAGTCCATGTGGTCCCGAGCATCCGTATAATAGCTAATTGGATGAAAGATGTATCCTTTTCCACCACAGTATTCGGAGCATGATTGGCTTTGTTGTAAACCAACTACAGTGTAAAATACACAATGCAGTTAACTCTTACATACCCTGCTACTTTCCATGAACATTGCTTTACTACTGATATATTTTTAAGTATTCATCAAACCTCATAAGAGATGAAACTGCATACAATTGGAAGGATGCAGTAAAGACCTGTGATAGATTTTAGAGGATTACAATGCAGGATTTATGTGCACATGATTTATATGACTTTATCACATTTGAGGTAGTAATTAAGTTTGCCAATAAATTTCTCAGCCATGGACCATTTTTCACTTTAATTTTATAACAAGTGTTATCATAAATGGCAAAAAATAAGAGAGACAGAGACAGACTTATCAGGATAATCTAATCTTACATAAAATGCAAACCTCCCCCATGAGAAAATTTCTGATCAGATGACACACAAAGTCACTTTATCATTTGACAAGGTTGACAGATATAAAAAGTTAGGATCTCTTTAAATGTCAAGAGCTAAAATGTCTTTGTTATTGGTAGCATTTCTAGGATTTGCAAGGGAATTTTTAGCACAAGATAAATATTTCTGCCTCATACCCTTCCTTTATAAGGATCTGTCTGTCAGGAAGTGGAAAAAGAATGAAGAGAAAATTTAGCAGCACTACATTTCTTGTCAGGGTCCCATTTATATAACTATAGGCCCAGTATGATCTCAGCCATGAAAACTGTTTAGGTTTGCATTTAAGGAGTGGAGGTGATTACATTTGTTTGTGCTTGATATTGAAATGCTTGAGGGTATGTGCTGCCATACAAAGAATGGAGAAGAAGCATCAGACAAGTCAAGTTTGACCTAGTAGCACAAGACAGAGCATCTTTTAAACCTGAGGTACACACTTTACTTGTTATAGGGCTGCCTTTGGAAGTCAGACGTCCTCGTGTGAGACTGGAGAGTTATTAGAGTTGAATTATACAGAAAGGAAGAAGGATGTTTTGGGGAACCTAAGTATTATCTGAGACCAGTATCTGGGCTATTGTCTGAGAACAGTACAATAAGAGAAAAATTATGTTACTTTATAACTTGCTTTGAAAGAGAATTAACTATTTAAAGAAAGGTATGGTGCAGAAGATTTGTAAAAACAGCATCTGTAGTTGTTTCTCTCAGAATGAAATATCAAAGCTTACAAACCTTAAGCTTCAAGACATATGGTCAGATGGGATTTCACTTCCATGTAGGTGCTGCATATATTGGTGCGTCAAGGGAATGTTTGTTGCCTCAAGAACAACTGCAGCTGACAGACGGTCTGAGGTCCAAATTACCAACCTAATTACCTGTGTACCATGTCCTTCATGGAGACCACCCAGCCGGGGGGGAGTGAAAAGCATGTCTGTAATTGACACCTCTGCTCCTAGTTTGGTACAGCCTCCCCAGGTTTTGGGGCTGAAGGTCTAGAGGTTAGGTATAGTGAGCCAGGGAGAACTGAAGCATCCCTCAACTATCTACTTACATCAGTCCTTTTGTCCCTCCCTGCCCACACACTTAAAGCTGCTTGGGATCCTTGTTGGTGTTCCTTATAGAGAAATCACTTCTACCTTTCTCTCACTTCAAGTATTCTTCAAATATTATACTTCAGTTACTGATGATAGAAATTGACATACAATACAATTTTTAGAGTTGTTTTTAACATTAGCACTTTGGCCACGAAAACTTTACCAAACTTGTGTTCACGCTGTTCTTTTTTCTCCCTTTCTTTTTTATAGCAAAAATAAATGGGTAATCGGAATATATTTCAAAATAAAACTTCCCAGAACAGAAAACGAAAAGATTGCAGGACCCATACTTTAAAATGAATAGCATTTTTAATAAACATGTTGTATCATTTTGAAGTGGAAGGTGAAAATAATACTCCATGTTTGAATTTTCGGAGTTTTCAATTGAATTTTCAATGTTTTTAAAAACAATGGCAAAATAAGTGTTTGAGAAGTTCTAATTTAGCTGGTCAAAATCTTTTGTCAACACCTTTTTTTCTGAAGAAAATTTCTAATCATTATTGCTCATTTCACTTGTAAAATTATTGCTGCTTTACTTGCCAGCAGTGTACGGAGCTAATCATCAACCTGTGCTGCCTGTGTGTTACCAACACCGATGAAGTTTCCCCAGCTACAGTGGAATCCAGCTCACCCACTCTGGTGGGTTTTAAATGCTTACAGGAATGAAATCTAGTTTTAATTAATAAAAACTCTTCAGTTGAGACAGGTGTGTTTCTAGCACAGCACCTTTTGAGATAAGTGCTTGAGGTTGCAGTGGGGTGATCCCAAACCTTGGTCAGTTCAAACAGATACTTTAGGAAGCTCCCGTGATACTATTCTGTTTCTGTGTTTTTGAGAGGAGTTGATATGAGGTTTCAGAGCAAGGCTGGAATTAGTTACTTTGTTAATTACTCAGGTAGTTCCCTGGCTCCATACACAAGTCGTGTTACTTAATCTATGGTCTTAAATATATAATCACAGAATCGTTTAGGTTGGAAAAGACTCATAAGATCATCAAGTCCAACCATCATCTAACGCTACCAAGTCCAAATTTTGCAATTTTGCTTCAGATTATAAAAAAAAGGTGCAAGAAGAGGGGAATCTGATGTTCTAAAAGTCTAGTACAGTAAAAATAACCTATTATCCCAGTATATATACATATTTCCCTGCAGTTTCCTATCCTTTTGAATTATATTAATCCTGGTTTCCCCTGCTGTAAGTAGGCAGTGCTTCACTATGGGGAAGTTAACAATGAGAAAAAATTCCTCAGCTTTGAGGAATGATGTTATAATTTGGCCTACTTTTTAAAAACAGAAGCTGAACCTAAAAAAAAATGCTTCTATTTCAATAGTATATTTTTTCTGATAACATTTTAGGATATTTACACCTAATGTCATTACACATTGTAATTATATAATTGCACATCTTAATTATACATTCTCATTATTTCATCGTGCATACTACAACAATTAAGTAATTAGATCTAATTGTACAAATTAGACCTAATTGTATAAATACATGACAATGGCATAAAAATGGCCTGAAAGAATGGGGAAGACTTTAATTAAAATGCAAGGAATGCTCTATGCGTCACAAACCTATGCAATCAGGGGCACGTGCAGCACAAGACCGATCCTGTGCAGTGATTAGCACTGATGGATGGCTCTTACTTTTTTTTAAGGTGAGAGTGCTGAGTGCTTGCAGAAGCAGGTTCTTGGTAATCATTTTAGAGCCTTGGATTGTGAGCTTTTTTTTCCGACTTTGGGCCTTACATTGCAATTTCAAAGTGATTAATTTTTGGTGCACTGACACATCTGTGCCATGTGTGTAGTTATTTACTGTGTTGGTCTTCTAGGCTATGTAGGCTCTATGCATTTATTTAATCTATCCCTCACTTCCCTCAGACTTCAGTTTCCTGTTCCTGTTGGTAGGAATTATGGGCTGTACCTATCTCAAACCACGAAACTCATTAGTATGCAGTCATGAGCACTGCTGTATCTGCCCAGGCTGCAGAACTAGCAGCTAGCCTCCTCCCAGGCACAGTTTTGACTTGTGCCAAATACCACATTCCCAGATAATGCTCTGGTACACGTCAGGGGGACAGTGTAGGTCACGGGCAATTTCCAGAAGGCAGTATGAATGAAGCTGTCCTGTCCTAGGTGCAGTGACAGAGCGTTTTGTTGTATGGACACAAACTGTGCAATCCCACTTGCCAAAACCAACCAGGAATAGACCCTTGTCCTGTCTAGTTTTTCAGTGTAACTATAGCCACAGAGCCCATCTCATGAGCTAATCCCAGTCTTTTAGCTAAGATCATGCTTAAGATCCAGTGTTCTCAAGTTAGGTCACTTTTTCTGATGAGACTGTTCACGGCCACCACACTACCGTAAATGCAGCCTGTTAGTGAGGCTTCAATACTCTGGCCAGACTGTTGGTTTTTGCCACACAGAGCTTGATAGGTGCAAATATCATCTGAAATTTACAACCTTTTGGACGTTTTCTTTGCCTTACTAATAATTATCGACAAAAAGTAAAGGTAATTCTCTGCTATAACTGCATATCTGAGCTCCTGATGGAGAATGCCCTGCGTCACAAAAGTCTCTGGATGCCACACATAGAAGCAGCTCTGCCCTGGCTGTGGGCTTGTTCAAGAAAGCGTAGTGCGGATGTGCAAGCAACAAGGCATCATGGTAAGATGGAGCCATTTCAATTTTTGGCCATTTTTTATTTCTTTTCAGAAGATCACTGAATTAAACTGATTTTTCTCACAAAATGGGAAGTGATTTTGCAGCAAAAAATAGTCTAGATGAAAAAAAAATCCACACAGTTTGAACAGAAAACTTTTGTTCAGCTCTACTCAAATCAGTTTATTTCATAAAGCTAAATGCTTTCTAAATATTAATTGATATATCGTGACCATATTGAGAATTCCCTTGCATAGGCTTCTTGACCCTCAAGGCTTTCTTCCAGAAGCTAACCAACTAAAGGAGAAATAGCGATGTCTTTGGAAAAAAAAGAAATCTAATTTTAATTGCATCTTCCATTGGAGATTCACCAAAATAATCTGTTTAATTTCCCAAGGGAATATATTCCTGCCTTTTGTAGCACAATGGAGAATGTGTCCTATCTGACAGAGCTTTCTTTGTTTGTAACAGAAATTTTGCACTGGCTATGAAATTAGGGGATAGATTTTTTTTTCCCCCCATAGTAAATACCTTCATTTTCCTCCTGGAGGTTCCCCGGGAAATCTGAAAGTACCCCAGTCTTTTACTTATTTACCTAACCATGTATTATGTTTTTCAAAAAAAAAAGAAAATGGAGAGGAAATTTCTACTCTGTTGTAATGCTTCTACAACATTTGCTACCATTTATTTTGTGCGCTTGCAAGAATAAAAATGATTAGTTCTTACTTTGCTCCCCATTCCTCTGTCTGGAATGAAAAGTATGCCAAATATATCTCTGCTGTAAGTCCATTGGAGATAATGGAGTTGCAAAAGGTTTGAATACTACTCGTTGTGTCTAACCTGTAACCTCATTTTCAACAGGATAGAAGTAGAGGTTTTCTGTGCCTTTATTTAGAGCTGCAGCTTCCATTAAATTTAATTACTTCTCCCTGTGGTTGTAAATAGAAGGTGTCTCTTGTTAAATTTAATTCTTTTTCCTGGCAGCTTGCATGATAAAGGTATGGCTACTAAATGAGGGTATCTCCTAAATGGAAGGAGATTGAATCAAGGATATATTATATAGGAGAAGATTTCAATTTTAGGCTGAAACTGGTAAGCCTCACTGAAATAAAAATCACAACTATTACAAAACATGCCAAAATTCCTTGATTAAAAAAAGGAGTTGTCTTCTAGAACTAAGTTGTAAGTGCAAGAAAGCTGAGCATAGGGAAATAAGCTAGAGGTGCTCACTGAATAAAATGAATTATTGTGATTAAGGATGTTAGGTTATTCTTTGGGTGCCTGGTTTTCTGATAGGTATAAAGGAAAAGACTAAAAAAAAGATTTTTTTTCACCTTATAAACTCTCTTGATAAAATAACTTAAGGATAAATCTGTAAGTGCGTGTGGGCTTGTTCTCTTGAGCTACAGCTGTAGCATCATGCATTGGGAAGAATAGAGTAAGATTTCTGTATCGACAACTTCTTTATTTTTATTTGTTACTATACTTCTCCTAGTGTCTTTCTTCCATTATCATATTTCTGATCATTCTTATGCTTAAATTTGACCCCTTCCCTTGTTGATGTAGCTCTTACTTTAGATGGTGCAAAGGATTCAATAAAGTTTTCATTAGTCCCTAGGAAATAATTTAAATAATAACCTTAGAGCTGTGCTGCACTCACCTTTGTCATTCATAATCATCCTGTTCATCCATTGCATATTTTTATCAAGATATTTTCTACACAGCTATGAATATACATATTTATGAAGTACTCATCACCATGGTATCCAAGTGCACTTCAATTTATTAAAAGGATTATATGACGTGGTTGCTTGTAACAGCAGGGGGTTGGACACAGTGACGCAGGTTCCTTCCAGTTTCATTTTTCTGTAGATTAAACTAACACCATAAAACATTTCCCTAAAAATAGGTACTATTCGGAAGGTCACTATATATTTAACATTTAAAAGAGCAACAGTTTTGTCGCAAAGTACATCATGAAATGTTCAAGGACTCTGCATTCTGGCTCCCAGATGGGCTCTCCTTAGCTGCAGCTAGAAAAGCTCAACCTAAAGCAGGAAAGCAAGCAGCCACAAAGTAGGGGAAAATGAAGTACCGAAGTATTTCTCTGGACTGTTTTGCCAGCCGCTCTGAGAGGCCAGAGCCTGGGCTTTTCCAAGGAGCTGTGGGCAGCCCTTGTGCCTGGAAGCAGGCACTCAGGGGGAGTCTCATCAAAGCAGGGTGATGACTACGGAAAGTCATTTTGGTGACAAGTTTTAATTGAAAATGACTGTTTCTGTAGGAAACTGACAGAAAGTAGAAGAGGGCAGGGCAGGAAAGAAAAGGACTACAGGAAAGAGCCAGTGGATGTACTTATCTAGGCAGCAGAGTGGAAGTTGATGCTCTGAGCTGGGCAGAAAGGGTCTGTCCCAATTCCTCTTAGCCATTAGTGGCATTAATGCAGCCTTATATTGGGGCTTTCTTAGTCCTGCTGAGAAGTTCATTAGATGCATGCCACGCTAACGTGGTTTGTATAGGCACATCTGCCCAGCTTAGAGCTCTGGCAGAAGAGCCTGTGTCTGTTTGAACCTGTCCCTGTAGGCAGGCTCTTGCAGGCGACAGGGTTGGTGTAGGTAGCCAAGAGTAAATGTCCAGAATGAGGACAGAAGAAAGTAATATGATATTATGCATTAACATATATGAAGACCACGAAGTAATCAGTTGCATTTCCCCGAGTAGAACGCTCTGTCAGATTATATGTTAAGATAAAATAAAACTATGTTGCATATAGACTATGCTGTGTATGACTAGCTTTGTATGTGGGATGCACAGTTCTAAACCCAGCTTAGCTGAAGGCCTCTGAAATGACTCTCACAAGGAAAGGTCAGTAGGCTATAGATCCATTAATTCATCTTTCTGATTTTTGCATTTCTCAGTGTGTGAGGCAAAAAGTGATCATTTGGTTTCAAAGGTCAGACGTTAATGTTGTTAGCAAGTCATTCTGGATACGTATTGTAGAACAAAATTTTTGTTTTCCAGCATGTCCATCAACATTTGTGGGCCAGGCACCTAAGAAGTTTTAATTTGTAAGGGGTTTTATTTGCAAAGTAGCCAGTGACAGCAGAATTATAGTTGTGCTGATGCAGTGTTATTGCACCAAACTTAGAACAGTAAATCATTATAACCATTCTAAGAGGAGGACTCTCTGTTATGATGCAAGGTTAATACTGTTATATTCTTAATGTGTTTTAAAAAAAAAATGATAAAATGAGTAGTCAAAAAAAATATGTCAAGTAATGCAATTCTAATAAATATTATTGTTTTCACTGTTTGTTAAATGTTGCCTCTAATGATGCTCGTCATTTGATGCGTCGGTGCAAGGACTGTGTTACATAAAGAATAACAAATGTAAAAAAGTGTAGTCCTTTCTTGAGACTTGATCTTTGCTCATTTTCAAACACAGCTCTGGTGGAAGCAGCAGAAGATGCTAAAACCCAAGAAAATTGAAGTACTCACAGTGTAGCTGTATCTCTTTAATGGTGTAAAATTTTTGAGGTGACAAAAAAAATCCCAACCCAAAACACAAGAACCTTGAATGTCTTGTGTATATTAGGAACATGATCTCAGCATAGATGCTATGCCCAAGGTAGCTTTAGATGTAGCTGGCTTAGGTGTGGTGAGTAATGAAGCTGCCTTGGCATGTGTTTGCTAAGCAGGCAATCTTCAATCTGCTCAAATTGATACAGTGCACTCCTGATCCAACCAGTTAGTCAAGAACACCATTTCAAGCCAAGTATGGTTTTATGGAAGACTGTTACCTCCACAGACTCATACATTGACTTTGAAACGCTCTGTTCAGGATTCAGACCAAGATTCTTTTAGCAAGGCAAAAGAATTGATCACTATATTCCCACCAGAACCTGTGAAGAAATGAGCTTTGTGTGTAAGAACATCTTTCACTTATATATTTCTGTAAGACTTTGGTAGTTTAAAGACATTTTAAAATAGGGAAAACTTACACTTAGTCACTTAACATGGCCTTGCTGTAAACAGAAACACAGCCCCAAATATTTATTGAGCCGTGGATGTGGGCAGTAATTTTTTTTGGCTGTTAATTTGTTAAACCATTGTGGATATGGTATGATCACTGGTTTACTAACAGATGGACATCCTTTTAAAGCCAAGCTGTTACATGTTTTTACCATTTTAGTTTGGATGGAAACCAGCTTTTTACCTTATGCTGTGCTTTTTATTTCTTAAGTCAGAGGACAAAGTCACTTCCAAATTGTGCTTTTAAAAGTAACGAACACTTCTATAATCCACACGGATTCCTTCACCACACCAGTATTTGCCCTGCCAGTAAAATATCAAAGTCTGACCTCAGGGCCTCATTTACTGCTGGATCCTCTACCTAAATCAATGAAATGCCATTCAGTTGATTGACGTCCAGGTACAACAGACTCCGGAGACGTCATGGCAGATGCCAGGCCTAGGGATATTTTGTCAGACTATTCTTTGTTCAAGTATTCCACCATTTGCTGTTTTTGCCATCTGTCATGCTTTGCTTAGTGACTCTCTTTGTTCTTTTTGACTGTGTGGCTAGCAGGCACTGCTGCCTATATTTGATACATAGCTCCTGGACCAAAATCTGATCCAACGTCCAATACCATTATTATTAACATTCACTACTGTAAATGTAAATTTAAAATTTTGGTAGTGTACAATGTAGTCTAAACAAGGATGGCAGTAAATAAATTAATGGATGTTTTCACTAGTTTCTTAGTCAAAGAATTGCACCTCTGAACATGATAAAATACATTACCCAGCATATTTTAAAATGAATATTGTGTTTTTATATGCAACTTCTTTATTGATTCCAAGGGTTGATGTCAATACTCCTTATTGTATAACCTTTCTCTGAAAATTTCAAACAGATGAATATTAGCAGAGGTATAGGTAGCTGATAAAGAATGGGTTTAGATAATATGACTTTCTCTTCATTTTCCTTAGTGCAAAAAACAAAATATACAGTTTTTACTCAAAAAGAAGAAATTAATTGAAAGAGGAAAGCAGTTTGTTTAAAGAAACTAAGATATGTTTAAGTTTACAATCCTTACTAGGAAACTAGTAGCAAAAGAAGAAACTAGGAAACTAGGAAAACAAAAAAACTGGTAGATATAATTAAATAGAGAGCATTAGGTGACACTTCAGAGGCAAATCTTATGGAAAAACATGAGAATAGCTTGCAGCTTCTCAGAAATATGGTACTAGTGGCAGAAAGGAAAGAGATTGACTTGGCAAAACCATGAACTCTTTACGGACATCAAAAAATTGAAATATGGGAGAAGTATAAATTAATGAAATTATTAGGGATGTGTATAAGGAAATTATAAAAAAATGTAGGGACAAAGAAACACATAAAATGAGACACAACTAGAAGGAGATATCAAGAGTAAGAGGAAATAGTTATGGAGCTATATTATCAGCAAAATGAATATTGAGGAAAATATCTCACTTTTCACTGACGACCAATTATGCTGAAAGAAAAAAAAAAGTGTTTAGTGGTTGCTTTTTGTATCAGTTTTCACAGAAATAAATGAAAAGTTCATTTATGAGGAGCAGCTTAGTACAATTATTACCACAAAAAGGCTCAAGAACTTAGGCAAGAACATGGTAGAGAGTGGAGAGATGAAGTAGATATTTTCGTATCAACTCCCTGACAAGATTCATCATAGGCTAGTTACAAAAAAGAGTAATGGTTCCTAGTACTTATTTTGTAAAGGATACCTGACAGAAAACTGAACAGATGTAGTTTTTTATTTTTTGAAAAGGAAAAAAGAGAGCAAAGGAATTATAGATCAGACAGCTGCAATTTCTAGAATAATAACCACCAAACTTTGGAACAAATAACCCAGCAAATGTTTGTAAGAAGGAAGATAATAAGGAAATGAGTAGCAGACCTTTTTAAAAAAATGCATTAAACCAAACTAGCTTAGTTTCCTTTTGTAGCAGAATAACAGATCTTGTGGGCTGTTACTCCTGAAGTGTTACTTGGGATTGAATGGGGATTTTCTACATGAAGACAAGTGCAAAAATTGGGCTAGTTATGCTAGTCATGGCTGTCAGGCTGCGTGACTCCCCAGCAGTTGTAAATTCCTGCCTTCATTACAGTGCCACTTTTTGTGGTGTCTCGTCGATGTGAGCTCCCTTCCATGGTCACAGAAAATGGAGTTTTAAAACCAAATTTATGTTTTAGCAGACATTCTAGTCAACTACCAGGTAAAGGCTGGAAATTAAATAACTTTTCAAAAACATTTAAAGAAAATTGCAAGAGATTATAAAATAATTTTAAATCTTTTCCTCCATTGTAAATCACAGTGGAGACACAGTGACAGGTCTTTAAAATATCAGCTATTATATGAAATTTAAATGTGGAATAATGGGAAAAAAGGACTTAGATTATTTCTGTCTTCTCCACTCTAGCATGATTTAATTGAGTAACTGAATGCGGGGGAACAGCAAGGGCCAGCTGCCCACAAAGGATGGAGTGCAGGAGCCAAGCACAGGAATAACAGCCGGCAGGGCAGCAGCCGTGCCAGCCTGGACCCAGATCCCTGCCAGTGAGGCCAGCAGAGCAGACCCACAGACCATGGTCACATTCATTCAAGACCCCAGATCAGCAGGCAAGTTCATGGTGATGGGGCAGGTAAAGTTGGGAAATCAGTCTCCAGGTCTGGATCAGGCCTGGTGAGGATAGCCAGCATCAGACACAGCCCTGTGATCACTGGGCAGGGCCGTAGTGATGAGGCAAGTCTGAGGTCAAACAGGGAAGTCAGTCCACAGGTTGGGATCTGGATCAACAGGGCTGGTGGTCAGTTGAAGCTGTGCTGGAGATCAGTGCTCCCACAGCAGAGCTCAAACAGGAGCTGAAGGTCCTGGGCTGGGCAGAAATGGGCCTGTGAGCAGCAGGGTGTAGGGAGAGGCCCTAGGTGAGGCTTCTTTTAGTGCCCTCAGGGCAACTCAGCCACACATTGCTACTCCCTGACAATTGTTCAGGTTTTATGTAAGCAAAGTTGTGTAAAGGATGATGACAAAAAGGCCTTTCATGTATGTGCAGTTGTATTTAAAGCTTCAAAACATTTTCTAAGCAGGTTTAAGATTTTTTCTTTCTCCCTTTGTCATGCTATTATGACTTTGTGATTAGAGTTATAGCCAACAGTGACTGGTGAAACTGAAAATATTCAAGAATTCAGACTTAATTTTCGTAATTTTCAAAGCTCAGCTGTTTGTCCAAAGCTGCTAGGAATTGTTTACCACTGCTATCCATCTACTGTAGTTGTCTCATCAATATGTGATATTCTGTAAATTAGCTACACTGGCATAAGCCAGAAGTGTTTGCAGCTTCAGTGCTGGTGGAGCAGAAAGGATTAAGCTCCTCTAGTAAATAGATGCCTACTGTAACCACACATCTGACATTTGGTGTAAGAGCAAGTAATGTCTTTTGAGTCTGCAAAACTTATCAAATAGCTGGGACACCTGCTCACAGTTGCATAGATTCTCTTTGTTTATTTTAACATTTCGAATTTTCCTCTGCAACAAAATTTGTCTGATCAGAAACTCAAAAGGCATGTACACAGAGTGTCACAACAATGCAGACCTTACCAAGGTCTTACTGCTTTGGAAGTTAAAATCCAGGCCAGTTTCTGGTCTAAGTTTTCAAAGGGACTGTAATGCATATTGGCAAACCGAGAAAGTTCAATTCACTTTAGGACATGTAAGTTGTTTTTGTAAATTAACTCATCTTTCCTCGTTGTCAGCAAAGGGGGCAAAAAAATTAAAAATGTAGGGAATAAGCTAAATACTTAAAGAAGGCTTTAAATATAAGCTGTATATGCTTTGTCATTTGTAACAGGCTTCCATTGCTATAGGAATCTTCACTGCTGGATGACATTAGGAAAGTACCTTCAAGGCATCTTGTTGGTCTACAAAACAAATGGTGAGTTTTGCCTATAATTCCTTGAAAACTATTCCCTCCTTGTTGCCAGCTAAGTGTTCTTCCACACAAAAGTCCTTTTGTAACCACCACATAGAATTTGGACTTTGGCAGTCCTCTTGCAGGCAAATAGACTTAAACAGCTAAGTTTGCAAGTCATTAATTTTTCTAGGCTAATGGTTGTGGTCTCCCAGGGAAGAAATGTGATTCAGAAGTATTTTTAAGAAACTGTTCCTTTTTTTATTTCTCTTTTTTTTTTAATCACCAAAAATGTACCATAAGTCAACCTCACAGCATCTCTATTTCATACTTTTACTACCAGTTCTGTCTTGCTTCACTATTTAGTAGATAAACTAATAGATTTATCAAGGTTCCCTGCTAAAAGAACTTAAAAGCCTTCACTGACCATCACAGGCAGTGTAGCCTTTTAAGCCTGTTAAGCAGAGTGAGTTTTACTGCTATCACAGTATCCTGGAAAATGCATAATTTATAATTATTGCTTTGAGTTCTAGTTTACTGTGCTATACTGTGTACACTTATTTGGCTTCTGAGTCCTTAAAAATAGTAATACGTTTTATAGAAGATGCATGTATACGCTAAATAATCGCAGGACTTTATATTTGCTTACTTACAAATTTATTATAAACTTCTCAGTGAAACATTTTTCAGCAATTTGGAGCCTAAAGCTGACATTCAGAATTACCTGAACGTAAATGAACTGTGTATATTTGAGGAAAAACACTGCTTAATCAGTACAAGTGCCAAGTACTATTTATAGGAAAGGTTTATCAAATGGACAAATGCAAGCTAGGAAACAGTGGTAAGGATTCTAGAGAAGTTTAGTGATTCACAAGATTGAACACAAGTCAATTGCTGTGGCAAAAATACCCACAATACTGTTAGGTATAAAGAGAAGCATAGCTGAACACTCCTTCCAAGTGAAATTCAGTGGGCTTTTGATGTCTCTAGTGTCTGACCTTAGGATTGAGAAGACATCTTCAACACATTTTTTCACAGTCTTTACAGATGTTTGAATCTTTTAGTGGATTTCCATAAATGTATCTTTTTTCATGGGATCTGGGGGAACACGTAAAGGAGCAGAATGAAGGTTTGAGCAGTTTTAAATCATATTTTTACTTTCTTGAAGAAAAAGTATAGGAGTTGATATTGCTTTAGAAAAAAACAATGAACTTGCTTGTTCTAGTTCATCCTTTCACTGGAAGTCATGGGAAGTCTGTCTTTTAGGATATCTGTGTTTCCTCAACTTCACCAGGTTCTTAGTGCAGACAGCTCACTCCATATGGTTTCACAGACTGAAACAGGTGAAGGAGAACAGATGACTCTGTCCTTGTGTTATTCTCCAGACTCTTTATCAGGTATCACTTGGATCAGTTTCCCCACAGTCACAACAAACATAGCTAGCTAAAGTCATTTTGTGAGTGCCTACATCCTTCAGAGACCCATTCTTGGTGGTAATTGGCTTGTTGCCCTTGCTAAATATTTTCTATGGTAGACTGCTTAAGTAAACAATTGTCTTCTGTCAGTTCCTGTCCACTTGAATACTGTGCAACATGGAAAATAAAGAATACACAGGCAAAGGCAAGTAATCAAATAAACCATTTGTGTTCTGACATAGGCATATTCAGAGATCATAAACTTACAGAAAATTCATGAATTGTACAGACAGATTAAATAATCAGTTATGTCTTAATTGGGAAGAATTAGAGTCTTTGAACTGTGGACAGATGCATGTAATTAGAAAGAAGACAGCATTATTTTCAATAAAAGAAGGCAAACCAACAGCAAGAGAACAGGTGCATAAATGTCATGGACCAATAAAACTTAGCACAGGTGCATTACGAAGTATGTGGTGAAGTTGAGCAAGTTCATTCACTAAAGACTGCAATCAGTTTGTTAATATATAACATGGAATATGGCAATACTTTTGCCATATAGCTTTACCTCAAGTAATACTTTTACTGCTGGATATAGGCAAGTATTTTTTTTTCCCTTTGCTAATACTAATATTTCAATTTGCTAAGCATTTTTTACTCAGTGTTCTATATTAACATGTGCTCTCTATATATCTTGAGACCGAGGTACCAGTTAATAGCCAAATGACAAGTTTTACTTATGTTTAGATATGTATCTTTATATTGTAGCCAAGATGGTTTCTATGCTTCTAGTTTCCTAGATGGTAACTATTAGACATAGTTCTTCAAGCTCTTTTGAGTGGTAGTGGATGGCTTCCCAGGAGCACTGTTTAGTCCACAGGGTGGCCCCTCTTTGGCAGTAACTGAGAAGAACCAGCAAAAGATACGATAGGATAGAATAGAATAGAATAGAATAGAATAGAATAGAATAGAATAGAATAGTTCAGTTGGAAGGGACCTTCAAAGATCATCTAATCCAACTGCCTGACCACTTCAGGCCTAACCAAAAGTTAAAGGATATTATTGAGGGCATTTTCCAAATGCCTCTTGAACACTGACAGGCATGAGGCATCAACCACCTCTCTAGGAAGCCTATTCCAGTGTTTGACCACCTTCATAGTAAAGAAGTTTTTCCTAATGTCCAGTCTGAACCTTCTTGGCACAGTTTCATGCTGTTCCCACACTTATCATCAGCAACCAGGGAGAAGAGGTCAGTGGAATCCTCAGGAAGAAATAGAGAACAGTGAGGTCACCTCTTAGCCTTCTTTTCTCCAGACTAGGCAATCCAAGTGTCCTCAGCCTCTCCTCATAAGGCATGCCTTCCAGCCCTTTTACCAGCTTTGTTGCCCTCCTCTGGACGCTTTCAAGGACCTTAACATCATTTTTATATTGTGGAGCCCAGAACTGCACACAATAATCAAGGTGAGGCTGCACCAGAGCTAAATATAGCAGGAAGATCACCTCGTTTGACCAGCTGGCTATGTTGTGTTTAATGCATCCCAAAATGCAATTTGCCCTCTTGGCTGCCAGGGCACACTGCTGGCTCATGCTGAGCCTGCTGTCAGCCAGCACCCCCTGATCCCTTTCTGCTGAGCTGCTCTCTAGCTACTTGTCTCCCAGTCTGTACCTGTGTCCAGCATTACTCTGTCCCAGGTGCAGAACCTGGCATTCACCTATGCTGAATTTCATGCCATTGATGATTACTCAATGCTCCAGTCTATCTAGATCCCTGTGCAAGGCCTCTTGTACCTCCACAGAGTCAATAGCACCTCTCGGTTTAGTATTATCAATGCATTTGCTAAGGACGCATTTAACGCCTGCATCCAGATCATTGATAAAAACATTGTGGCTCCAGAATTGAGCCCTGGGGAGCACCACTAGTGACTGGCCACCAGTCAGATGTAGTCCGATTCACCATGACTCTTTGAGCCCTACTGTTCAGCCAGTTCATCATCCAGTGTAGTGTGAACCTGTTCATCTCACAGTTGGACAATCTGTCCAGAAGAATACTGTGAGGGACTGTATCAAAGACTTTACTAAAACCCAGAAAGAGTACGTCCACTATCTTTTCTTTATCCACTAAGCAGGTGGTCTTATCATAGAAAGATATCAAATTACGAAGGCCGGACTTTCCCTTCATGAACCCATGTTAACTATGCCTGATAATTGCTTTGTTCTTTAAATGACTTTCAGTATTCCCCAGGACAATCTTCTCCATAACTTTTCCAGGGACTGAGGTTAGACTAACAGGTCTGTAGTTTCCTGGGTCTTCTCTCGTGCCCTTCTTTTAGAGCAGTGTAACATTGGCCAGCTTCCAGTAAGTGGGGACCTCCCCAAACTCCCAAGAACTTTGGTAAATTGTTGAAAGAGGTCCAGCTCTAACATCTAACTCCTTCAGCACTCTGGGGTGAATCCTATCAAGCCGCATGGGCTTCTGAAGATGATCATCTCTTGTATGGCCTGCCAAATGAGAGCCAGCAGATACAGCTGATGTTTTATTAGTGCAATAGCAAATGTGTGCTCTTGCTGCTCTTTGAGTTTCCATATAGAAATAAGGTTCTACTGTAGGAACACTTGGTAAAATGTAATTTATAGTTTTATTTGAATGTGACTCTAGGAATCCTGGATGGTAGGACTTTGAGTGCTTTTTCTACAAAATAGGTTGGCCAGATTTCCTCTTGCCTCAAATTGGCACAACTCCATAGGCAACAAAGATCTGGATTAACATTAACACCAAAGAAGATCAGCTGAAGACTTGCAGCAGTACAACATAAGTCTGGAGAGGAAATAACCAGTGTGAATATCCTTAACATGACAATGTGCAATTTCCTTTCCTTTCCTTTCCTTTCCTTTCCTTTCCTTTCCTTTCCTTTCCTTTCCTTTCCTTTCCTTTCCTTTCCTTTCCTTTCCTTTCCTTTCCTTTCCTTTTTATTTTGTTTTATTTTCTTGTGCTGGCTCACTAGAAGTTCATTTGTGTATTTATAATTTCTTCAGAGTGACTATTAGTACTGTATTTTTTGAAATAAAAGAGATATTGATGATTGATATAAACAGCAACTGATCATGAGCATTCTCTGGGATAGCAATATCTCCTCTGTAAGCCTTTTTTTAAAAAGATGTGTTCTCAGAAAGAGGAAAGAATTCCCCCAACAAAGAAAGAACAAAAGACGAAGAACATCAAGCTGAATGATAACAAATAAGTTCTGTCGATCTCTAAAACTGTAATTTCAAAACGCAGTCTTGCTTAGGAGCAATGTAGTAAGCACAGTGGAAGTTCTTTCTATATTAATGCCACAGGAATGTTTGCCATATGATACTAAAAGTATCTTGGTTTGCTTTTTGCATGGTCTCTGGCCATAGCAATTGTGTAGCTCTAAAATTAAGGAGTAAACATGTAAATATATTCTGTTCCACTCAAAAGAAAAAATATTTTTTATTCTGACAGAAAATGTCAAATTAATGACAAAGAAAATCTAGAAAAGTTTTAGTTAGAAACATTCAGCTTAAAACTTTCTTTAGCAAAAGGTATTTGTGCTGTCAAATACATTAGCTCCCTACTTGGTTCTTGGCCCAAGATCTTTCACTGAGATCATCTGAGCTGTGGGTATGTTGGTTCACTCCTTAGCTGTCTTGGAGTAAATCTGCCAGTTTTCCCAGAAAAACTCAAGAGTGCTTCTGGGGATTGTCCATTCCAGGGCCCACTCCCAGTAGGCTGCATGGAAAAGCCTTAGCCAGGCTTGGGTCCCTGCACAGTGCTGTGGCCCTGTGCCATGAGTTTTGTGCTCTGAAACCCTTAGAGATACATTCATTGCCAACCTTGGGTCAGACAGCACGTGTCTTCAGCATGCTATTATAAAAACCTTTCTCTGATAGGTAATGATACAGGTTTAGGTAGGAGTTTTAGGCCATTGAACAAGTACCTGGGAGGTGGCTGAATGAGATCTTTTGTGAAGTGTCACAGTCATCACAGATGAAAGTTATTACACCCAGGTTGAAAGTTCTTTGATTTTTTTGGACTGCTATTTTAAAACAAATATTGAGGAAGCAGAAAGTTTTCATGAAATTTTGTGGAAAAATTGATTTTTTTTTTCCTGGTTTATAGCTGTGTTTAATTGATAATTCAAGAAGATGATGTTCTCTGAGTGCTTTTTTTCTGACACATTTGAATTGACTGTTCTGTTGTTCCAATTAAATTTAACTGTCAGAGGTCATGATCGGTGGATGTGGTTGTCATTAATTGCATTAGCATAGCATTCCAGACCACTCAAGATCGTAGTCATACTGATGGTTTCAGAGAACATTGCAAACATCAAACCTCTGAATCAAACCCCTACAGAATGTGAACAGAATAGCGGAATAGAACAGAACACTGGGATGATGCACTGCAGTTGCCTCTGCTGAGCAAATGGGTTGCTGTTCTACACTCCAGGTGATGTTTATTACATTCTACTTCTTTTCTATTTATTTATTTATTTATTTTTTTAAGGGCAGTAGCTTTATACTTAAACTTTTGAGAGGTATATTTCTAAGGCACTGGTCATAGGTGTGTGCAGCATGTCAGTGATACTTGATTCCAACAAAAGGGAACAGTAAAGGCATTTTTTTTCTTTCTTTCTTTCTTTTTTTTTTTTTTTTTTCTCATGATCATTGCTAACCAGCTATTCAGAAACTTAGAGCTGTGAGCAGTGGACACAAAGGCTGCAGTCTGTCTTAATGATTGGAGAATGGACACCCTCACTATAGTTGTGTGAAATTCCTTGAAGTGCTGCATTCTCCTGAGCAGCATCACTTCAGACTTTGCAAGACAGTCTGCCTCAGCCAGCTACTTCTCATCCATATTCAGACACTGAGAGCACTGTATTGTCCCGTGCTGAAAAATCAATACTGTGAATACTGTGTGTGCTCAGCCTATTTGATCTCCATGGTTGTCATGGCTACACTTCAAGGTATTGATTCATCCACAGGGATCTCAGGGTTGGATGGTTCCTGTATTGAGGCAGAAATCTTTTGTCGTGTGAAATCCAAGCACATTCTACAATGCACCCAGTTTCACATATACTTAGACCACTAAAATGTTTTTGTTTTTAATTTTCTAGGGTTGAGGGTGGAGGGAGCATTTTCTTAAATACCTCCTGCAAATTCCAGCAGGTCCTATTGACAAATATATTGCAGATGTGCTAAAAAGTATAGTGAAAATTAGATGGATGAAAGAAAAGACTCAAAATACTGCTGGTTTGCTTCAGTGAACACGGTGAATCATTCAGACTGGGTGTATCCTCAGTAGCTTGGATCCTTTTGTTCATGTATTGGATCCATTATGGTCAACCTAACAAAGGAAATCAATGGGAAAATGTTGTGATTGGAAAGGATTGTAATTTGCATTAGAGCTGTGTATTAGAATCTGCTGTTTCATACTGTTTATTCCTACAGTTCACTTTTTTTCATATGGGCATGTATATATGTATTTATAAAAAAGAGTATTTATAAATGTATTTATAGTCCCAAATGACCTATGCTAGATATCCTAATTTTACCCAGTAGTTGTGCCTTTCTGTTTAGAGATGCGTGTATTCAATGAAGTAACTGATTCTTCTATGATTGTTACTGGCTTTGATCCCCTGGAACAGTTTTATATAAAGTAGCAAGGACTTAGCCTAATTTTCTAATAGGGAACTTACTGAAGTATTTGGTAAGGTCACAGACTGTGGTTTGACTAAGACCAAAATGCAAGTCTTTGAGGTTCAAAGCTCTATTCACTAGCCTAATCTCCCATTGATTTAGGTGAATTACGTTTTGCTCATTAGCATTTCCAAAAGGAAACTGTTATTGGAAAAAAGTGAAACTTTGGTGGAAAAATTACTAAAAATGTGGAAGAAAGAGGATCAAGCTGCATCTTATTTTTATAATTCAGTGTTGGATCCAGGCAATATATAGTTTTGCCTTGCGTGGCAGCGTAGGTCTTCCTGTAAAAAGACAGGGAGACACATAATGGGAAAAAAATGTTGGACAGCCTATAAATAGAAGAGATCTGTCCTTCTTAGTGTTTTGAGCATTGAGAATACCAGGCTTCTCTTTCCCAGCAAGGATGCAGTCAAATTCCTCAGCCCTTGTAGCTGTTTCCTCCTATTCAACAGACACATATATGCAGACATGCTGCTTGAATTTGCACCATGAAATTTATGATATGTGAAGCCCGTGTCTTGTGAAGAAATAGCTTTCTCAGTTGAATCTGTTTATTCATTCTGTCTACTGAAAGGGTGGAAGTCAATGAAAAATCTTAGGGAAGTACAAGGATAGGAGGGTTCCCTCAGCCTGCTTCTCCTCTGATCCCAGGTGAGCTTCTCTAAGGGATTATTGCTGTCTTATTGGACTGTTTGGACTCTACCCTCCAGCTGGATCCCTGTCAGAGGTGTCTCTTTCCGTCAGTAAGGCTTGTGTGGCTGAAACTTAAGGAATTTTTTGTCTTCAGAGTGAGGTACTGAGGCCTCATTGTAATTTATGTCTACAGGGGTTTCTGGTGTTAATAGCAACAAAGTTACCTGGTTGGTATTGTCTCTGCTGAGAAATGAGAAAAAATATCTTCATAGGAAACCTACTGGATTTCCTATACTTTAAGCAATTCCAAATAATTTTGAATTGCGACTATATGAGGCTACATTCCTTCCTGTTCCCTATTACATATGCTAGTTTTTCACCTGTGTTTTTGTTCTTTGAAATCAATGTTAATGTATACATATTGGAAATTATCTCATATGTGGAGGAAGCACTCTAAAAAGATATCTTTTTCTTTGATTATCCTCTCTGGATTTACACATTAGAGTAAGGGAAATGAATACTAAGCTGTATTGCTTTGTTGGATCTTAGGAAGATATTTCTGGAGAGAAAATTTCTGGAAACAGCGTTTGTGTTTTTAAGTTCTGGGTGACACAGTACAGTCAGCAGATGGTCCTATTTGGGTCTTGAGCTCTAAGTATTATTTTATGTCCATAACAAAATATGGAATTCTAGCTGGACCCAAATGAATGTTGGCCCCTGATTCCTCGTCAGCCATAGCCCAAGTTCGAGAACTCATGTTAGAAGTGAACTGGAAGTCTTTTCATAGATATAATGCGTGTTACAATATGTTTTTCTGAAATCAAGAGCAAGTTAACTTCTCTTTCTGGACACAGTAGACTTTCTCTTTCCCTCCTTGGAGTTTTCCGCACCTTTCAGTATTATTTGCTAATAGAGTGGATACCTATTTAAGATCTTCAGTTTTGAGCTCTCTTCTTATCTGAGATTTTCAGAGTTCAGTCACTTTCCATGAAACATACTCAGTGAAAACATGAAAACCCTGTAGTTGCTATTGGCAGAGCTTTGTTTCTGGCAGAAGACCAATAACTTCTTGCAATAAATCTCATTTTGAAGTGTGCTGTACTCTAAAACAACGTGTTAAGATCTTAGGTCATTCATATGAAAGGCATAACGGGCATTTTAAACTAAGGTCCAGAGTACAGACTCAAACCAAGCATGCTGTTCCCCCTCTGGCAAAATAAAGTGTCCATGTGTTCTTGAATATCTGCTTTAAAGAATCTCTTGTAGAATGTGAATCTGGAGAGATGCAGGTCCCTGAAGTTACTAATGCCATGTCTCTGGTCCTTTGCAAGCATCTTGCCATGCCTATGACCAGAGGCAGGCAGAAGCACCTTGTGAGGTGCTTTGCCTTAACGCGCTCAGAGTCCTAAGATATTTCTTTTCAAGGCATGTCTGTGAAATGGGGTGTCATAACAGTGATAAACTTTGAGGACAGCGCACAGATAATCTCAGACGACAAAGGAAGCAGGGAGCCGGGACTAAGGGGAGATAAGGTAGCACTGCTAGCTGTGCCTCTGTTGATGACTTCACCCCAAACTGTATCTCTGTTTCATTATTTGCGAAGTGGAACAGAGAAAGTTAAGATGTGCTTAAAATCACTGTGCAATTACTGTGTGTGCTTTTCAAGAACAAGCTTGGAGAGAAAAAACCCACTTCATCATATATATATATTTTTTAATTTGAAAAATATACTAGCAAGAGAAAGGAAAAAATAGTTATCTTTCAGTGATTTGTAATGCTCCATCTCTGGTTACTTCAGATAGTCTTATAGAAAGCTTTCTAGCAGTTCAGAAAACACTATAGTTCATCTCTTTCTAGGAGCCTGGGATTAATCATTCATTTATGAACTATTCAAGGTCAGACTTTCAACAGTAATCTACTTAGTAGATTTTCTTGTAGCTGATGCATTTTTAAACCCTGGAAAAAGAAGCTGTTGCAACCAGCTAGTGGCCATTTCTAAAAAACTGTCTATCTGGAGAATAACTGTAAGTTCTTTCTTGAGTTTTATTTATTCCTGAGGGATTGATACCTCTACACACATGTGCATACATGCGTGCACTCTCCTTACAACCTACTACCACAGTGGTTTTTAAAGTCAGATGGAAAGATTTACTGTAGTTGTGAGGTAATTCAGTCTTAATGAGGTTAGGAGAATAATCAGCTCCACTGAGAGGAAAACATACCCTAAATCCTGTTATTGAAGGACTAGATACTTTTCTTAGCCTTCTATTTCAGAAGGATAATTCATGATACACTGAAGACTTACAATGACTGTAGCTCTTAGTGGGGAAGTTGAACCAAATGTACTCTGAATTTCACTGGTAAATTGTCATACCTAAGTGTAAAGACTGTTGGTAGAGGAAGAGCAAAAACTACTCATCAGCTCCTAGCTACAGTATATAAGGTGTCAGTATTTATTTGTTTAACTGTTCCTTGTTGTATTAGATAGTGGGTTCTAAAGCAGTTATATTTGAAACAATTTAAACCATTTGGTCTGATATATGATGACAATACCCACTCTCTCCTAATGAGATCCACCAAAACTTATATTTTCTGATAATCTACTGGGAATATTCTTGAATTCTTGCTAGCAGCAGCACATTTTGGAGAAGAGAGAAATGTCAATGAGGAGTCACTGCAGCTTAGTTCTTCAGTTAAAAAAAAAAAAAAATTACTCCTCAAATATTTCTTTTGCAATAAACATTTCATTATGGGAAGCTAAGTAAGAGAGCATCTGTTAAATTGTTTTAAATAACTGTATCATTTAATCAAAATAGGTTCTTAAGTCAAGTTGTTAAAGTTTCATTTTGGATGGTTTCAGCATTGGCATCTGCTGAATGATTTATTTCCCTGACATTAGCTGGATATTATGAGGAAAAACGCAGTTCAACCTCGGGCGAGTTGGCATGAGACGTGAGACTGTTCCAGATTGAACTTTCCTTTTTAAATTTTTCATGAAATTCTCTCAGCAGGGCCACTGTTCAGCTCTGAAAAGATTTTGAACCTAATAACTGTAACTGCTTCAGTCCAACCATCAGGAAAAAAAAACAGAGGGAAAAAAAAACCCCTCCACTGAAAAACATGTATTTCATCTAAGCTTTCTTCCTGCTTTTACTGCACCATAATAACACTGAATAGGTTTAGAGGCCATCAGTTGTAAAATTATCATTTTTCACCAAAGCAACATTATATTAAATGCTTAATTATTCATTACTAATGCTTGTCATGGTGAAAGATTGGTCCCAGTAATTTTTAAAGCAGTAGGCCTGGCTTTTCTTCCTTGAAGGTTAATGGCTGAGCCCTCAGTTTCATTAGCCTCCCTAAAAGTAGCACACCTCATATGTCACAGCTTGGCTTTTTGCTTGCTCTCCTGTCTCTCCCTTAGTGACTAAATATTCACAAAGCTAAATGTTTGGTAGGGTCTGTTGCCTGGCTTTGTTTTGGTATTTTCATTGGAATAAATTGTTCACCCTGGCAGTAAAGATGGGTGGCTGCAAGAGTGAGGTTGGGGGCTTTGTAAGATATAATTGTTTTTGCCTAGGCGGAATCATTCCTGCTGGGGCATTTTTAAAATGGTGGCACTTAGTTTTAAATGGAACAAGACGCACTGAGATTATGAGCAAATTATGCAACTTGCAGAAAGCTATTTACTCATCTGAAATTACATGCATGAAATATTGATGGTGCATTAGTTACACGATGGGGATAAAAGTGGACTGCATTCAGTCTTGCTAGGTACAAGGCAACAGGATTACAGCCTTAAGCTTTTTCTTTGTAAACCTCTGAACGTTTAAGGTTTATATTTTGCAGGTTAGTTTCAATATACCTTGTCAATATAGGGTCAAGGTTGTTTGGAGTTTTTTCAGAACATCAAAAGTCCCATGTAACAGAGAGGTCATTCATTTCACTGACATGAAGAAAAGTTGTCTTTTTGCTGTGGTTAGAGGAAATTGCTCCACATGTTTTCATACTGCTATCCTTATGCACCCTTAGAAGTAAGGAGTTTTGAATACAGGATTAGGCCCATTCTGTTTTATGCATGTTTTCTTTTTAAGCTCATCTCTACCGCTTTTAAAGGAACAAGGTAAGTCTGGGTAACTGACATTGACAAAAACAAAGACTGAGGAACTAACACAGTCATTAAAAATCCAGGAATGACAAAGCAGACCTAAGGATACTGTTTCTATCTACCTTGGTATCACTGCTAGAGATGTTTCTTTGCTAACTAATAGGCTAGGGAGTTGTTAGATTTCCAAACTTACTAGAGCTTTCTGTTTAGCATTTGTTTTTCACCATGAGCTCAATCCTCTAAAGCCGAATCTTGTACACGATGCTAATTACTGAATTTGATTCCTATAAATAAAGCCAGCACTGTATAAATAATGAATTTTGAACCTATCTATACATGTGCCAGTGTTCTATAAATATAAACGTGGTAATTTTCAGCAAAGCTATTCAGTGCACTTTAAAAGAGATAAATAATTAATATGGATTCCATTTAGTTGTTAAGAGGCACTGTCAAGATAAAAATCATTGGAGTTTTTAACAAAATTCCCTGATTGCTAGAAGTCACATTGATAAATGAAAACAGAGTTATTTGAAATACCTAGTTCAGGCCTTGGCTTTGCTACCTCTGTTAATACCCACCCTTCACAGACAATGATGAATGATGGATATCTGGGCCAGAGAGCAGATGGAGACCCAGAAATGCCATTTTCTCACTGTTTGTGTGCTTTTCACTCAACCTGGAAAGGAAAGTGTTTATTTTCCTAGTTTCTAAGTTTTCATTTGCTGCATTTCCTTCACTGCACCCATTCTCTCATCCANAAAAAAAAAAAACAAACCCTGCTAGAAGTTTAAAGTGCCTTAAAGGAATAAAATTGCATTTTTAATTAAGGACATAAATGCATTACCATTATGAGATTAGGGACTGAAATATTGTGGCATCCTCTTTTCAGGAATGTCTTTTTCTGTAGCCTACCAAAACTGAATATTCCAGTACTTTCTTTCCTCATTTTGAAGCTAATATGCAATTTCACAGAGCTGCAGAGGAAGTCCATGTAACTGAAATGCAGATTTTATTCAATGGGTGTCACTGGGAGCAGAGAAGCCATTCAAAAAGACTTCTCAGGTTTTCTATTGAGTACCAAGCTCCAGGTGCTGAAACTAAGGTCCGGGTGGCTTTCAGGCAGGCATATGAAGATCACAAATATAGTAGGCTGTAATCAGGAACAATCATCCTCATCTTGACAGTGCAGCTTCTGGAGGTGGGAAACTGGCATTATATTGTTCTTAGTTCTATGCTGGGATCTTTGTTCAGGAAACAGCTCAACCCTAATCTTTCCTTCCTAAATATGTGTAATGTCACTGGTTCAGATTCACTGGGCGTGGACATTCCTGCTCCAAAGTGCTGTTGCCTCTCAGGAAAAGGTAGAAGACCAAATGGAAACTGCCTGTCAGAGATACCAGCCTGCAGGCTGCCAGCAGGACCATGCCTGCTCTATTACACCTGACACAATAATATTGTTGGGCTGCTCTTTCCTCGGGCCACTTTTCCCTTAATTCTTAAAAAATACCCTTTTATCTCTGTTTCATCTGAAGATGACCATTCAGTGTCTGGGTGTGTAACATTGTTGCTTAATTGTGACACATTTTGGGCTTGTTATTGCATTAAGAAAAATGTCCCCTCTTCTTACTAACATTTTGTTCTACATTAGCAGAGCATTGACATAGATGATCAATGAAGGCCTTTCCTGGTAGTAACATTTAGGATTGTATGGGGTAACTACTTATACTGTATTTCATTTTTAATTTAATACAAAAAGGTCCTTGTTTCTTTCAGCTAGTCTAGGAAGGCAGAAGTGTTAGAAAACATTCTTCTGAGAAGTTTACAAAACAGAAATCACATCTAAGAAACCACCTGCTAAATCCGCAATTTTTAAAAATGTTTAGAAGATCAATTAAGCAAAGGAGAGGGGAGAAAATAATTGTTACTGAGTATCTCAGAGGGTGCTGTTTATTTAACCACCATCAATAATAAAACAATTATGTACCATTCTGAACTTAAGTCCTTTGCTGTTCATTCTACAAAGAAATGCTAGAACAAATGATGATTAACAGTATCCTTCTGCTGCAGCAGAACTCGGAGCATGTTGCTGGCCCAGCCATTGTTTTCTGCTGAAGATTTTCCACAACTGTTTCTTTTTGCTTTGGGAACATTTATACTCAGCTGATTACTATTCATGCTGTGACAGTTCATCAAAACTGAAATACAGGGGAAGGCTTAGTGTCTTCTACATGTGCAGGCCAAAAAAAACAAACCTCCCTCCTCACAGTGTACAAATATATTTTCTTCTAAGCATTTAGAAATAAGGAATTTGAACAAAATGGTTAGGTCTTTTTTTTTTTTTCTTGAGCTTTTAGGTGCAGCATAAGCTATGTCCGTTCAGTGTGGCATGTTTTCTCCATCTCTGATGGTAACATCACATCACATGGGAGTCTATAATCTCACAGCAGTACTGTGTACTGGTTTTGTTAACTGTTTAGCTCACGCAGTATAAATTTATACATGAAGTAATAATATATCCTGAGGTTAGTCTGCACTTCTGAGAGCCCTGTGAATGGTGTGGGAGCTATCTAAGATTAACTTCAGGACTGTAGGAACTGGGAGGTAGTGACATCTACATACTAGGACCAACATTCAGCTTATATTCAGAAGTGCTTCTAACACTACTAATAACATATGTTTGCTGCTGTACAGGCCGCTAGGTTGTTCCCACTGTATTATCTAGGGAAATTTGCGTGCAGGCTGAACGAGCAGGTTCCAGTCCCAGAAGAGTATTGGTATATAAGCAGAGCTGTTCAGCTCAGCCGGAGTAATGTCCTACATTGTGCAGCAGTGCACCTACGCTGCGCTCAGTACGCACTGCAGCTGCTTGGCATATCTCTGTGTTGCACTGCATTATGCAGCATAGATGTGCCCTAAAGGAGACCAGGGAGAGTCTTTTCCCTCTGGTGTAGTTTTGCTTCATTTGGGAGAGGTGGGCTAGAGTCAAATAGTAGATTATGGCTGTGAAGATTAGGCACTCAGAATATTAGGTGAATGAGATTTATCTACTGCATTACTACCCATGCTTGATAAATATCTGGTAGTATACATGAGAGGATACAATTGCAAGTACCACAAATCTCTGCAGCTATTTCAGACATAATGTTTTTGCTAGTAAATTCCTTACCCAGCAGCTTTTAACCTCATGGGTGATCTATATTTTCTTTTTTCTGTTTCTTCACTGAGTTGGTTTAGTCTGTCCTTTCAGATTAAAATTGAATATCATATTTAATACTAAACTCCAGCCTTGCTAACTATCATGTTCTGAATGTTTAATTATTTTGCATGTAGAACATAATTAGCCATTTGTTTCCTAAACAGTTTTCATTAGAGGTTCCAAATGGATAAGTAAATGGCATTAACACCCTCGTGATACAATTATTCTCTCACAGGAACATCGTATCATGTAAACTAGTTTCACATTGGCACTGGAAAAACAAGCTCATTCTATTGTGCTGAATTCATGTTCCTTTTTAAGAGTGCATCTGCTGATAGTCAGCACACTGCAATGAATATTTTGGAGAGTAAAGGAGTTGCGTGGATTCTTTTCCTAATGATCATGTGTGATTTCGTCTTACCTGAATACATAGGCCAAGATTACAAGAATTAGACCAGTAAAAATAATTTGATGTTTTCATAGTGTTACAACCTGTTTGCAAGCATGATGGAGAAATTAACAAGTGGAAATGTCCCTCAGTTTGGTGCCATTGTTTTCAACAAAGACTGTCCTTTCCAGTGCAACCTTCTTGAAACCCTACATTAAGACCTCAGAAATGCTTAGGTACCTTTTAAAGAAGGAGGACAATGGGAAGATTGAGTTGTCAATAAAATTTTGGAGGAATTTTTGAGAGAATGTTTCTACATTGGAAAATTCTGATTTGTCAAAACTGAAAGTTATTGCAGAGAGGTGCTACATTTGAGAATAAGTTATTTGGGAAATGACTTTGAGCTCATGTTAGAAATTTCTCATTGGAGTGAAATAGGTCAAATTCATTTGATAGCCAAATCGTGAAGATAATGCACTTGAAATGAACAGCTACACACAAGATTCTGATTCTGCGTGATCTTTCAGCTTCTAAGCAGAGGGGGAAGACATGTGAGTCCTGCTAAAATGTAAGCATGATCTCGGAGACATTTGGAAAGAGGGGAAGATAATATTGAAATGTTCAGGAAACAAACATGAATCCTGGATAAAGTTCTGGTTCTTTCATTTCTCTTTCAGAGGGTATAAAAGCTGAATGAAGCAAAACCTTCACTTCTGAGATTCTGTTGACTCTGATAACTTTTTACTATAATGTGAAAATATTTCTGTTCGAAAAGACTTTTGCTTCACAGTGATGTCAGACTTATTTAAAATTCATTGAAGATAATGGAGAATAAGTTGCCACTGATTTCTGAGCTTTTTGGATTTGAACCCTTAGGGATTAGAGAGAGATTTGAAGAGAAGTTACACAATGCTGTTATGATAAACAAGACACTTGGGGTTGTAGAGCTTTTGCAAATAGTTTTTTTCTAGTCTCACAGGTGGGCTTGTTGTTGATGTTATATAGCTGTTTATGAAACAACTGAGGTGAAATACTTAAAAATGGATGTTGGCTGCCTTCTGTTGTGAAACTGGCTCTTTCAAAGCCAGTTGCATCACTGTAAGGGGAAAACTAAGTTGCCAGGCTTTCTTGTTTTAGCAAATGGACAACAATATCTTTCTTACTCCGTCTGTTTTCAAGAAAGTCTAATGTTGTAGGTGATGGTCAACTGTATAACTTTTCATACCAAAATGTCATGAATTCAGAGCATTACAGACTCTCTAATGCTAAATCATTTGCTGATGCGGATCAGAAGGGCAGCACTAGAATTAAGGAGTAAACTAATCTACACCTCACAAGTAGGTATCCAGCATATTTTTATTTAATTCAACTTTCTAATAATGAAACTCTTGAGGAAAGAAAAACTTGTATTCACTTCCTCTGGTGCTTCAGTGTGCTTCCTTACAGGAGACATGGCAAAAATATGAGATGTGAGACAGAAATGTGTCAAGTTACGGAAATGAAAAGTTCAGTCAACTTGCCTGTATTGATCTGTAGTTAGCTTATCTGATACAACCTCTTCGCTACAGGCAAACCAAGACAGTACAAAAGAGTTAAAAGAAGCTGTCAGTGGAAGTGGCGTTTCCAGTATTTTTTTCTATAGATATGCAGTATAAATTGAAACAATTTGGAATAATTAGAACAGGCTAATCACTAGGTGTAAGTTGCTGTATCAGCTGAAGTAAATCAGTTTACCTTTGCAGCATTTATATCCCTTAGGATTTAACCCAGTATGTGTGAAAAAAAAGATGATAAATAAGATGTGTGTTTACATGAAAGCTATGCTTTTGTCCAAGTGAACAAAAATAGCTTTGATCTGTGTTTTGTACAAAAAACCAAAGAACAAAAGCCAACCCAGTAAGGGATGTAAATCATATTTAAGAGAATCCTTCATAATTTTTTGAAATTAAAATTAAATGTGTTTCTTTAGAAGTACTTTCCAAATCACAAAAAAAAAAATCATTCTTAGAATTTATTTTTATTCTAACAAATTTTAATGTCAAATGAAGTAAATGTTTACAACACATATGATGACATAATAAAATATTTATATAATACAAATTTACAACTTATAAATAATCTGTGACAAAAAAGCATTTTCATATTTGTGGTACCTGTAGCTAAGCACTGAGGGCATAAAGGGCCCTTTTTTTCTCTGTCGACTTGTGCTGAGTGCTACTGCTGTTCAAGAAATGCTCCCTAACTGAGGTGGGAGAGCTGTTGACATGGAGCCACATGCTCTGTAGGTTTGAATACCAAAACAAGACACTTTTCAGTCTTTTAACAAAGTCCAAAATGACTGTGTCTGAAGCTGTGGCTGTACCTTGACTTGTTCGATTCTGTGAGCTTGGTGACATCGTCTACACTCTAGGCTGGAGACAGACTTGACTGGAGGCCTGATTCATTCACTATTTGTTCTTTCCTTTTGAAGCATTCCTGGCAGACCTTCACCCTCCTGGTGTGCAAACCCAAATACTCCCTGTGCTTCAGGGTATTTTTTTATCTGCCACAGGCATTTTTCAGCAATCTTAGAAGCTTTGTTTATCCCATTTGTCCTTGCGGTACAATCACAGTATGGTCAGGAATCTGGAAGTGTTTCTTTGCTAACCCCAAGAGAAGATAAGATCTGTAGTGACTCAAGATAGATTTGGGCTGCCTGCAAGAAAAAAAAGTGGTCAAGAGGCACTTGAGTCCTCGTGTTGCTCAGAGGACTTCATTCCCACATGCACAGTAGAAGCAGCCTACAGTTCCAACACGGAAAAGATGCAAAGGCAGCAATAATAGTAGTTATGCAAGTCATCTATTTCTTGTCTATGTTCAGACAATGCTAATATTTTGTTGCTACTGTGTGAGAATATCAGAAACATTATTTCCTTTCTGTTCAGGTGATTCACAACTAAGAACTAAGCTGGAGGTATTTATGTCAGGACTAATTGCCACTTGTCATAGAAGAGCTCCTGTGACAGCTTTGAATCACCTAAATCACACTAGCTTGTATAATAGAGAAGGTGCAGGGAGGTCCAAGCCTGAGGGCCCACAAATATGAATAAATAAAGACAGGCATGGAAGATGGCTTGAAAGAACTCATCTTTTGTTATTTCTTGGAATTTTTAGAATAAATCTTACAAATTTTGATGTTCGTATTAGCAGCTCAGTTACTGTATAAAAAGTGCCAGAAATCCCTATTTTTTGGTGAAAGTAAGTTCTCTTTCCTTGTCTTGGAGAAGTGCTTAAAAAAAAAAAAGTGCTATCAGATTCACAAAAATACAGACATAGTGTTTTTTTATTGCTGTTAAATGTCAGAACATTTGCATATTGCCTTTCAAGTCCATTTCATCGTGTTCTTGGATTCACAACCTGTGAAAGTTGAGGACTGGCAAATCTGGGCTCATCAGACAGTGATTATGTGATCATGCTGCTCTCTGAAGTTTTGGCTAGGTAATCCCAACCCTAAAGCTTCCCAGTTGTTGGTTTTGAATTTTCATGCCCCACCACACTCCCCACACACTGATGACCTCATGTCAATCATGCATGCTCTCCTGTTTTTTTTCCCTTGTCCTATACTCACTAGTCCCTCACCTCTGTTTCCTTTCCTTTCCTTTCCTTTCCTTTCCTTTCCTTTCCTTTCCTTTCCTTTCCTTTCCTTTCC
>VXAL01005359.1:3423-31074 GCA_013399475.1 Chauna torquata | reverse complement strand
CTCTCCTCTCCTCCCTCTACTTAGCAAACACGTATTCAATAATTTTTTAAAAAGGCCAAGTCCCTCTGGTAACCCTCTGTTCTGCAAAGATAAAAATGTTCAAATGTATGGTAAGGTACTGCTGCAAGCCATACTTTCGTTCATGCTGCTGAAACACCTTATTCTTTGTCTTGTGTATTCAAACTCTAAGGCTTGAATTCATGTCACCAAATGCAGGTGTCTCCAGTGTAAATGTTCGGCTCTGAGCTAATCATCCCAGTTTTTCTTTATAGAGAATGCAGAAATAGGCACTTCTAGAGTGTGATTCAAATCATTCTAAAATAGACTCCTAACATAAGCTGGATAAATCACTCTTTAAGGGTGCCTGTTAATTTCAAATGACCATAAAGGGAGACAAGGATGTTGCTTGGCTCCAAAAGAGCCTCAGGAAGTGGGTTGAAGTAGCCTGCATGGCACCCACTGGGCACTCTGGTGGGTACCCAACAACACTCCAGGAGGAATGAGGATCCCCACACTAGCGCTGGTATTGCTGATCATGTGATAATAATCACATGTGAGCGCTATGTGCATCATTACTATGTGCATCAATACAAAATTTGCTGCATTGATGTCAGGCTGCTCACTCTTTCCAGGTTTGTCCATATCCAGTTGTTACAGCAGTTCTTATCCTGAAGTTATTTGCCCTCCCTCCTTGCTTGGCTCCAGCTTTTATGAATACTTGTCTCAACTTAGAACCTTGGTGCTTCTGCTGTTTTATTCTGTGGTCTCAGATTGCTCATCATGTAGCAATACATTCAAAATTTACTTGAGGGTAGAAAAAGTTTTAAGAAGTAAAGTTGTGACAACTCTGTACCCCTCGGTACAGACAATCATCTTCAGAGTAGTTGTACTGTCTACCCTGAAGGCAGTGCTGTGTCCCTGGGAGGAACACTCACTTGTCTACATACACAATTGCAAGAACATTTTTAGGGAATCTCAAGGGACAGAGCAGAAGTGATAACTGAGAAGTTACTGAAGATGGGGGTACGATGTATCTGAGGTCTAGGACAAGCAATTCCAAGCTCATCCATCTCCTGTGAGTCACACCTCCAATTTCCTTTCACCAAGAAAAGGTTCTGATATGGTATGGTACAAGAGGTGAAGAACATAAGTTGCAGGGACAGAGGAGGAATTTTTGACAACTTTTAGCATAATCTATGCAAGGATCACGTCCTATCTTCTGCTTGACAGAGCTTTTCTATGTGAAGCCAATGCAGCTGTCCTGTGGGCAAATATAGCTCTGCAAGCCCTGCATGTCTTAGGAGTGTGTACTTTCACTATCCCAAAAAGTAACTAAAAAAGGGTAGTTTGTTAACTCATTAAATTGAAAAAAAAAATGTTTTAATGCTTAGAGCTAATGATTATGAAAGATATTCAGGCATTCTAACAGGTTTTGCATGTTAGAAAGCTGCCCTGGATGTGAATATTTAAATAACTCTTAATACAAAAGGACTTTGGCTCTAGTTTAACAGCTTTTAAACCCTTATTTCCTACAAAGCTCATAACTGTTATTTTCTTTTTTATGTGTTATTTAGTTGGCTTTTCTACCAACAGATTTTGTCTTGGGATACCCTTGGAAATGAACTGGGTCTTTTCAATGAGTTTTTTCCTGATGAAATGTTATAAAATAAAAACTCTAACAGTTTTGTGACTTGCCATCTGTACTAAATATGTCTCTACAAAGCAAACAACAACACACACTTAAGGCCTAATATAAAGGGGGCGTGAGAGATAAGATGCTCAGAAATATAATGCCCAAGAGTTGGGTGGAATTCACAGTGCTGTTAGGTTTAAAAATTCCTTGTGCTGTGAATGGAGTGGCTGTGAACAACAGCCAATTCCGTGGGCAGCAGGATGCTGCAGACAGCTAGGAGAGACCACTGGAGAAAGAGGTCTGTGAAACTGAGGTTGCAGTTCAGGGCTGCTGAGCATCTCTATCAAGTGGGATTCCAAGTCTTTAGATTTGTCACTGAAGTCATGCACTTAGGTGTATAGAGATAGATCAGCTTTTGTTTAAAAGTAAGGACAGGTTGTGGAAACTATACATACTTGAAGTAGGGACCATCCTTTTTTTAGGTGTCACACAAACCAAGATCTGAATGGACTTCTTATATGCCGGATAACATATTTGTGCGTAACAATTGATAGTAATGAAAGCTAATACTACAACAAAACCAAAGGTATGAGGTTATGCATTCACAAGTTAGGGAATGCAAAGTTCATGTTAGAAGGGAGCATTGACTTCAGGGTACAATAATAATAAAAAAAAGTGGTGTGATAAAGAATTTGATAGTTATTAAAACTAAAAGAGAATGTCTGAAAACTTTCACAGCGGGGGAGATTCTTCATGGCAGGAGATTTTAAAGTGAAGACTGTAAGTTTTTGTGTGAGATATGGTCTTTCAACCCTGATTATTGCATCCTGAGCATAATATATGCAGAGCAGATGAAGAAGCCAGACTGGATGATCATACTGATACTTTCTGGAGCTTAATCCTGAATTGTCAGCAGTAATTTCTAGAGGAATCACCTTCACCTGCACAGGAATATATACATCCTGTATGCAGGAGGCAATAAGGAACAGGACATTTATTTGTAAAACCTTCTTCATGCAGAGGTGAAATGTCAGGCTGTTAACAACAGATCATTGTAAGAAAAAAAACAAACACCCTCATTAAAATCGAGTAAAATACTAAACAAACAAACAAAAAAACACAACACTTTTTTTTTTTTAGGATAGTATTCTATTACTCTTATCTATATCATGCTGATAATAATCCTGTATCTTTCAGTCCTCACTATTCAGTTGCTGTTTTAGATATGAGAATGTACCAGAGACTGTGAATAAGCTGTTTTAAACATGAGAAGCAGTATGGTTTTGTTGACTATAAGCACCATAGATTCCATTCAGTATTTAGTACTGTCTAGAGAGCTTCTCTGTGAGTATGTAATATATGCATATAATGCTCCATCAGCATAGGTTTCTGTCTACATGTACAGATACATTAGTGCGCTTTGCAAGGGGGACATCTGAACAGAAAACATTGTGTATTAAACATGTGATGGTGCTTGTAGAGTTGGAGAGGAGAAAAGATACGAAATTCTGAGAGACCTAGGAGAGGGAAACTAGAATGAAGGCTGGGAAAAAGAAAGAAGGTAAGAAGGATGGGGAGTGGGATATCAGTATGTAGTAATAAAAGGAACAAAAAGTGTGAGCATGGAAGACAGAACAAAGCCAGCAGAGAAACGAGCACGCTAGGAGTAAAATTCCCTGCCTACTAGTAAGATGGATGGAGCATAAGAGGGATTTTCTGTTGTTTTTTTTTTTTTTTTGAAGGTGCTTTAGGACTCAGATGCCTGCAAGAGGAGGATCGTTGCCCCCATGCCCCAAGAAGGCTCTTCCATCTTGAATTTTCTGTGCTACTTATGAAGGAAAGTGAATATAAAGCAGGTAGAACAGTTAACTATATTCTTGATGAATAAATTGTTATTTCTTATCAGTAGAGAAAACAAATGAACATAAATTATGTAGTAACACCAGAGGGTCTGAACAGCATAGAGGCTACACTGTGCCTAAGGAATTTAGATTCTTCTGAGAAGCTTTTAAATTAACATCAATAACAGAGTTACTGTCAAGAAGCAGAAAATGCCTGATGGCCAACTATTTACCTATTTCATGGTGCATAATCCAAGGAAGATGTTGTACTGTCTGCTGTGGTGTACTTTGGCACCTTCCCAAGCCTACTTTTGTTTTTGTGTCTTCCATAATCCCAAACAGTCTTGTACTAACTACTTCTGCCAAGGAAGGGAGAAAATTGTTAGAAAGAACTGAAGTTCTATGCTTTCAAATCATTGGACCTAAAGAACTTCTTCCTAAGGTATGCGAGACTGACAGAAAGCCTCATAAAAATCAGAACTTATTGTAAAAGATAGCTCAGGTACTGGAAGGCTAGGGAACGGCAAATGTGATCTTTATCATTAAAAAAGGAAAGAAGGGAGGAGCTGAGAAATTAATGGTTCAAATGGCTTAACTTCAACAGTCGTAAATAACTGAAGTTTTTGTAAGGACCTAAAGAGAAATAGAGAGAGTTAGGCAAGAATTTGTGTAAGACCTTGTATGAAGCCAATAACCTTTCCTTTCACAGCAGTGTATCAGACATTGCACTCAAAGAACAAGGAACAGATTTCATGTCTTAATTTTTGTAAGGCTTATGATACTAACTGACATGATTGTTATATGAATTTTAAAACCCAAATCATTTAATTATTTTACATAAATTCCTAATTTTGATTAAGCCTCACTTCATTTATACTTGCATCATTTCTATATTTTTCAGATCATTGGGATAGAAGTGAGCATACAAATATCTGTTCCTATGTTTCTTATGGCAGAAGAGCAAAAGCTCAGAAACATCTTACTGTGAAAGACATACCCCTCTAAGCGCACATTAAGAAATTCACATACCACAAGACTGTCTTACCTGTAACAGAACTGAGAGAACAAAGGTATTCTTCTGCATCAGAGGCAAACCATTCCTGCCACCATTTCCCATAATCTGCATCTCCTTCTGGATCCAGTACCTGTGTCAGCAATATTGCCAGTCAAGAGCTGTCCATTGGTTAGCTGGAGTTGGAAAGGATGGGTAGCAGAGGGTTTAAGCTAAAGGAAGGAAGATTTAGATTAGACATCAGGAACAATCTTTTAACAGAAGGATTAGGTAAGTGCTAGAATGCATTTCTTGGAGGAAGCTATGAAGTCTTCACTGTTGGATGTTTAAGAAAAGGCTGCACAGAAGTTCTCCCAGGTATGAGACATGTGTAGTCGATTTGGCCTTGGGACAGGTCATTAAATGACCTCTTAAGGTCTCTTTTAGATCTCATTACTGATGTTTCCATTTCTGAATATTTTGCTTTTTTTTTTGGTCTGTTTTTTTTCCTGCTTAAACTATACATATGCAACCAAACATATATTTCATTCACCTGTCAGAGCTGACTATGACAGTCTCTATATTGTTTAAGCTGGAAATTGTAATCACAAAAAAACCTCTTGTAATCACCAAGACAGTGTAGCTCTTTGCTTAAATTAGCAAAATTGTGCCATTTGTTACAGCTGTGCAATTCCATTTAAAGGCAGTAGGGCTACATAGCTATAACAGATGGCTGAGAGTTGCTCTATTTGTCTTTGAAATCTAGTTCCTATTGGAGGAAAATACACAGAGGGAAAAAAATTTAGTACTAGTATAATGCCATACCCGTATGACAAAACTGATTTATTGACAACTAAATGCTCTACATGGTGTGTTTCTGAAGACATATAGTTTTCATGTGCTAAGTTTTAGACCTTTAAAACTGGAATATATTGTTCTAAAGAGTCAGGTAAATTGAAAGCTATTTATGTCAACATTTCAGAGAATCAAATTGTGTGCATTTGCAGCATGGATAGAATGCCCCAGCTTTAGACAGGAAACTACTGTTTTCAGCATCAGTTTGCTGGAACTGGGCTTCTTAAGCTTTTCACAGACAAATTTGTTTGTAACATATTTTTTTCTTTTGACATATATTCACATATTTTGTTCAGACATCCCTGCAAAGGGACCTTTAGCACCTGAGAAATAGAGAACTTGAATAATGCCAAATCTTAGGTTTAGATAGGGTTACTTCAGAATCCAGAGCAAGCACAGGAAAGAAGAGGAACATTGGTGAAAGTGTAATGTATCTTTAAAAGGTCAAGTTACAATGAACATCCAAATCCACAATCTTTTAATGGTTAGCAGAGTAAAGTAGCTTAGGACATTACTATCTAAAGTCAGTTTGAATCTCTCACAGGCATCGATCACAAATTTGATGCCACATATATGAAAGCTGCTGCTGCTGTTAATATATAACCCAGAATATTTTAAAAAAAAAAAGAATTCTGTGTATGCTGATGAATATGTTTAGCCGTATGTTAAAATATTAATTTCTGATCAACTTCTCATGAACTGAAAGTTCAGATAGCATACAGTCTACTTTGTGTAATACTGATTATATAGATATTTGTAATAGCTATACAGTATGAAAACGCTGACATAAATAGCTTTCAATTTACCTGACTCTCACTGTCAGCCTGTGAAGGTGAATGCTCTTTTACCCAAACTAGTTCTGATCAAAACCAGACTGAGGTCAACCGTGGGACAGGAGATTGAATGGGTTATCACTAATGTTGATTGAGCATGATTTGGTTCAGCTGCTGCTGCTGCATTTCAAAGGAACAGTTGGTGATTCCGCAACATCAAAGAGCAGAACGAAGTTTTAAATGAAACTATAGCTCTTAAAACCTTGCTAAATGTGAACGTACTCCATTTTTTATAAACAAAAATTGTGCATGTATTAAAACATGGCATTTTTCTTAAATGTTCCTTTTAGTATGACATGGCCTGTCACGTTTGCCCAAGAAACTACTGAATATCAAAAAAAAAAACAACTGAATTTTCACCTTTGATACTGCTGGTGACATGATTATGCAAGTACTGCATTATGTAGAAAACCATAGTTACCATTTCACTGTTGGAATAATGGATCAGTTATGCATTCTGAGTGATAACATTTCATATACTGTCATATGCTTTGTATGGAAATAAGATACTTAAGTTTGTAGTTAGGCATAGGGACCACATACTAAAAATACTGAGCTTAACATAATGTGAAATACTGAGAAATAAGTTATTTTCACTTTAACTTCTTATCTCACTATATGGATATAGTAGTCTGATTTATTGCCTTGAAATATCCGTATTCAGAAGAACTGACAATATAAATTTTATAATGCAAGAAAGACTATATTAAAAAAGTATCTGGAAATGAGCATCACTCCTGACAAAACTATGACAGAAAACATAGTTAATTATTAATATTTGTGACATTTTAATTAGTCAGAATATAATTTTTCAAGTACCCATACAAAAATTTTTAATCTACTGCCAGGATTCCAGAACACAGTTTCAATTATGATGCACATATTTTCCATTTTGCTTTAATTTCTTTTTTTCTTTTTCCCAAATATTATGTTGACAATAAGATGGAAGTAAACAGACCTTATTAATAAACACTCTTAGCCTTTTAAATTATGGAAAATGCTTTTGATCTCAAAATTTCACTTATGTTTTCTCTCCCAGTCTTCATGTATTCTACCATTATGAGTTAATGGTGTGCTACACCTTATGGGCTACATCTTATTTCACCTAGTTAGGCTTTTCGTCCTGTAAGCCAAGCTGGAATTACTGGGTTGACCCTCCAAATGAGGCACATGGGAATAAAAGTAACAAAGATATAAATAAAGAGCACTCTGGTGCCCAGCTTGTTACTCCTTTTATTTTGCAGATTTGGTTATTGGTGGCTGTGTGGTGTCTGCCAGGTTGCACCAGTTCTGACACTATTTATTGAAATGGGAGAATAAAGAGGTCTTCTCTCTGTAGTTTCCTAGTAGGGAAAGCAGAGCTCTTCCCATAGCACTCTAAGGCTCACCCTGAAGAGCCTGAATATCCACTCCTGAATATGTGGAAGAAATTCCCCATGCTTCCTTGTTTTGCTTCTCATTTCATAGCAGGAGAAGGACTTGCAGTCTGAATCCCTTGCTCTGAGCCTGTGGTGGCTTTACCCAGCTAAACAGCCGACCTCCACCACAACCGCTCTCTCACTCTACCTCCTCAAAGGAACAGGGGGAGAAAATACCATGGACAAGGGCTCAAGGGTTGAGATAAGGACAAGAAAGTTGCTCACCAATTACCGTCAAGGGCAAAACAGACTCAACATAGGGAGATTAATATAATTTATTACTATAACTAGAGAACTAGAGCAGTGAGAAACTAAAAGCAAACTAAAAACACCTTCCCCCCATCCACCCTCTTCTACCTCCTCCCCCCGAGTGGCGCAGGGGAACGGGGAATGGGGGCTGCGGTCAGCCCATATCGCTGCGTCTCTGCCGCTCCTTCATGGTCACTCTCTGCCCCTGCTCCAGCGTGGGGTCCCTCCCACGGGATGCTGTCCTTCCCGAACGGGTCCTGCGTGCGCTTCCCACCGGCTGCAGCTCTTCAAGAGCTGCTCCAATATGGGTCCGTACCACGGGGTCCGTCCTTCAGGAGCAAACTGCTCCAGCATGGGTCCCCCACGGGTGGCAGCTCCCACCGGATCACCTGCTCCTGCGTGGGCTCCTCTCCACGGGCTACAGGTCCGGCCCGGAGCCTGCTCCTGCGGGGGCTCTCCATGGGCTGCAGCCTCCTTCAGGCCAGATCCACCTGCTCCACCGTGGTCTCCTCCATGGGCTGCACGTGGAGATCTGCTCCATGTGGTACCCCATGGGCTGCAGGTGGACAGCCTGCTCCACCATGGTCCTCACCATGGGCCACAGGAGAACTTCTGCTCCTGCACCTGGAGCACCCCCTGCCCTCCTTCTTCACTGACCTTGGTGTCTGCAGGGCTGTTCCTCACTCCTCTCTCCCAGCTGCTGTTGCACAGCAGTTTTTTCCCTTTCTTAAATCTGCTCTCCCAGAGGTGCAAACAACATCGCTCACTGGCTCAGCTCTGGCCAGTGGTGGGTCACTTTTGGAGCCAGCTGGAGCTGGCTCTTATCTGACATGGGGCAGCTTCTGGAATCTTCTCACAGAAGCCACCCCTGTGGCCCCCCTGCTACCAAACCTTTACCATGTAAACCCAATACAGAGCCACAAAATACAACCCCCAAATTAGAATGATCTTACTGTTTTGCTTTTTTCTCAGAAGCGATACCACCAATTCTGGACAGTGGAAATCCAAGACTCCTTGCAGCTTCTCTTCAATATGCTGAGACTTAGATGCCTCAGAGTGATATAAGCCATAAAACTCTCACTTCAGTATCCTTGATTACAAACTTTATCCAGGTAATGGCTGTTTAGCTATCCCTGACTGCTTCCTCACTTTTTATCACAGCAATTAATCTAGTGGTGAAATGTTTCAATGTTTATTGAAAAGGTAGGTGTATTTTTTCCTCTGTGTATCATGAAAAAAAAATAATAATAAAAGAGAAACAACTCTAGCCTCCAAACTCATGAGTTAATCATGAATACCCATGTCTCAATCCCCTTAAACCATTTTCTTAAGCTTTTTTGATATGGCACCTTAGAGTTTAAGTTATTTCTTAGGATGATCTCTCTGCATAACAGTTCGTATATTAAATTCCCTTATTTATTTTCTTATGTTGTCTCTGTATCTTTTAAAAACAATGGAGTAAGGTTCCTCTTCCATCTCCTTTGAAGCTACTGAACTTGTATAAATATATATTTGAATCAAATATTTGAAGGTTCACCAGTTTCCTAGAAAACGTCTGATATTATTGATGCATATTATGTGGTCCTGCAGCTTTGTCTGCTCTAAGTACCTCTAATACTTTCATAGCCAATTATTTTCTGTGTGTACTTCTGCTCTAAAGTCCCTAGGAATATTGATTCCTGATTTGGTTCATCACCAACCTCTTCTTCTGCAAAGACAGATGGACAAAGTGTTTGTATGCCAATGCTGTGCAGTTCAGCACTGATATGAACTCTACATTGTCACTTAGTGGCAAAAAACTTTTATTGCTGTCCTTTGCATAGAAATGTCTGCATAAATGCATTAAAATGAGGAGTCAGTAGCCTGGCATCAGCTGCTGCTCAAATCTTATTTTTGTATCTGTACATCTTATGCAACTTGGTTGTCCTGAAAGCTGCCAGTCCTGTCCTGAAGGCTGCACGGATGCAAGGCAGATTTGCAGAGACAACTGACTGTATCTGAATGACAGATCTTGAACAAGTATCTTGGTATGACCTTTCATTTTCGCTTAACATTTCCCTCTCTCTCAGGAAAATGTTTGCTTATTATTTCTGTAAGCTTTTCGTAGAATATAAAGTCACTTACCTGTATTATGAAGCAGATTACATACATATGCAGTGACTAAAACCAGTTAGTCTTCCAAGTGTGAGTTGTGAATATTTAAATATTTAAAAAACTAGTGCTATTTGAAAACTAGATGAGATTTTTCATTATGGAAGTTGATTGAAAAAAGAAAAAAGCAAACAAATGAATATTTGCTGTTACCAGGTACACATTCATTCAGTTGGGAAGATACTGAGGTGATGTATCAGAGGCAGACAAGACAATTACCTTTCATTGATGAGTGCCTTCTGCAAGCTCTTCTAACATATTGGGGTGATGTATTGCAACCAGACAGTAAACTTCTACTGACAGATTTTTTTTTTCTACTTCTGTTTCAAACCTACCAGGAGAATATGGATTTTAGTTTCCTGGCATTCATAGGGTCAGCTCTGCTCATTTCTTTATTTAACAATATGGTGACCTGTTCCAGCTCATTCGTTTAACTGTTTAACTGTTTAACTATGGGCAAGATCTTCAGCAGGTATAAATCAAAGAAGCTCTGTGGGCTACATTAGCAGGCCTCTTATTTACAAGACTTCAGGGTCTGTCCTGCTGTTTTTTGTTGTTGTTGTTTTTCTTTTTGTCTGTGAGATAGGTTTTGGAGGTTTCAGCATTATTTTAATGAAATGGTAGAAATGTCTCAACATACTTGTTCAATCTTTTGCTACTTGCTATCTGACTTTAAGGGGTTAACTTTGTTCCAGAAATGTTGCCTGAAAATGTGGGATGGAGATAAGTATGTATGTGGGCATGCAGATTAAATCCCAGGACAGGAACAATGGTTAATTATTAAATCCAGAAGACCCTATAGAGCTGGAAACCTCTTGGCATGGTGAAGCCTGGGAAAACAAGTTTTCTCCAGCTTCCATGATTCTATTGAAATCTAGAGATGTGAAACTTCCTAGAGACAGCACAAAAAACCCTAGGTGTTTGTATTGCTCTTTAGAAATGTAAGGGGGCAGATTCAGAGCAGAAACAGTGCTGCATTTCATTCAGAGAATTCTGAGCTCTGTTTTATAGTGTGATTACAAGAGAGAGAAAGCTGGGACAAGGAAATGCGTATGGGGCTTTTAAATTTTTGTTTTCATTTAAGCAAAAAAAAATTTTGTGTGTGAATGTGTGTGTGCAATGAGGCAATCGTGCTTGAGTTTAAACACATACAAACATTTCACATGTCCTTGATATGTGAACAGCAAAGTCTTGTACAAGGTGGAAAATCCTGAACTAATGCTCTTGAGCGACTAGTGACATTGTGTGAGTGTATAGGGATCGATCAGACCTAAGGCAGCTGCACTGTTTCCAGAACTTATGACTTAGAAATCTTCCAAAGAGGCTGAAGAAAAAGTATTGAAATCTATGCAAATATCTGCATTTTAAGACTGCACTGGCTTACACTGTTGGTGCACTAGTGAAAATTAACAAAAAAAAGGTGAAATAAGGTTTTTAAAATATCCAGAGAACTAAACTCATTGCTGAGAGCATATTTACCTATCATGAAGTAAAGAATAAGTTTTGTGTGCTTAGAGATCAATAGGAGAGTCAGTGTATTTCGTTAACTGTTTGTTTTCTTCAGTATGAGTTTTCACAAATGGTAAATGAGCTGATCAAATATGTTTTCACATAGTAACCTGATTCTTTTTTTAAACTGTGTTTTAAGTCCTGTGTATGTGCATCCACACATCACAGGAGGAAAACACTACACTGTTCAGCCTTAATTGCCAGTGCATTATTTCTTCAGCTTGTTAGCAGATACGATAGACATCGCTTTCCATCATCTGTTTATAGTCTCACCTTTCCTTTTGTTTCATGGAGTGCATCATGCTTCTTCTCCACTTGGGTATCTTAAGATGTTCTCCATTATATAGAGTTTATGAAAAGTAAGTCTTCCTGATCACTTTCCCTACTGAGTTTCATAGTGCTCTTGATATTAGATTGTGTTTATTTCTCCTTCATTTGAGACAGTCTCTTGAGTCATAAGTGTTTTCTTAGTTGGAGCTTTGAATTTATAGGCTTGGAAAGTTGAATGACCTTTTGTTTTTCACACAGTGATGTCAACAGTCAGACATCACTGCTGTCTAGGGGCCAGGAATTTAAACTTACAGTTCATTTTTCTCAAAGGCAGTTTGGGCACAGTGTAACTGTGGATAAAAATCCCCCTAACGACCCTAATGAGTGTGTTCTTTTGAAAAATTTGCTGTTCAGAAGCCTCTAATTCTGTAACTCACCTTGGCCATAGCAACAACAACAAAATCTGCAGCAATTAGGTAGGACTTACTAAAGCAACCTGGAAGCAAAGTATATTAAAATATTCTCTTCAAATCCAAGGATAGCCATTTAGAGTTGCTAAAGATCAGTCTAGCTTGCACAGTACAAAAAGAGAGAGGGAAAACTCACTACCTTGATATGTATAAGCTAAAGTAACATCTATTTCGGACAGCAATTCTTAGGAAAAAGCTGTATTGAAATGCTTGTGTGTTCTGATCCAATTTCTTATTCATGACATAATGTTATTCTCTTTCACAGTCACAACAAGGTTAACATGGTTGTGAAATGTGTATGCGATGTGTGTGCTGTAACTAGCACACAGCTAACATCTGTGGATGTTTTTGCTTTTGAGTTAGTGACAGGGACCACAGAGGGGCAAACTAAAGTTCCACAGGTCAATGTGAAGACTTTTACTGATTAATTAATTTACTGTTTAGTTACTGATTGCAATGTATGAATGAGTATCATAGGGTAAAATTTCTTGTGTTATGGTTATATTATCACAGTTTTCCTCTTTTAACAGTGTGCAGCTGACTGCTGTATCAGTGCAGATTCTAGAAGATGCTTCTGGGGAAAAATGGGGTGACGGACACTTGCTTCTTGCTTCTGTGAGGCTACAGGTTAAATGTTGGAAAAGTAGTTAACTGTCTTACTGTGGTGAGTCATCATGTATCTCCCTTTTAAATATTTAATTGATGGTTACTCTAACAACATATTTGATCTAACAAATATCTATTCCTTTCAATGGCATATCACATGTAAGTTGGAGTAGAAGGGAAAGGTCCATGATAACCCTTTTGCCTTCACTGTGCCTCCTGGCCCAGGACAGCCCTTTCCTACCCTTCCCCAACTTCTGAGAAGGCAGCTGTGCTGTAATTTTCATACTGCAGTGCAGCACAAAACAGAGAGCGCGTGTTCTTCATATCTGTGGCATAGAGCATTCGGTCTCCTTATCAAAGTGTTGGATTTATATGTGATTCTATCCATACAAGTCTTGAGCAACCTTATAAAAGGTTTTGTCTCTGATTCTAAATGGCAGTTAAGAAACTTCCCCTTCTCATTAAACTATTTATTTTAGACTGCAGCTATTCCAGGTTCCTATAAAATATGTAGCTCACCCTGTACATTCTTTCCTCTCAATTTTTAGGGAGCTGAAAGCATCAAGGAAACTCATGGTTTATACAGTGCTTATAGCAAATTTTCCCTAAAGAAACTAACTTAAAGGGGCATTTTAAGTTAGAGATTCTTTTGCATTTGGTCATGATTCAACTTTGAGAAAAAAATGTGATCTTATGTAAGGGCACTAATGCTGTAACAACACTGATGAAATAATGAAGAAGATTAAAAGGAAATTTTAAAAATTGTATGATTTAGAGCGAAAATCATAAGTAAACAGTAAATCCATAAAGGTCACTTTTGGTTCCAGAGTGAGCCATTAATGGTGAAAGTTCCAAGTCCAGCCACGAAGTTATTTGCAACAAATAGGTTGATTAGCTCTAAAGATAATTTAGATCATGTATTGAAAAGGTAATACTTATGCAGGGACCTCTGGGAAAATGAAATCTGTATGGGCTGCAAGTGGCTCAATTCAATGTGAGAAGAAACTATGGAGAATGGGGAAGCTTGTGAAAAGAACAGATTTCTGCAGTTTATCAGTTATCTTACCAATTTGTTAATACTTTCACAGGACTTATTTTTCATTTATTTCAACATGGAGGCAGTAGAATGCAGTTAGTGATATACAGGGCTGAAATCAAACTCTTGTATTAACCCCAGTGTGATAGAGGTGAAGCTCTTGAATAGGAGGCTGCACAGGAGTACAAACTTATCCTGACAGATTGACAATACAGAATTGTTGATAATCTGTACCTTTAATATAAGAAATCAATAAACATGCTTTATGTGAATAAGGTTGGTGAATAAACTAGATAGTAAAGTGGAACTTGTGAAATGCTGCAGACATGCATTTCCATCTTTGTAAGAAAGCTGCTAAAGAGCAATGAAAAAAGAAGAAAGGTGCATAAGAAACAAATCAATGAACTGGTCCAAAATTCTGCTTCATATGTCCCTTTGCACTGTCATTATGATTTTCCTTTCATTTTTTTTATTAATGGAGATTTCATGTAGAAGTACATAAAATTGTTTGCACTTTTTCCTTCTCACAAGTTGATATTAACAGAACAGTTTTCTTCTTCAGATATCCTTCTAGATATTACTCTTGTACAAAAACAGAATGCATGTTTTTACGCTTACTTTATTTCGTGGTGCAAGATTTTATTAAAAAAAATGACTACTACATCTCCAAGTCTCTTGTGATGGTTGGGTTGTTAATGTAATCAACCTCTTCTGAAATGAACAGTAAACTAATGACTAGAGATGTGTTCAGTAACCCACAAATAATTTCTGTAGCCACTCATTACTTAAAAAGGAGAGGGCAGCTTTTTCTGTGGGTGACCCAACAGTAATTACAAGACCACAAATTCATGTAAATAACAGTGCAAAAGTTAATGCCGTCCTTGAACAGATCTAAGCTCAGTGCTGGTTTCTTGTTTTTCATTTTTNCACAACAAAAACCAAAAACAGTCAAAAACATAACAAAACAAAAAAACTACCAAGGAAAATAGCTGTGAAACAGTCTCTTTAGGCCATAGAATGAATCCTCTTTCAGTGCTGGTTGCAAATTTAATATGCTATTGAACAGCTAGTTTGAATGTTAGGTAGATTGCAGACAAGTGTGAGCAAACTGCCCCAGGTTCTTAGGATGCAATGCAGTGCTAAAATGGAAGTGATACAACTGTAGAGCACAGTGCTGAGCTCTGCACAGGTGCAGGATGCAATGGAGAGGGATCAGTGCTATGGGAAAATGACTGTTCTATGTTTGGGTCCCAATGTGACTGTGTTCCACTGGCTCAGAGGGCAGGCCAGCTGCTAATACTTGGTTGTCATGCGTTGTCTTCTTCAGTTCCCACAAAGAAGAGGGATCACTGTGGTCTTCTGGGCTCCTCATTATTAGTACACTTGGTAGATGCTTTTCAAGTCAACCTAAAATCTCCCTACGCACAAATGTTTAGGATACTGTCCATATTCAGATGAATCCTAGACTCTCTAGTGCAATATAACTCCTTGCCCAAGTCTGCCTTGGAGTTTGATCTGGTAACTATTAGCTGAGCTTGTCTAACAAGCGCTGACAGATCTGAATTAATTCAGAAAAGCAGCCAAAGGAATGTGTCTACTATTTACATAATTGCCTAGTAATCACAGCATTTACCCTGGAAAAAGGAAACTTTGTCTCAAAGCCTACCTCAGCCTGAAGAGATCTGAACCCTGTGTCATCCTGTTTCCTGTTGGAGAGCCCTCACCACCACATTTTCTGCGAAGAAAATGCTCCAGTACTCCTGCTGGATAACAGCAGGGAGAGCCAGGTTTGGCTCCTGACTTGATGGAGTATTAAAGCATTTTTGAAATTAAGGACCAGAACTCAAGTTCCCTCTCTATCATGCTATAAAGATATCATCTACTTGTGTCTTCTCTCTCTCTCTCTCTCTCTCTCTCTCTCTCTCTCTCTCTCTGACATTTTCAGTGTTCCTGGCTGCAAATTGACCTTGTGGAGACATGGAGAGCTTTCTTATCAAGGATAACTTAGAGAATGGAGTTTAGGGAGCTTTCCATAAGTGTGTGATTATGGGAGTGGGAGGATGAACTCTAAACCACGTGAGGCCGAGGAAGACTATATTTGTCTCCTTAGGGAAATGCTTTTAACATTAAGCTCTCCTACAGTGAGCAAATGCAATTTGTCTCCTTCATGAAAAAAGTGCGACTGTGCCTCTGAATTGCTGATCCTCAGAAAATGCCAGGCTTCACATCACTGGGTTAGGAGAGCTTCAGAGAGAGATAGATGCTTTGAAATATCACTAAGAGTATTTTTTTTCCAATGGCAGTCGTACATAGCTCTCAGCTTTGTACTGTAGGATTTTTGGCCTGGAGGCCAAGAGTGCCAGCTTAGATGGTTTGGATCTCCATATTGTAACATATCCAGTAAGTCTGAATAATTAGGTAGAATGTTTGGTCCTCCCTGTACTATGGTTTTGGATTATTTCTGATAAAGGGTTCACAGTGCACTTTGGCATCTACTTTGTTTTGTATCAGGGCTGTTCAGGCTGTTCTGCCAGGGGGTCTAAAAATCTGTGGCAGTCACTCAGGTTAGCTGAAGGTGTGGCCGCTATCTTGGGTTCTCCCTATAGCAGCATTTCTATAGCGGTAAGCAGGATCCAGATAGCACCGGGGAGTGAGCCAGAGCTGGAGGCCTGGAACAATTTGTACCTGGGTGAGAGAATGAGTGGGAGGAGAATGGTGAAAAAGGGAAAGGCACAGATTTGTAACTCGCTTCCCAACATACTGTTTTAAGCTTACCATACTTGTTTGAGCTTAACATACTCATAGGATGTTCTAGATGGCACAGCAATCCTGACATGTCAAGGAGATTTACAGTTTGGGTAATTTAAAGATCCTGATTGGTGCTAAGAATAATAAAAGTTTGCCCAGTGGAGCTGGTCAGACAAAGATCATTGTTCGTAGTCAGAAAGGAGAAGTACCAGTATGGGGCTTCAGTATAAGTGTTCAGTACCAGTATAAGATTAAAATGAATGGCACCCTGTCAGCTACAGTGGTCTTATTAAACAACCATCCACAAAATACTCATTCATTTTTTATGTTAGTTTAATCTTCTGATGAAAGGAGAATTGTTTAAATTGGTTGGCTTACTCTCCACAGAAATCCTTGTCAGAAACTGTCCCCTCGACCCAGTTTGCTGTGGCAGCAGGGTCTGGTTGTGCCTGGCCAGTCCTGTAGAGGTGTTCCACAAAGACCAGGAAGTGACTCACAGCTGGTTTTAATTTCACCACTTAAATGGTGTTGTAGAAGCATCTAGGTGGATCAAAAGCTCCATCTTATTTTTGCAGAGTGGTGGCATGATGCATCGGTGTTTTCATACTGAAAGTGCAGCACCCAGCAGCAGAGACAGAGTGCCTGTCCCACAAGGGCCGTGTGTTTGCTGGTCATAAACAGCACAGGTTTCTTTTTCGCATCTTAACTGTGTTGGCATTTTCTGCTACTCCAAATATGTCTGTGTGGGAAATTAAAATTGCCTAACACACTAGACAGCATTAGCTCTGGTCATCAGCATTTTAGTTGTCAAGTTCAACAGCAAAAGCTTTTTTTTCTAGCAAGGTGTTTTGTTGTTTTTGTTTTTTGTTTGTTTGTTTTTCCTTTTTTTTTCCCCATAAATTTGGCAAAAAGCTATATGCTGAATTAAATTTACAGCATTTGCACATCTGGCAGTACTTATTGTTTACCTAACAGCAACAGGTCCTTTTGTGCCCTTTTGTAATTCTTGTGTTGGCAGGTGGCTAGCTACATATTGGTAGGAGTGTCTGTGTATATGAGCAGGGTAAACATGCAACTGATGTGACTACAGAAGAAGCAGATTGTTTGCTAGAACTGTACAGATTCCTTATAACTTTAACTCATTTTAAATGACCTTTACTGATCATTTATTCTGATGTTTCTCTCTGACACTCAAGAGATAGTAAAATCACACAGTGAACTACAGAAATAAATAGTGCCCTAATCAGCGCAGCTGGTCAGGACCTGGTATTTCTGTTTGGAGAGAAATTCTGACATTCTAAAAATTAATTGCATTATGAATCAAAGAGAACCAGGAATTTCCCCTCCCCTCTCAGCTTGGTGATCTCACAGCTTCTTTTTTGACTGTTACATTTTGTGTTACAGCCCTTAAAAGCTGTTTCAAATGTATCATTTTGATTCATTTTGACTTTTTACAGTAAAAATGACTATACAGTATGTATGAGGTGAATATAAAGATTGAAACGAACAACTTTAGTAGCCGCAAAAAGCAATGATAGTCATATTTTGTTTCAATTTCTTATCTGAAAATTTTGTTTAAATCAGTGTGTTCTTCCAAAACTAAAATTCAATTAATACTTCATGAACTAACATTCTGGTAGGAAATGATACTGCTGAAGGATTTTCAGTCAGCAACAATTATCTCTCTGAATACCCTTTGTTTATTTAGACTGTTTTTTTTGTTTGTTTTTTTGTTTTTTAAGAAAAAAATTATGAAAAATAATGAAAGGTATGCAAGGTAAGGAGTAAAGTCATTCTCCCCTAATAAAGAAACATTCACAATTAGAACATTAATAAATTATTATCAAACAGTCTTTTTGTAATGGGGCACTGAAATGGACTGAAATTTGCTGTGAAATCACTTAGAAGTTACACTTTATGCGCTTGGAGAGAAACAGATAATCCCTTTTACATTCTTCTATAAGTTACCCAGAACTGAGCCTAAAAAAACACGAATTGCAGACCTAGTTTCTACACACTCCAGACTGTGCCAATTAACAGCAAAGATAGGGGATAGAAAGGGGCAGATGAACCCTCTCCCCATTGTATTGGTCCGCAAAGTGAATTGGTAAAAATAGTTTAGAGATTTGGTTCTGCTGAGTTGTTATTGCCACGTATAGCAATCGTTGCCACATGTAGCATAGTTGGGAAAGAAAAGTGAATGTTGTACAGAAGCATACCTCAAATACAACTCCCACTTAAGGTAACATCCTGTAATGCTTATCTTGGGTCAGAGGAATCCTGGATAGAGGAATGAAGTTATTTAGGGCTTTGGGGAGGCCATATTTACATACAGTAAACACCAGGCTGAGTGCAGGCCCAAAAGTGTGCTGTCATTGTAAGGCAAAGCACATACTGGGCTCACAGATTCAGGGGAGTTATTCTTCCCCTCTGCTCTGTCTAGTGAGGGCACAGAACTGCATAGATGATGGAGCCCAACACTTTCCAGTTGTGGCACATGATATAACAAGGTACTGCAGCCACAAATTGCTCTTAGAAGATTCAGACTGGACATTAAGAGAAAAAAAAAATCATCAGTAAGTAAGTGCAGCACTGCAGCAGGTGTCCAGAGAGGCTGGAAGTCTCTGTCTCAGAGAACTCAGCCAAAGCTGTGGCTGACCTGATCTACAATTAGTATTAGTCCCACTTCAGGCAAAGCCTCCAACCATCATTTCTGTGATTCTGAAACATCTTTGGGATAATGTGATATTATGAACGTGAGAAAAGTCATAAATCTGCCATCCACCTGCTTTAGCCTTCTTCTAGTTCAGATATTTCTTCTAGTGCCATTTCAGTGCCCAGTGAAATCACTGGGAATCCTTACCTTTCATTTGATCAGGCCTTCATGTCTCAGTGATCTTCATTCAGTAATCAGAATACCTAGCTTTCTGCTTCTGTATACCGTAAGTAACGAGCCTTATGAAAGGTTAGGACTTCTGTGACTAAGCATATGGGAAAAGTGAAGAAGAAAGAATCACTTGCTGAGCTTGTCCCTGGTGATATGTCAGTCCCCTACTCTCATGCCAGTGCAGGATGGCAGTAGTGAGCAAGCCTGTGGGATGTGCGCACAGGTGGAGGAGCTTCTCTGCCTGGTGACAGAGCTCTGGGAGGAGGTGAGCAGGTTGAGGACTATCAGGGAGTGTGAGAGGGAGATAGACTACTGGAATCATTCCCTACCTTCCCTGAGACAGGCCCAACAGGCGGAAGCGACACATGATACAGGGGACTCCCTATCCTCTCTCCACCTGGCTGAATGCACTGACCTAAAGGATAAGGGGCAATGGCGACAAGTTCCTGCCTGACATGGTAGGCACATGCCCTCAGTGACTACCCCACGTTCCCAGGTACCCATGTGCAATAGGTATGAAGCTCAGGTAGAACTGAACAACACTGAGGAGTGTGTTTCATCTGGCTTGGATGTGTCACTGAGGTCACGTCAACCTACGCCTTGCATTCAAACAGCTCCCACCAAGAAAAAAAGATGGGTCGTAGTTGTAGGAGACTCCCTTCTGAAGGGAACAGAAGACCCGATATTCAGACTGGACCCACTTCATAGGGAGGTCTGCTGCGTCCCTGGGGCCTGTGTTAGGGATGTGAAGAGAAAACTTCCTGCCGTGGTGTGGCCCTCGGATTATTACCATTATTGATTTTTCAGGTAGGAAGTGATGAAGCTCCAAGAAGAAGTCTGAGGGCAATCAAGAGAGACTTCAGGGCCTTGGGACAGCTGGTTAAGGGATCAGGAACACATGTAGTGTTTTCATTCATTCCTCCAGTTGCAGGCTATGACGAGGCAAAGGACAGGAAGAGCCAGCGAATCAACTTACAAGGCAGCCAGGTGATCAGGCCCAGTCAGCATGGGTTTATGAAAGGCAAGTCCTTCTTGATGAAACTTATCTCCTTCTAAGACAAGGTGACGTGCTCAGTGGATGAGGGAAAGGCTGTGGATGTGGTCTACCTAGACTTCAGTAAGGCTTTTGACACCGTTTCCCACAGCATTCTCCTGGAGAAGCTGGCTGCTCATGGCTTGGATGGGTGTACGCTTTGTTGGATTAAAACCTGCCTGGGTGGCCGGGCCTAAAGAGTCGTGGTGAATGGATTTAAATCCAGTTGGAGGCCGGTCACTACTGGTGTCCCCCAGGGCTTAGTCCTGGGGCCAATTCTCTTCAATATCTTTATCAATGACCTGGACGAAGAGATTGAGTGCACCCTCAGTAAGTTTGCAGGTGACACCAAGTTGGGTGGGAATATTGATCTGCCCGAGTGTAGGAAGGCTTACAGAGGGATCCAGATAGGCTGGACTGATGGGCTGAGGCCAACGGTATGAGGTTCACCAACGCTAAATGCCGGGTCCTGCCCTTGGGGCACAACAACCCCATGCAGTGCTACAGGCTGGAGAAAGAGTGGCTGGAAAGATGCCCAGCAGAAAGGGACCTGGGGATGCTGGTTGATAGCCAGCTGAATATGAGCCAGCAGTGTGCCCAGGTGGCCAAGAAGGCCAACAGCATCCTGGCTTGTATCAGAAGGAGTATGGCGAGCAGGACTAGGGAAGTGATTGTCCGTCTGTACTCAGCTCTGGTGAGGCTGCACCTCCAATACTGTGTTCACTTTTGGGCCCCTCACTACAAGAAGGACAACGAGGTGCTGGAGCGTGTCCAAAAGAAGGGCAGTGAAGTTGGTGAAGGGTCTGGAGAACAAGTCTTATGAGGAGCAGCTGAGGGAGCTGGGGTTGTTTAGCCTGGAGAAAAGAAGGCTCAGGGGAGACCTTATCACTTTATGCAATTACCATAAAGGAGGCTGTAGCGAGGTGGGGATCAGTCTCTTCTCCCAAGCGCCGACTGAGAAGACAAGTTATGCCAGGGGAAGTTTGGTTTGGATATTGGGAAAATTTTCTTCCCTGAAAGGGTTGTGAAGTATTGGAACAGGCTGCCCAGGGAAGTGGTTGAATCACCATCCCTGGAGGTCTTCAAAAAACGTTTGGATTCAGAGCTTAGTGACATGGTTTAATGGTGGACTTGGCAGTGCTAGGTTAAAGGTTGAAGTGGATGATCTTGGAGGTCTTTTCCAGCCTAAATGATTCTATGATTCTGTATTCTATGTTTTCTGGATTCCTCTTTCTGGGAGGCATCAGTGAAAGAAAGCAAGTCTTCCCTCACAACAGTCAAAACTATTTCTGGGAATCAGTTGTGGTTTTGATAACTATGTCTACAGAGCCATTTCAAACTGTCTCGAGCAAGGCCTTGGTTCTGCACAGCCAAGACTGTGACGCAGTAGTCATCCATCATTCACTCCAGTGCTTTTACTCTAACCTAACAAAAAAAAAAAAACCACAATTGTTTTACAATTGTTCAGGGAGCCTGACTGATTGCGCTTGATCTGAAGCACACTGAGATCAGTGTGAGTCTTCCCTCTAACATCTAATGGACTTCAGATTTGATGTCACGTGTGTATAGAGACCCACTTGATTTCTCACTGAGTGAAGTATATTTTTTCTCTATAGTTTTTGACCCTGTTTTTTGGTATCTGGTAAGAAAATGTACAGTCAATCATCTCTTGATTTTATCAGTCTATTTTTGTAATGTATTGGGTTCAAATTCTGATCATAGTTGGAAGATTTCCCTGGTCATTTCGAAATACTGGTATGAAATCAGTCAACTTATCTTATTTCACTTTCTTGCTGATTATTGTAGGTTAGACAAATTATGATTTCAGTTTTCAACTGAATTACTTGACTTGAAATAGCTCTTTCATGTTTTAGTCAGCATCACCATTCATGTTTTCTAGGTCATTATCACAAAAATGTGGTGCATTTTCTTGTCCAACTTGGATTTTTGTTTTTCTTTAGACAGGCTACATTTATTTAGTACTACATTGTTTTTTTTTCTTTATCTCCTATTCCAGATACAATCAGAAATCTGCATTAGCGTCATTATTACTGCTATCTACTAGACTAAGTGATGGACTATAAATTTGATGAGTATGTTTCTGTTAAGAAAACACACAGACATACACATGCACTAAGTATTTTTTCATAGTTTGCATTTAGTGGTATCTTAAATACTTTATCTTCATTTACGATATTTGAAAAATACATTGAACAGCCCCACAATAAAGGTTTACCTTTTGCAGGATTGATTTTTAAATCCATTTTATAATAAAGTTAATCCTATGTGGCATCTGAACGTTAAATCCAATTACATAATTAGACATCTGTGTTATTAACTGATCTGTGGTGACATAACAAATGTATCCTTTGAATTCCATTGTCTTTGTACATTTGATCTAAAAGTTAGTTGGTGTACAGCTGATATAAGAACATACATTTCAACAGCTTTGTTATATTAAATTTACCAATTTGATACAGAAATCAAGTGTCAAATCATTCAGAGAAATTTTGACATATAGTTAACTGAGCATCTATATGTTAGTTATGGATAATTTGTAGCGCATTTCAGTATGAAAATTTTATTTCTGTAATATCATTGAAATGCAACAAATTGCATTTTGTGTGAAAGTATCACATGTGAAAACGCCTTCCAGAATTAAATGATTATGGATGAAAAAAAAACGTGACTGTGATGGGGAAGCTGAGAAGTACAGGAAAGGCTGAAAATATGTTTGACATTTCAGAATCAGTAGAGAGTTGACAAAATGCAAAGACATACTAGTTGGCTATTTCTTGGATCAAACAAGTAAAGAGAGTGCATGACGACAAAGAAGAAGAGGAGAAGTTGAGTGTAGAGAGGACTGAAGAGAAATTAGATCCATGAGGTGAATTATAGCAGATTTGTTTTAGTATCTTTATAATAATATCTTATAAAAATGGAGATATGTGAGTTGTGATTGAAAATTGTCACTCTGATTTTACTTATTTTTTGCAAATCTGTGCACTTAGGTGTACAAAACTGATTAATTTGAAACAAAAATAAGAGATAAAGGCTGGTTTCTGGGCCACATAAGTTTACATTAGCTGCAGTGTTTAGACCACTATTAAATAATTAATTTTTCCTCATACAGTGAGGTATATTTCTTAGTTTGTAAGCTTAGTGTTTAAAAGCTCTGAAGATTTCAGGACCTTCAGGAAACGGAATTGGGACACCATTTAACTAAATTGGACTTTTTTCCTTCAAGAAGAGGATATACTGATGCATAAAGTGAAGACAAAAGTTTCTGTTCTGTATTGGGGTCCTTTTTCTGTAAGTAAGGCTGTTCTGCCTTGAGGAACAACTGGAGCTTCAAATTTCTCCCATATGTAGAATGGGATTGGAACACTGAGGTTCCTTATGTGGGATCTGTGGGGATTCTGTGACACTGAGATTTATGTTCCAGGTCTTTGCTTAAGCCTGAATTTAACATGCTTTGCACCATTTCTACACCTCCTTTTATCTCTCTTGGTTACATAGATTCATTTAATATCGTAATATCCCTGTAAAGTGAATCAGGTGTTGTTATTAGTGGATAAGGCACAGGCACCCTGCTGGCCTTCTCGTAATCAATCTGGATTCAGTTCCTAGTTTTTCAAAGGCTTCCTATGTTGTCGTGGCCAATTTACATTAACTTCCTGCACCCTGAGATTTTTTTTTTCTCCCTGTTTTTAGTACTTCATCAGTTAATATCATGATCGATTTAGAACAGAGACTGTCTTTTGCTGCATTTCTGGCCTTTACCTGGAAGAATCTTAGTTGAGCCCTCAGGCATTAAAAATTAAATGAAAATTGTATCAATTTTACAGAAACATAAGGAAGGCATAGAAACACTATTTTACATACATTTAGTTTCTTAGAAAATTGGTGGTGGTAATATAACAGAAACAGAGCTTTTCTAGTTCTTTTGCACATCGCTTGAATGGCTGTGCTACACATCCTCTGAGGAAAAGTTGAAGTTACAGTGGATATGTGCTGAGGACGCTGGCTAAGGGCTTGTCATTGTAAAGTTGACAGAAAATGAAATGAAATGAAAGAGAATAAAAAGAGAGGCTTTTTGAGAGTGAAATCATTTCATCTCCTGAAATGTTTCGTGTCTGACATACCCAAGTTCAATGAATATCAAATAGTAAAGCCATTTTGCATGTTTATTTTTACCTTCACTAACTTAGATATCCTTCCTCTAAATTCCATATCTTTTGTTCCAGCCAGTTTCTGTTTCTGCCCCAGAAAAGCATGATGTTGAAAGAATTTTGTGAGGCAGCAACTGAAATAGTAGCTATTTCATGCTATTACCCTCTTTTCCATTCAGTTAGAGCAGATGTGTCATTGCATATCAACCACATGCTGGAAATCTGGCAAAACTACAGCATAGATCTTAAGTCAGCACAGAGACAAAAATCTTTCCCTGTATCTGTGAATACTCTGGGTCTTTTGCTGTTTGGGACCAATGGCAGTTTCTGAATGTAGCTCAGCTGTTCAAAAGGCTTCAAGCAACAAAATAAGCCTCAAAGTTGGCTTAACTCCAGTACCATCTGTGCTTTTAGATCTTAAACATGTATCTATTCAGATGCATTAACATGTGCAAATTCATTGTTTTATTTAAACTAGCAAAAGACAATGAAAAATAAAAGGGGAGAAAAACCACCCACAGTGTAGAAATCCCTAATCTTGTTGTTCGGTGAAGAGCTGTGGTGACAGAATACCCACTTTTCCTGTTGGCTTTAAGTATTGTATTTACTGGGTAAATGATGTGAAGACTATTACTATATGATGTATAGTAAACCAAAACTGAGTTTTGCATGTGAATGGTGTTACTCTGAAGTCATAAAATAGTTACTTGCCATAAAGATAGGCAGTTGATTTTAGGCCAAGTGCCTGTATTTTATCTAGTCATCATTATGGAAAATTAATTTTTATGCTCCTTCGGTTGGTATATTCTGAGGTCTCTCATGTTCTCATATGAAGTTCTAGCTGGCGCGGACTTCTCTACTTACTCCTTAATGAAAATAGTTCATCTCTTACATCCATGGCTATGTGCAACATCATTTATGTGTAATAGAGAAAAATCCCTCTGGAGTGCAAGAGAAATGTCCCATTGCCTTTACGGAGATTCAGATAAGGCCCTATATTTTATACTGAGACTTAGTGACATGTACTGTAAGCACTCAAGTATTGCAATTTTTAATGACTTTTATAATATACATTAAAATCACAGATATAATAGTTACATATATTTTAATTCTAATTAAATAGGTTGTCATTAGGTGGAATTCTATAGCTTGTGTCCTCTGAGCAGGCAGAGAAGATGATCTGAGCAGTCCCTTTAGAGTCTTTCAGTCTAGGAGCAGAAACTATTGCCTGTTTTGGAAGCTACTAAAACTGCTGACATTGCCTCAGATTCCATTCTCCACACTGTTCGGAAGAGGTTACTGAATGCAGTCTTTCCATACTGGAGTCTTCCTAGTTTTTTTTAAGTAGCACCCTGCAATAAATCCTGCCTTGATGCCTATTATCCTACTCTGCCACAGTTATTCCAGAAACATCATGCCAGTCACTTGTCAATCCCATGTCCATTTCTCTGAGAGTAACAGATTGCTGAACTGTGCATATGCCACTGTCAGAAAAGTTGCCAGTGATCTCTCTCTCAAGATTTTCAGTTGCTGTTCCCAACTTGGGCACTCTGCAAGGAGGAAAATACAAATGCTTCTCAGTATTTCCCCAATTTTCTCTACCCATCAATTCATGTTTCTTGGTGGTGGTGTAATGATTACTTCCCACTCCAAGCTGCTGGATTGGTGGGCATTATGCATGCCACTGGTTCACTGGCAACCACCAAACCCTAGATGCTGCTGAACCCTTCCTGTGTTGGAGAGAGACAACAGAGATAATAATTTTAAATCAGCAGCTTCTTAGTCTGGCAGTGCAAGTAATCTGAGATCATATAAATGCCAGCAGCATTTATATGCGGCTCCCCTGGAGGGACTGTCTGCTTTCTTGGCTCTCTTAAACAAATCTTTCCTTCTAGCTGTCCAAATTATGCTTGGAGTGACATCAAATGAAATGGTTTTTACAGGTTGAAAACTGTTTCTTCCCTTGCCTCACAACTGTTCCCTGGGCATCTGCAAGGCAATGAGAGGCGCTGGCATGTTGAGGTGGAAGCTGGAGTTAAAAGGTTTCTTGAAATGTATATGTGCGTAGGATGAAGTCTTCAGCAGCAGCAGCATGCAGGTTACCATCATTAACCTATTATTTTTTAGAGATTGGATGTGTAATTAGTAATGGATAATTATCACAAATTCTTTTCCATCCACTTTACATTCTTTGTCTTTCCTCTTCTTTTCAAAAGCTTCTTTTTGAAGAACAAGCAATTAATATTATTTCAGCTTCATGAATTCTACTTAACCTGGGAAATAAAATATTATTTATTTGCTCTTTATTGGCAGATTGTGTGCCTGAAATATTAAACTTTGAAGGTGATTTAATAAGTCAGGTCTTAACCTAGAAGCATTGCACTGTGCCACAAAAAGCTTTCTGTATTTTAACATTCAGATCTATGATTGTTGCTAGCATGTTCTATTTATTTATGAAAAGACTAACTTGTTCATTTGTACTTAGTGTCCTTTAGACTGGGTTGATATCCTTCAAATCGTGATGAATTATCAAGTAAGTTGGCCAAAGACTTTTCCTAAACAAGAAGTCTATTTTAGCAAATGGCATTGTCCACAAAGGAAACTGAGAAAGTCTGGAAGGTTGGCAGTGTTTGAATGCCTTGTGTTTATGATATATCAACTAGATTAAGTATAAATATGTGTTAAATGGCTCAGGTGAAACAGACAAACAAACAAAAACCTGAAGTCTGCATTTCTGCACGATGCATTTAGGGGCTTTTAGATTTCTGTACTTGATTATTCCCAAACAGGACACAAACATGAGACTGCAGAGGCCTAGTTTCTGTGTATTCTGCCTCTCCATTTAGATGATTACCAAGTAAAGCAAGCAATTTCTTTGAAACAATACAGTAGAACTGGAGCCATCTTTATCAATATTTGGTGGTGTAATTTTGTAACTTCTGCTTTATT
>VXAL01005358.1:53267-100225 GCA_013399475.1 Chauna torquata | reverse complement strand
CATACAAAAGGCATAGTGCAAAGATCTAGACAACTGAGGCTGATATAAAAGTAATAATATACGATTTCTCTTATTTGGAATTTATTAGCTGACTGGAAAGAGAAACAACACAGAAAGGTAGTTTTTCTATTCCTTGAATGATCATTCCTTGGGACAGAAAGTACAAGAAAAGACAAGGACTTTCTCAGTTCTGGGATTAATTCACAAAATGATGTACTCACACAGTGAATAATACAGACTGCAGCATAATTGAACTGTGCTCCACAGTAGAAAAATCAAATAAAGAACTATTCAAAAGGTACAAGCTGTACAAGGGAGAGTTTAGAATAGAAAAACTGGATAACAAAAGAATTTATATTAGTATATATGTAAGTAAATATATGTATATATACATGTAAAACTATACATTTACAAACATACATACATATTCATATCTATATACATATATAATAGACACATATGTACATAAGAATAAATTTGGTAAACAAGAAATGGTTTTTAGCTCAATGTGGAATAACATAGCTTTCAGTTAGAAAAAGACAAGCTGGAAAGGAGAAAGGCTTATAAAGAACAAGAAGAGAAAACAGCATTCAGTGTTAAATCTTGGCAAGGAAGACATCTTCAGGACAATGGGTGAATTCTCTTTATCGTGGAGCAGAGGGAATGTTTTATGCAAACACTGACAAATTTGAGGTAGCAAATTACTTCTTTGTCTCCATTTGATCTACAGAAGATGGTGACAAATAGTTTCCTAAGTATCCGAAAAGAATAGATCTATTCTAACGCTGTAAACTGTCAGCATAAGCTCCACCTATAGCAAAAAAGTTTTGAAGACCATCAGTTTCTGGTCTTCTGATGGGTTGGGGAGGGAATTTTAGAGAGTACTGTAGTGTCTATGTTAGGACAGAGGAAAGAGGTCAGCTAAGGGACTGGAAGGAGCTCTTTACCACTTTCTACTTTGCAGAGAAAATCTATAAGATGTTTTAAAAATGGGTTCTTAAAGGTGACAAACAAATGCTTGACTGTAGTTCAGGCATTATTCTATCTTGTGGTCTGCACTGCCATTCACAGAAGCCAGTGCTTCAAAATATCAAAGGAAAAAGCTTGGATGTCTAGTATGCATGAAGTTAGAAAATATCAGCTGCAGCCATTTGACTAACAAAAGGCACAGAGACTATCTAGGTATTTCAGTGTTTTTAAATATACTGGGCCTGAAATATCTTAGCCCAGGTTATTTAAAGAACTCAGAATGCTGCTTTTAGATTGTTATGTTTACTTTTGAGATCTTTCAGGGCAGATGTGATATGAAAAACAGGGAAAAGAACATGGTACATATCTTTAAAAAGAGGGAAGAGCTACAGAATTATGGACTGTTCAACAAAAAATACTGGAATAACTGATGAAACTGTTTAGCTGCAAAAAAAAAAAAAAAAAAAAAAGCAAGAAGGTGAGTAGCAGTCAACACAGGTTACTTAAATACAAATCATGTCAAGCCCACATAATTTTATTCTATGACAAAGATTCATTATGGACAGAGGAGAAGAAAATCTGATGTATGTTGACTTAAGTAAGAATTGACTCTTACACTGTACCTCATGATATTTTAATAAGGAAAGGGTGTCATTCAGTGTACTTTGGGATAGTGTAAAACTGATTGGAAAGTCATTGACAGGTAGTATTTAGTAATGGGCTACTCCTAAAATGAAAGAAGCACTGACCTGACATTATTCCATGTTTTCATTAATAAACTGAACAATGGGAAGGGATTGTTAACAAATTTCTAGATGATGCTGAGGTGGAAGGCACTATATTGATGGACAGGATTGCAATTCAAAAGGATCTTGACAGATTGAGAGAATGATCTGACAAACCAAAACACAGTTCAACAGGCACAAGCAAGACAGCACAGACAGGCCTAATCACCCGTACAAATTCAGGATCTAGAAAAACTGGCTGAGCAACAGGCCAGTAGATGGGGATTTAAAGGTATTAGTAGATCACAAGTGGAACACAAGTCAGTAACTTCATGCCATTGAGAAAAAGATAAGCACCGTCCTGGGCAGATTAAAAGGGTCAAAGTGAATAAACAGATGGTATATCTTTCTGCTCTGCTTTGCATTTGTAAGAGTTCAGGAGCAACACTGTGTTGTGCACTTCAACAGAGGTGAGGGTGACGTGGGAGAGAAAGCTACAGGAGAGAAAGAGAGAGGTCAATAGATCTGAAGAGCAGCTCCTGTGCAGATGGGCTGAACAATCTGCTGTTTAGTGTGTTTTCACAGAAAAGATGGACAGGGAGAGAACAGAGCAGGAAGAAACAGACTCTATTTACCAAGTAATTTTGGTTAGATATTAAAAAAAAAAGGATTATTTGATGTTGAAATAAGTTGCCAAGACACCTGTGGGATCTTCATCACTGGTCTCTGTGGAAGTTATTAGTGAAAGTCCAACTTAACTGTTTCAATGAGGGTCTGAGTGCCTGTTGGGAATTATACATACTTAACCTTATGATGTGGAGGGCTGAAGGACCAGAAGGCTCCCTGGAGATCCTTTCCCACCCGATGTTTCTGTGATTCAGACCTTGTTGGGTAGGACACATTTGAGGGCTGCCTGTTTTACACACCTGCAGGACTTTCAGCTTGAATGATCAGTGATCTGCTGTGCATGGCATGAGTACACCTGCAGAGAGCATGGTGGCACACTGCCTTGCTGGAACCCTGCTGGAAGTACCCTTCCTCCAAACTACAACTCTTCCTTGTCCTCACCAGTCATGCACATGTGCACATTCATCATACTCTTGGTTTATAGGTCTTGTGCATTTTGTCCCAGCAACCCTCTTAATGAATTTTCTGCATAGCAAACACTGTGATGTTTACCCAATAAGTGTTTTCACTTAAAATTGTGATTGTGTGTGACCTTAGTATTCCTAGTTTTTTTTACTTATGCACAGTAGTTGCCCTGCTCCTATTCTAGACCTCCTTGTGGCAGCAGCTGAGAAATATGCCAGGCCTGAAATGGAGTACACTTTTAGGAGGATAGGAAACTATTACAGACAAACAGCATCTGAGTTTTATTTCAGAATGGGAGATATGCAAAAAAAATCAAAATCAGCATGTATCCTACATTTGCACTATATGTATTCAACACGTAGTTTTAAGCAGCCTTTGTAGGCATGTAAGTTCTTGAAAAGAGATATCAGCTGTTATATGCAGAAAAGGCTTTTAAGTGTAGGTGTTGTTATGTGCAAAACTTTGCTCTGGAGAGGCAGGTTAAGGAAGACATTCTTACTTAAATCAAGTGTCCAAAGTTTTAGTGACTTCTTGCATGGTGTGACGTCTTTCAAAATGTAATCCAAATTATTTGGTGTGAGGGTGAGAGAAACAAAATGATGATGGAGCGGTGGGATAGCAACGCAGTTTTCAGAAGTTCACTTCTCTGACTAATATTCCCTTACACGGGTAAATATGTTTGTTAACCATCAAGTTAGGAAAGGAAAAGAAGATTTATTACAAACCATCCTTGCACTTACCATTGCTTGCACTGAATCTTTTGCTGCAGTTTAAGTTGTATTTTTGCTGAAGGTAAAACCAATAATAATGATCTACTTACATGGCCTGTTCTCTGTATATCTGTCATATTAAAGTCTATGCTGTTTGTTTATCATGCAGTGATCTATAACTCTCTATTAATTTAATTATACTAAAAGATCTTAAAAGCCTTGGGCTAAGTAACATGTCAATTACAAATGAGTTTAACTTGGAATAAATATAAACTTAATACTTGTAATTTATTGGTTTAAATATAAACAAAGCCCTTACTATGACACAATCTATTATTAATTGCTCCGGTGCCCCAAGTCCAATTTAGCAAACCCATTTACATTTTCTTCAGAGGAAGTCAATGTTCATTTCTCATAGGAAGTGCAAGGAACCTACCTTTCCACTTCTCTTAAAGTCCCTAATGCAACAAAGCACTTCTGTGTTTAATGAAGTGTATCGTGTCGGGGGTGAGGGGACTGCTGGTGGCATAGGAGTCGGAACCATGTGGTAGGGCTCATGAACTAAGTGACTTTCAATCAAATAGCTGGTCATATACAATTATTTCTTTAGATATAAGTCATGAATGCATATTTTCTAGTTGAGGTATCTATATTATCTTTCTCCAGTATCCTTTCAGTAACAAGGAGAAGCCATTTTGAGCTATGTATGTGTATACACATATGTGTGTGTATTATATATGTTCAACTGAAAAAATCTTAAACTTTTTTATACTCGTTATACCTGCATGTATTAAAGTAGCTAAACTGATTTTTTTAAGTGTGTGAAATTGTGTACATATAAAAATGTCAGCCGCTGTGCTGAGACCTGGTACTTCATGCCTGGGGTAAAATTTTATTGCCTAGTTATAAAGAGAGGGTTTATAGTGGAAACCCTGACACAACATTAACTATGGTTATGCTATCAAAGGAGTGCAGCATTTAAGAATGTAGGAACTATTTAGTTTGTGTGTGTATAGGCAGTCACGTGTATGACTGCGCCTAAAACTTCATCTTGACTCACACATGCCTTTTATACTTATTTTTGAATACTTTGAGAGGCAAAGTCACAAACTGGTTGTGTCAATAGCATCTTCACATGTGTATCCTTTTTCTTGTCATCTATAAACAATAAAAACATTTCAAAAAATGGAAAAAATCAGCAGTAGATCATGTATAGCTTAAAGTGCATAAGCAATGTTTTTTTTCTATTTTTTAAGTTAGGCAACCGAGTAATGTGTTGTGAGTTGCAAGAAGTCACAGACAAATTAGCTACAGAGTTGGGATCAGAGTATACATCTTCTGAGTTCCAATCTTACTCTTCACATTCATGGCCTCTTTAGTGATACTAATGTAAAACTGAAAGGAACTGAGCAGAATGAAGATTATGAAAATTGAATGGGAGAACTGAGATTTCTGGGGAATGAGCTCAGTCACGCATCTCTGTGGTGTCAGTCTGTCTAGTTTCATCAAGAGGAATGGGCCAGATAATCAACCTTGGACCTATCATCAAGTTATGAGAAGAACAGGGGTTGTATCTATAAACCTATACAGTGTTTACAAAATTTCTGATGTGACTAGCAACTAGTTCATTGACTCTTCTGAATATGCAAGCTTGCGTGGGAGGGGTAGAAACCATCACTTAGGTTGCCTGTAGCAAGAAAACTATAGCATATGGAAAAAAATCAGGCTAGGCACTGTTTCAAAGGATCTCAAGGGAACTAGGTGCTCTAATACTACTTGGTTGTGATACAAAGCAATCTTACCTCCTAGCCAATAACCCTCAGGTTTTCTTGTGTGACAACAATGTTATCAAGAAGAAAGCAAAAGCAATTCTCATCACATTTTCCATCTTATAGTATGGGCATGCAAGTATGTCAATCCACTATAGGCAATATGTTTAATTATTATACAAGGGTAGCTGTCTTTAAGCTATTAAACGATGTTATCATGAAGTTCTAACTGTTGATAAAACAGGACTAAATTGACGTCATAATTCAAGTTTTGCTCACTGGGGCTGGTGTTTTAGTGAACTAAGGGAAAGAAAAGTAGTAGCCCAAGTGACGTTAGTTATATCCATATCATTTGGACACCTGTGCTTGAAATGTTGTCCTCATGTTATTCCAAATATAGCTTTAGAATCATAGAATCATAGAATAATTTAAGCTAGAAGGGACCTCCAGAGGTCATCTAGTCCAACTGCATGCTCAGAGCCAGTCTAATTTGATATAGGTTGCTCAGGACCATATTATGTTGAGTCTTGAACACCTACAAGGATGGATACTCCATAGCCTCCCCTGGCAGCCTGTTCCAGTATTTGACCACTCTAACATTAAAATAACTTTTCCTTATATCTAATCAGAATTTTCCATGTTTCAGCTTGTATCTATGGCCTCTGGACTGTCACGGTGCACCTCTGAAAATATTTTGCTCTTTTCTTTGTATTATCTGATCAAGGTAGTTGCATACTACACTAAAGTCTCCCTTTAGCCTTCTTTTCTTCAGGCTGAACAGACCCAGTTCTCTCAGCCTCTCCTCATGTCACATGCTCTAGTCCTCAAATATTTTGGTGCCTCTTCTAGACTGGCTCCAAAACGTCAATATTTTCATTATACTGGAGAGACTGGAACTCGGCAAAGTACTCCAGATACAGTCTTACCAAGCATTAAATAATGGGGAAAGGTCACTTCTCTGATTCTGCTGCCTGCACTCTTTCTAATACAGCCCAGGATGCAGCTGGTCTTCTGTACTGCGTCTTTCTTCTGCACTGCTGATTGATGTTCAACTTGCTGCACACTGTGACTTCCAGATCCTTTTCTGCAGAGCTATTTACGAGACAGTTGGCCCCCATCCTCTCTTGGTGTGGGGGTTATTCTATACCAAATACAAGGCTTTGCATTCACTCTTGTCAAAATTCATGAGATTCTTGTCAGCTTTGTACCAGTTCTCATGAACTTTATTTGAGTTCTTCCTCAACTGCCAAGAGCTCTCAAAGATGGCACAGTGGCTCCATGATGACATTTGCTGATTCCTTCAACAATCAAATCCCTCATTCCATTTGGTCCAATGGACCTCTGTACATACATTGTGATTGATCAGATGTTCTCTAGTAATTTCCATTTGTATACCCATGTTTTTCAACAGCTTCAGCAATGTTCTCTTTCTTCCATGTTAGTAGTAAGATAAACATAGATTATATTTAGACTTGTTCACTGGTTCCTTCAAACAGTGAAAGTACTGTGAAGGCCTTTAGTGTTGAAGAGAATACAACTCTCAGACTGTAATTAGAGGAGCATTTCTTTCCGTGGCAGACTGGCTAAGTCAGTCCTTAGTCCCACCCCAGTCCTCACCTCTCCTTCCTGGCTCCAGACAAGTCCCTCCATTGTGCTGATACAACTATTTGTGTGGCTGTTTGGTGAACTGGATTGCAGGGGTTAACATTAGCCTTGGCTTTTTTTTTTTTTTTTTCTGTAGATTTTAAAAATCCAGTTACCTTAACTTTCTAGATCTCCGCAGAACAGTCCTGTTACCAGAAGTAAGGGAAGGAATAAACATCAAGACTCGGTATTGAAAAGGAAGCAACAAGGCTGATTGTCAAACAATTGACATGCTACATCCTCAGAAAGGGAAATAAGAACAACAGTGACACAAGGCAGGAGAGAAACAAACTAACAGAAAGTAATCACACCATTCTATTTCCTATCTTTATCATAGCATCCTACCATTCTGGCACACCTAAAAATCTCTCAGTACAATGCTAATATTTCAAGTAGCTGGATCAAATGTTTTTCTTGTGGTGCTTGTATACATACAATGTATACGCTCAGTAAAATCTTATTCCACCTCCATTGTTAATTGCAATTTATGAAATTCCTGAGATAGAAAAGTATGTTTTTTATTACTCCATTCAAGCTATTGTATCTTAATGAAATAACAGGCACACAGAAATGTGTAAACTGCAGTCTGTTCTGGTAAACGTGAGGTGCTCTTGAGCTGAGCCAGTCTGTACCAGTGAGATGGACTTTAAAAGGAGCAGAGGTAAGACAGAGAGCAGATTGAGCAATAAAATATTCACAGAATAAATGCCACTACCACAAATAATTGAATTAAGCAATAACAAAGCAGACACAGGGCATTTCCTGGGGATTAATGACTAGCTGGGAGAGTTGATGGTCCACGGCGGTCATCAATTCCCCAGAAAATGTCCTGTACCAAGGTCATTGTTGCTATTATATCCCCTTTTCTTTTCTCCAGCAAAGTAGAGGAATCCCACATTTTACCTGTTTTCACACAGTGTCATAATTCCTTTAGATGACTGTGGAACAGATGGGTTTGAATGGCAGAGCTGCTGAAGGATTTCTGTGTAATTGATGTTCGGCCCCACAACCAATGAAAAACACTTTTTCAACATTGAAATTTTAATTGGGCTTCAGTTTTTGACTTATTTAACTCTAGTGAATCCCCAAATAATAATTTTTTTTTTTTTTTTGTGGGCCTACAAGCCTGACAAATCTGTGTCTTTATTATAGCTAGGTGAGCTGGAGGAAGCTGGACATATTTTATTCCTTTAGAAGTTTTCCTGTGGCATAAAGAACCTGCTGAGAGAACTGGCAGAGAATTTATGCATTCAGCTTGCTCTTTGGCAATAATGTGTGGATTTATAACATAAAGTACTTGCTTAGAACAGGTCAATAATGGAGATAATTAAATCTGTCTTTGCTATTCAATAACAATTATGAATTAAAATTTGTTATGGCAGGTTTTTCAATACAAGGCCTATCATGGCTGAATTCCTCTAAGTCATAATTTTATCCAGACATGTTTAAGATATTATTCTGTAGCAAGTATGTAAATCTTTAAAATCTATTTTTCAAACAGTAAAATAAAAAATAAAGCACTAAACCCAAAGGTCCAGAAGATAAAGGAGCTTATGATTATCTGCATGCTCTTGGGTCAAATTTATTTTACAGTTACGCCACTATTCCTTAACTCACTTATCTTCAGGATTTGTGAATCTTAATCTATCACTCTTTTCCCCTTAAACTAACATTTCACATTCAATTAACCTAATCTCAAAACAGAACACTGTAGACTATACATTTTTAAAAATTACAGTTTATGATCCTTTATTCATGTTCCATTTATACATACTCTCTGTTACTGTTAGCATTTGCATAGTTCATGGTGTGCAGCAAGTTACTTTTTCTTCCCTTCAGCCTGATGTAGTTAAGCTACTTATTTTCACATGCCTGGAATTTTTTGGCTCTGTATACCCATATTAATTTAACTGGCCAATTAGTTGTTATTAAAATATTTTAAAAGAACATACAACAACATATGCACAACAAATTATTTCTTTCCACATTTTTATTAACATTTTTGTAGGTAGTTTCCAGTTTCTCACCTCCTTTTCCCACCAAGAGAGACTCTCCACATTTAGAAATACAGACTGTATGTTAGATTCAGGGCCCCACTAAGTTCCCCTGAATTCCTTTAAGATATGTTTGAGAACATGGAAAAAATGGGCTGAACTAATGAAATCTTAGATCCCTTTATTGTCTCACTCCAGCATTAGGAGTTGATGCTATCCTTACAGCATGACAGATTCAAATCATCCATGACAATAGGCTGGTGTTCCAGGAGTTTTCAGGAGGGGGGTGAGAGATTATTATCAGATTTAATTGACCGACTAGGCCCTTAAAGTGCAAATATTTACAATGAAGAATCAACATATTAAAAGGGAAGCAATGCCATGTATTTCATCTCCTTTATTTCTCAGCCAGCACTAACAACTATGTGTTTGTCACAAAGGCAGTCCCAAGGAGATCAAAACAGAACTGTTTTTTTATACTGAGGTTTTAACTCTCCGTTCTGCATTGGCAAGGGGAATGTACCTTAAAGCTGCTTTGTAAAATTTTGTGGCAAAAATAGCAGTGTTGTACTATGTTTGTAAACCATTTGGCTCTTAATCTGCAGTTTGGATTCCCAGACAAAATATCAGTGGAGAAAGATTTTATAATGAAAAATGCTAAATACTCTAGCCAATCCTTCACAGTTTTCCATGACCAGTTCAGTTCTCCAGTTCCACAAGCAGAAGGAGTCCCCTTAAATACACAACCTACTGCTACCAAACATATCATCGTTCCCCATTATACTTGCACCTCTTCTTGGAATTAATCTGAGTGTAGTGGTGGTCAGAGAGCAAAGAGGGTAGAGAGATGATAGACTGGAAGGCTGCAAATACTGTGTGCGTGTGTGTGTGTGTGTGTGTATTTCTACATTGGATTTATTTACCTTGATAAATCTTTACGTAATGATAAAATGGAGCCAGCTCCATTCCTTCCTGCATTTAGAAACAAAAAATAAAACAGCAAAAAAACCTGAAAACAGGTTTTTAAATATGGACACAGTTGTAAAGTGATATCAACAGTAAATCTGTGTTGATGGACAATGAGATACTCTAATATACAGTAGCTGAGAATCTGGCCTTATGTTTACATGTAAAATAAAAATAGTAGATAAATCTTTATGTTTACATCATGGGTTTACATATTTGGATTTAGTGCCATAGATCAGGTATGATCAACCTTTTAATCACTGAAAATCAAGAATATATAATGTCAGAGTGCTTAATTTAGTATTTTACAGTTTGTTTGTTTGTTTGTTTGTTTGTTTCTGGAACTATTACAAGTATTGACTTCCACATTGTATTTCTGGAAATGAGAAGAGGAAGAAGAGGAACATGTCTTGTCTTAGGATATCTTATTCTAACTTTATGGTGCAGTTGACTGATTGCCAACAATCACAAGGCCAGGCTCCTGCAAAAATAAAAATTTGCCAGTGCAAGTGTAATTGTCACTATTAACTGTGCTTTACCTTTAAAAAGGATGGTGTGAGTCAATGAGAATAAAAAACAAGCCATGTTTCTTCAGCACTGGCTGGTGAATGACATTCTCTTAAATATTGATTCCAAAAGTATAGTCCTCTGCTCCCTTTCTGCTAATATGTGTAGGTAAAGATCATATTTATAGATGTCCTTTTATATCTTCAGGCTCTTCTGCTGTAGATGAGAGCGGAAGCTCAAAACTGTTCCATAGCATGGCCAAAGGGCAGCAAAAAAATACACAAATGCTTTTCCACCAAAGTTGTTGCTGCCCAGGGAATTTCAGTGATGACAGATGGAGAGGAGGTGGTACACACAATTACAAGGACGATAGAAGGCTGCCAGTGAGAGTTTCTTTAAATCAGATATACCATGAAGAAGCAATGCCGCATGCGGAAGGAAGGAATATGAGGTACTATGTGGGTGCTGTCTGCTGGTGGGAAATGGGATCTGAGTGGTTGCATGGAGGCCAAGTACTCCTTACCCTGAAATAGCTTCTTATCAGTTCCAGCCCACATAGATGAGCAGAAAGAGCTAGAAGTACTTGGAGACCCTCCTGAGCTGCTGCCACCTCTTGGCTGCCCTTCTGCCCAGCAGTGCAATGATCCCCTTCTGCCTGGCCCAGCCAGGCAGTTCCCAGACAAATAGTATTGGCTGAGGCCTCAGTGTATCTGGTGATGACGGAGGCTACTGTGCTGCTTCTTGTGTCCTTTTGTGCCATCAGCACCTGACCCTTCAACAGGAGCCCTTCTCCCTGTCCAGAAATACTGACACAAAAAGTTCTGGCTGGTGGCTCCCACCGTAGGCTGCATGGGCCATGCATGTGTTTGGGACCCAGTGGCAACAGAAATGACAATAACACAAAACTGACAACCCAGAAGAGTTCTGGTAACTCTCAGCTTTACCTCCATTCTCAAAACAATTTTATTTAAATGGAGTGCAGACGTTGCATGCAGACAATGCAGAGCTGTTTCTGAACAGGTGAATACACTTGTTTGTTAACCATCCAATTACTTCTGGCAATGTTGCAAGATATTTTTATGCTTTTCTTATGTTAAAGAAAGCTTTCAGTCTGATAAGTCATAATATCACACCTGTGTAAACAGAAGGTATGATGCCATAAGCTTTACTTACAATTACAGTTGTTTTTCTTTCTTGACATGAAGTATAATCCACAATAAGACACTTCATTGTTGGCAGTTATTACAGATGTATCTCTGAAAAGGCTGATTGCTTAATTTCACCTCTCATTATGATTATTCTGGCGTATTTCTAAAAAGAATCTCTAACAAAGAACCGGATGAATGTTTCCTCTGTATTCTTCAGTTCAGGTTTGACTGTTCACCCTTTAGATTTACTGAAGCCAAGCAGTTCAGCTCCTATTTTCTATTCAGGGTAATTTCACTTCAGGCAAATTTAACTTATGTGGTATTTAATCCAAATAAATAATATTATTCCAAACCCATTTGCTTCCTATTGCATAAGGTTGTTAAACAATTGTCTTAGAAAACTCCAGTCATTAACTATGACAGGTCTCAATGTTAAGATGTTATTGTTAGCATTTGTAGAATGGCCTTTCTTATTCATAAATACTTGAGTTAAATATTGAACAGATTTTTTTTCTGAAAATAACTGTTCAGTTAATTCTTAATCACAGACAGCTTCCAATTAGATGAATGGGAATTTCTGTGTGTATGCAAGTGATGATTTGGGTCCACGCAAAATGATACCAAGTCTTTGGGTACTCAAGTCTGTTCTTCTGTCAGAAGCTTGAAGAAAGTGTCACAATCTATGCAAAGAATATGGCATACAATTTAGAAAACCAGAATTAATCTCTTTCTTTTTCTGTTATTTTCTAATCAGATTGCTCTTGCTAGAAATTACAGAGTTTCAAAATTAGTCCCTCTGTTTAATTTCCTAAGAAATTTAGCACCTGGATTATTTCAGTGGAACTGCTCCCAGTCCTTGAATTTATTGAGAAATCTGAATGTTTTCAGAATCAAGGCTAGAGTAGAAATACATTTTATAATTTCTAGAAAAAATATTGCTTTGGTGGCAATATTCATGTGTGCTTCCTCTGAATGAGGGCCTAAAAAATGACAAGTTGTCTACTCAAAACTCCTTACTAAACTAATAATGTTCACTCTTTTACTTGTAGACCTTAGTAATTTTCAAGTGTTTGTGAAATATTTGCATTGGTCCTACTCAGAACTGTGTGGGTGCAGAAGTCACTCTATAATGAACTAGTTGTCTTGAACTAGCCACACTATCTATTTAAGCTGTACCTTTGGTGGAATTCCCACTTTAGATTTTCTAAAACTAGAGACTGAGATGGCTAAACTCAGCTGAACAAGACCCTGATCAACATGATCTGACCTTGAAGTTAGCACTGCATGGAGCAGGAAGCTGGAGTAGCTGAGCATCTCTTCCAACACAAGTAATTCCATAATTCTAGAATAAAATGTAGTGTGGGTTGGACACAAGAACTACAGGTTCCAGGGCTCAAACAAGCTACTGCAGAAATAGAGAAAATGTAGTTTCCTGTTATTTAACAATAGTTTCATTACACACAAAGAGTCTTAGGAATGAAAGAATAAAAGAAACCAGCCAAGAGAAAAGAAAGATTGGAAGTGTAAATGCAATAACTACAAAGCCACCACTGGACTGGAGAACCCCCTGCATGCACTTTCCACCTCACCCAGGGGCCCTTGGTAATAAGAAAGACAGAATATACTTTTTAATGCATTCTGTTCTCATGTACTCTACGTTAGAGGTACCATTAAGGTAGCTGTTAAAAACAGCAAACCAAAACTCAAGCCAAATTAACTGCTCCAAGTGAAACCTGTGTAACTGTGAGAGTCATAGCGCGTGTCACAGCAGAAATAAATCCAAAAAGTTAAAAGAAATGCTTCTTTAAATGCACAGAACAAAGTAACATTGAGATTATTCACCGACATCCCAGGCTGCTAGGAACATAGCCAATAGCTAGTGTGGTTCATAACACAATGATGCATTTTCCTATGGCAAGGCAAATAATTTCCCTGGCAGTTGAAATAAAGTGTTAACTCTTCCTTAAAATTAATTAACACTGAAACACAACAGAAAAAAAATGAAAGACTTCTTGTTCCTAAAGGTTATTCTGTAAGGAAATAAATCAAGTGAAGGTATGAAGTGAGTTCTCCTGTAATTTATGATTAAGTGCTTATAATATAGACAGTCTCTAAGCCTCAGCTTTTGCTGGGAAGTTCACATCAAAGGTGAGTTAAGTCTTTATTACAAATACATGGAAAAATATAGAAACCAGAGCTGCTTTAAGTTGGGAGATCCTCTGGTTTCAGTAGAAAGACCTTTCTTTCTTTTTATCAACTCATTTTACAAGTGATGTCCCAAATTTATGCTAAGAACATTTTCACAAAGCTTTTGCTCTCCTCTTGGCAGAAGGCCTTGAAATTTGTGTCAAATAAATTAGAAATAATGTCTTTGGCTAAAAGAGGAGCCTGTTAAAGGGCAGTAGTAATCAAGACAAGATAATCATTTATCTGTGATTTTGTGGGTATTAGTCTAATATCCTGTCTATTCACAGCATGTCAAAGATAAGAGCAGTCACCGGTTTACTGTTTTTCTGCCCTCTCCTTCCTCCCTCCCTCCTTCCCTCAGGCCTCAGGAGATAAAAGATAAAAAAACATATATTAGGCCAATTACAATAATACTCCACTAAAAGGGATACACCGTTACTGTTATAAATGAATGTTTTAAAACTTCAGACTAAAAGAAACTACCATTAGATAATTATCTGTCCCTCAGATAATTATGCACATGAATAATTTTGCCTCTCTGAACAATTCACAGGTTTTACGGGAACTCCCTAGAGGTTTCATCATTCACATAGGCACCCATCTACAGGACTGTGGCTATAGGTCCACATGATAGTCATGATAATAATTCCCAAAAAGTATCATTGTGGAATATAATCAAGGTAGATATCTTATGGGGATTTTTGTCAGTTCGTTTGTTCCAATACCTAGTAATTTAAACGTTAGGGTTTAAAACTCATGCTCCTGCTGCCTGCTACAGATACTGTTGGTAACCCTTGTCTTGCACATGACTTCAGCTCAGCCAGTCATCATGAACTGCATAAATGGGTGGTTAAAGGTTCATTAAATAAAGGTGGAGGGACAGACAGAATGTATTATTTAAAGAAATAATTTTTCCCCTGTGTTTTCCAATTTTTGAAGTGTCAACTGTTGACATTTTAAAAATCATGACCACATTAGATACCTTTTCTGTGGTGAGCAACTCAGTTTTGATCTAATAAGAAATTTGCACTGGGATCATGTAGAGAAGGAATTAGAGGAAGTCATAGGACCATTATTTTTAAATTTGGCAATCAATCAGCAAATTCACAATAATCTAATAGGACAATAAAAAAAGTTCTTGTGGAGTTAGCAGTTTCTGGAAATACTCTGTTATATCTTTAATAGCATATCCTCTGGAGCCATTTAAGAGTGTATCTCCACTAACTTTTATAGACTTTATACCTAAACTACAATTATATTAGCTTAAATTTTATTTGTTTTGGAAAGCAGATTACATCTTGAAGAGTATTTTTTTTCTTGTTATGAATGTCAAAGGAGAAGATTATTACATGTACTAAGTACCTGACACAGATTATAAAAAGGGGATCTCAAATGTGTTGTTGAACTTCACTCTAAATGCTTGCCAGTATTTATAAATTTAATCCTGTTGATTTTGTCACCTTGCTACCTTTGAAAGCTCTCCTTCCTGATGGCAAACAATATCTAAGGGTCAAATAAAACACGTAAGTGTCCATTCTGTAGTCTTTACAGCCACTTTCCTGTCCTATAGTGATACAAAGCAGCCTTGAGAGCTGACTGTAAGAGTGTCTCCTGCTTGCAGAAACTTTATGCCAGCACTAGTTAGTGAAGGAAAAGCACTTTCCAGTTCTTTTAAACCATCTTTTTGGCATAAGCATGAGTATTCTCCCTTAACTATGTTGGGAGTTGAGGCTCAGTTCACCTCTTAATTAATTAAGGCAAAGTCATTTATTTAAAATTAAATTATTTTGTTATTGTGCACAGTGGCTAACCTTTCACATCTGACATACTGTATAGATCTTTTATTTTATTTTCAAATGTCTATTTAAAGAAATGATTAGTTCTGTAATTTGTTCAGCAAGGCTTCTTTGTAGCAAAGCCCTCCTGGGAACTCTTATGCAAATGAAATCCATCTGGAGATTGGAAGTAATGCAGGTGAAATTATAAACAATATACTTAATTTTTAGGAGGATTTAAAGGGATATTAAAGCACACTTCATTAAAAACTCCAAGTTACGAACACATGTCCTAGTCACTGTTTTACAGGAGTGCAGCTACATACAGCATCAGCTTCTTTTGAAGTCCCCCACCAAAATATTGAAATCTGTCTCATATCACCTATGCATACAATTTATGCATTTATTATTTTTCCAGATTTTAGTAATATGTTTGGCTGTTTTATTTTTAGTAGTCATATCAATATAAACAGAATACTGAAAAATTGCAATTAGTGTTTCCAACTTGTCTATTTTCAGTTTTTATGATTGCAGTTGTAAAGAAATCATTATTTCATTATCTCATTGTCCATGTCTGGCAGAGAAGAGCCACATAAACAGTCTTGTACTCCAGAAGACATCTGTTGAAGCCAAGTTCTGGAACTTTGTGGAAAAGACATGTAATAAGATCTTTGGAAAAGCCTTTGCTCCAGAACAATGCTAGTTTTGATGAACAATGAGGCTCAGGGTTTTCCTGAAGTTGTACCTAGGAATACAAACTATGCAAGTATTGCTAGTACTTCTAGGCAGGTATATGTATTGGGTTTAAGTGTTAAAGGTTTGGTAGCAGGGGGGCCACAGGGGTGTCTTCTGTGAGAAGAGCCCAGAGGCTGCCCCATGTCAGATCAGAGCCAGCTCCAGCCGGCTCCAAAAGGGACGCACCGCTGGCCAGAGCTGAACCATGAGTGATGCTGGTTGTGCCTCTGGGAAAGCAGATTTTAGAAAGGGAAAAAACTGCTGTGCAACATCAGCTGGGAGAGAGAGGAGTGAGGAACAGCCCTGCAGACACCAAGGTCAGTGAAGAAGGAGGGCAGGAGGTGCTCCAGGTGCCGGAGCAGAAGTTCCCCTGCAGCCCATGGTGAGGCCCATGGTGGAGCAGGCTGTCCCCCTGCAGCCCATGGGGTACCACATGGAGCAGATCTCCACGCTGCAGCCCGTGGAGGAGCCCACGGAGGAGCAGGTGGATGTGGCCTGAAGGAGGCTGCAGCCCATGGAGAGGCCCCGCAGGAGCAGGCTCCGGGCCGGAGCTGCAGCCCGTGGAGAGGAGCCCACGCAGGAGCAGGTGATCCGGTGGGAGCTGCCACCCGTGGGGGACCCATGCTGGAGCAGTTTGCTCCTGAAGGATGGACCCCGTGGTACGGACCCATATTGGAGCAGCTCTTGAAGAGCTGCAGCCTGTGGGAAGCCCACGCAGGACCCGTTTGGGAAGGACGGCATCCCGTGGGAGGGACCCCACGCTGGAGCAGGGGCAGAGCGACCATGAAGGAGCAGCAGAGATGCAGCAATATGGGCTGACCGCAGCCCCCATTCCCCGTTCCCCTGCACCGCTCAGGGGGAGGAGGTAGAAGAGGGTGGGTGGAGGGAAGGTGTTTTTAGTTTGCTTTTAGTTTCTCACTGCTCTAGTCTGCTAGTGATAGTAATAAATTATATTAATCTCCCTCTGTTGAGTCTGTTTTGCCTGTGATGGTAATTAGTGAGCAACCTTCTTGTCCTTATCTCAACCCTTGAGCCCTTGTCCATCATATTTTCTCCCCCTGTTCCTTTGAGGAGGGGGAGTGAGAGAGTGGTTGTGGTGGAGTTTGGCTGCTCAGCTGGGTAAAACCACCACAGGATAGGATGCAGACAGAAAGGGAGAGAACCTGTGAAAAAGTGAGGTAGAAGAGGAATGGAATGACTTCCTTTTACAGGCAAGGTTCAAATAGAAAATGTAGCTGTGCAGTGGAGATCTGGTGATGAACAAGCAGTGATTACAGCATCCAAAGAGGAAATAAGGATGCATTGTCTGTGACCCAGCTCGTGCTCTACAGCTTGCACCAGTTCTCTCATCTTCTGCTTTATGATGTAGACCCTGGTTTGTCCAAGAAGCTGGTGTGTTGGGAGTATAGAGAGGGAAGAAAAACCTACTCAAAACTGGTAAAATTTTCAGTGCTGACAACAGTTCATTAGATTATGTCTTCTAGCAAACCAGAATATATTATAGCTCTTAGGAAATTATTTTATTTAGTTACTTTTATTTCAAAATTAAAAATGGCCCATGAGAAGATGTTATCAGGATCTGTATTATAGAAATTAATTAAAAGTTTGGAACAATTGTTTTCTATTGCTATGGAAGAGCAAAATAACATAAAAGGAATGTCTTAGTTGTCTGTATGTTAAAAGTATATGTCATAGAAATTTCAAGTCACATTCTGACACAATACTGGCTACTGTGTAAAATTTAGGAACCAAGCTTACCTCTGTGAGCTGAAAATATGACTCCCAGTTCCTGTCATTTAAAATGTTTGGAATCTATAGATTCTAGCCCTGCTTTACCACTCCATCACAAGGTAAGCCCCAAAAGACTATGGACCTTTTCATGGAAATAAAAGAAAGGAGAGAGAAGGGAAAGAAAGAGAAAGAAAAGAAGTAAAGAACTCCTGTCATTTGGGGGAGGGGAAATCTGGTATTAAAGTACTCTTTTGGGACACATTTTCACTTTTAAATGATGTACTTTGTCCATCATTAGCACGGGCAAAAATTTGAGGGAGTCAATTCAAAAGGTTTGATACATTTCTAAAACTAAGTGCATAATAGGAAAAAATGGTAACTTTCTTTTGTGTTTGTGAAGACTAGCTGAGTTTCCTGGCTTTCATCTTGAGAACGAGAAACCGTAACTGAACAATTTGGACAGTTCTGACAGTGTTACTGAAACAATCTTTGTTCTTTTGTTTGCTTAGAGTCACAGGAAGAGAAACTTTTGGCACCAAGAAGCACCAGTCGTAATATTAACATTTTATCAAAATGAGAATATGTTGTCCAAATGGCGTTTCATCTTCAGGATTGAAAGACGTTCACTTTTGTCTTCATACGTTGAAAGTTGCTCCTTTTCTGGTAAGATTAACCAGAATAGTTTCCTGATTTGTTTATTATAGGAAAAAAACCATACATTTCAGGGTATAAATAATGCTTCTCACTACAAAAGAGGTATGGGACTGTCCTCTTTGGACATCTGGATAAAGCTAGGGGTCTCGTGTAGACTTTCATAAAGGCAAAATGAATAGCAGGCCTGCCAGCATTCAAAATAACTCAGAGAGGATAAAAGACATCCAAGTGCTGTTGTAAGAGATAGGTATACTATTCTTGCAGCTTCTTGCAGAAGAATGCTGTAGAAGGAAAGACAATTGCAGTCAGCTAGTGTCATCAGGAAGTGGGCCTGCAGTCATTGCATTCTGGCTTAAAAGGCTTTTAAATCCAACTAGATTTCCCAAATCTTGGGGTATCTGCAAGAGTCATGGTGCACAAACTAATTTTCTTCTGTAAGGAGGCGAACCTTTTCTTCTCAGGGATGAGTTCAACAGAAAGTCCAAGAGGAAGAATCTTCTAGGAATTTCTCTTAAAAACAAAACAAAACAAAACATTTTCAATTAAACACATTATCTGGCCCTAAGATGCTTGAACTGTAAGGTGAGCCGTCCAAAAGAAGTAGATGTGAAAATTAAGGTTGTCTGTAAAGCCTTTGTATATTTGCTTCACTGTACATCTCATCTGTGACCATGGACTATTACAAAATGTTTTCCTCCTGTGGAGGAATTGCCAGCTGGTAATGTCATGCTTTCGTGCTTTGTTTTTCATTGCACTTCAGCAGCATGCTGGCCTGTATGTCACTGCCTATCCTTAATCTTTATATACTTTCTACCCTGCAACTATGATTAATCTTTTAAACATATTTCCACATCAAAATACTATCTTTTTTTTTTTTTTCTTTAATCATTGCTGCCTTTCTGAGATGTGAGTCAGAGACTGCAGTTTTTTCTGATGGTTCCGAGGAAGATGAGCCAGGTGTTATGCTTGTTTTCTACGTGTAATACATTTCTCTGTTTTATTTCTCTGGGTTACGTATTATTGTGCATGTTTATGTACATGTGTATCTACATATGTGTATATATGTGTGTGTGTACGTATAACATCTCTGTTACATATTATATCCATAATTTATACACTTTGACTTCTTAATCTTGTCATAAACTTTTGTAAAGAACATGTTAAGAATCTGTAGAATCTGTAGAGAGATAACAAGCAAAAACAGAAATACTTTTTTTTCCAGTAGTTTGTACTGCACACAACACATTTTGGAAGGTCCTAAATCAAAAAAGTTTTTCTGCGTATAAACTGCTAGGGCATCTGCTAACGGACCTCACAAAGTCTGCTGGAGCATGTGGCACTTGAATCTGAATTGCAGGCCTACTTTGATTTCTGCTAAAGCCCAGCACAGTCCTTCCCAAGCTGACTGTTTTCTAAGCTTAGGACTTTTGTCTTGTGCAAAATATACTGCAGACCTGCAGCCTGACATTGTGGAGGTCTATGCAATTTTCCATCTTTAATCATTGTCTTTGTCATAGAAAGTCCAAGAAAGTTTATTATCACTTGAATGTTAAAAAGCATGTTTTTCACTCCCTTTGTGATAAAAAAAGGCAGAACTGTTCACACTTTTTACCCTCAAAGTGAAAATTTCAAAGACTTAAGAACTGGAGACCAGGAACAAAAAACGTCATGCAACCTTTATGCCTTATACAGTGCCATTTGCACTGTAATTCTGCCAAGGACATATAGCAACAAATTCTCACCTAATGGGTGGTGGGAGGATAGGGCGCCAAAAAGATGGCAAAATGACTATTTTAGCTGCTTACCTGACTGCTGCTAGAACCAGAAGAATGGATTTGGATATCAATAATAAAAGGAGTTTTTTTGGTTATTTACATAAGAGGCTTTTAGCCTTCCTAGAAATTAGATGTGTAACAGTTTACATGTAGATTTAGTGGCAGAAGTCAGTCTCATATTAACAGTGAGCAAAATTTGTTTCTATTAGGCATCTCTCGAGAACATATTCTGGAGCAGGAAAGCGATCAGAAGAATTAGTACTGGGTGACACCTTTGTTGGACATTTCATAGATAACCCAAAGAATAAGTGGATATAGTGAATAAATTGTATGGCCTTCAGAAAAAAGTAGTTTATTCTGTCCAGGTAAGAAGCATATTGGCTCAGCAGTGAAAGGAACTTGCAGTGTTTATGCTGTATGTTGGCTGTCAATAAAAGAAATAAAGAAGTTCAATTTCCAGGGCTGTCAATAAATATATTATGTATGACGTTTTTCATTATGTTCAGATTCAACTCGAGGTATTGTCTCTGCCTTCTTGGAACTAAAGATATTTTTCTCAACCAGAATAGGATTCCCTCACTACATATTTGCAAATGCATTGTTAATAAGGCAAAGAATTGCAGTTAAAGATAGCAAACAGGTTATTTTTTTACTCTCTTGATTCCTTTTGGGTGTTTTGAGTGAACTGACTGAAAGGTGATCTTAAACTTCTTTTTACGTTGACTTCGTATACTGAGAAATGTAATGTTTATAGATAAACACTCTCACTTTTAATGAAAATTATTAGCTATCAACATTTTGCTTGGAGGCATAAGCTATAGCCCAAACTCCATTCAAATCCATTAAATATGCTTGAGACCCAGCTGTCAATAGGCACCATGAAGTAAATTTAATTTTCAGAGTCAATACAGAGCACAGCTGCATTAAACATAGGATAATTCTGGCACATTATTAATTTGAATGGCCATGTAAGGCATTGTCTAGACAAGATATAAGCCCAAGTTTTCATAGGCAATCTGTACATAAAATGAAGTATGTCAAGGTTGTAAAGAATACTAATAACACAGATCTGGCCTATTAACCAATATTGATTGCTCTTACTGTGACATGCTCCAGTAACTTTAGAGGTGAAATAGTAAGATGTTCAGCACTATCGCTTCTTTTTCAAAAGCAACACTAAGCATGGACCTTTACAGATAAAGCTTGAATGCATGCGGTCTCATGTTTGCTAGCATTATGTTTGATTTCTAGTAATCTATTTTTGTGGATCAGGCACAAAATAGGAGAAAATAAAAATAGGAGATTCATCATCATCAGCAATCAGTCTTGCTGGCCATATGAGGCTTTTTTTTTTTTTTTTTCCCAAATGCTGTCAATATTTGATTTTTGTTCTTTGCAATAACTGTAGGTATGTTATCAATAAAAAATGGCTGCTTTAGAAGGTTAAGCAAACTTGATATTATAATATTTATACATAGTTGTACAGAGTCTGTGTAACATTTCCAAGAGAAAGAAATAAAAAATGAAAATTAATCTTTTGAAAGCTATATAACCTGTAATAAAATTGTTCCACATTATTTCTGTGGTCCTGTATGAACTCTGTTAAATGAGTGAGTATTTTGGTGCTTGCACTGTTCTATGCATAAACAGACTGGAAGTTCTACAATGCTAGTGACGTTAATCAGCTCATTGAATATTCACTTTTAGATGATCTTGTAACGTTTGGACTATATTTTGTGGCATTTTTCAGAGACTGAGTGTGGAGGCTCAACATAGCCAGCTGTTGCTACATCAACAAGCAATGCAGACCAAAAGGAGTGGGTATGCAGAGCACAGCAGTTGGTGTTGGGGACCAGCATCCCCACTGTACACATTTCCGGTGTCTTTCACTTTGGACTAGCTTTAATGTGGTCCCATACCCTTTTGCAACTGTAATACTCCATTTTATACTGTAAAATACATTCCCAGAGTGTATCTTCTATTTTTGTTTCATCCAGGTCACCTGCCTCAGTTAAAACACAGGAATAGGGAAAAAAATGGGAGATTAATTTCAGGACCTGAGCTAAACCATTAATGTGGACAAACCCTCTGGGTTCTTAGTTAAGATGACTAAAGATCATAAAAAAAATCATAGGATAATTGACCTTTATAAGGGACCTCAAGAGGTCCTCTAGAGAGGAATAAGCACCTTCACAGCACAAGTCAACGTATGTTATGAACTGAAACACTGCTGGACGTGCTAATCTTTTTTCTTCGACTATTGAAGGTGCTGAGGAAGACAGGACTATCACAGCTGAGCACTTGAAGTTAGCTGGTTTAAAAGCTTAGTGTTCAGTTCATCAAACAATACCTAAAACCCCCAAATTCTATTGTAATAGAATAGTTCACACTCTCTGAGAAGAGTGAGGCATTTTATATCCTATGCATAAGTATCACTAACTCTCCTAGTTTTGTTCTTGTTCATGCAATACTAGAAAGTATTCTTAATAAAATAATGTTTTTGTGGCTATGTATACTTTTATATATAATAGTTATATGCATAAGAAAGGTATTTATTTAGGACAAAAATGTACTGCAACAATGAGTCCCACAAGTTAATTTTAAATGTAGTAAATTATTTCCTTACACCAGTTTAAAATTTGTGTTTCAAATAAATCAGGTGTTCCCTTATTCTTTTATTACATGACATTTAGTTAGTCTTGTTTGGAACGAAGGCTGATTATTAAATTATATGTTAACCAATTACTACCTTCTTAGTCTTCTATTTCTCAAACAATCTTTTATAGAATTCTCACTCTTCCCTCGTTGCCAAATGCAAGCATTCAGAATTCATGAAACTGAAGTCTAAAAACAAAACAAAACAAAACAAAAAACCCAAACTTCTGAAGAATGAAAAATATTTGTAATGTGTACAAGTTTTTTTTAAATTATTTTTATTTTTTTTGTTACTCTCAGACAAGATTCTGAGGAAAGTGTCTGATCCCAGGCATATACACTTTGAAAAAGATAACCAGTACTTCAGTATATGCCACGAACTGGCAACACTTAAAACTTTTGTTCTTCCGTTAATAATCTTTTTAAGGAATCTTACTGCTGGTTGGTATTCCTTAGGATATGAAATAAATTCCTTGTCCCACCAAACTTCGGTCACTCAAATGCACTGTTACATTCTGTGGTTTTTAAGCTAGACTTGTGAGTATTTAGGCTTGCAAACTTTGCACCTCTTTTAAGAACTCCTCTTTTTATCATATAGAACAATCAGAGCACAGAATATTTATTTTATTTGTCCTCTGCTTAGCAATTGCCTTGTGGCATGCCTTGAAAACTATAGTTAAATAATACTTGTTATTAGAATAATTTTTGGAGACCTGTTCATTCTGTGATACCACAATTTTATTTTATTTTTGTAGAACCTACCTCTTGCATGTACAAAGGCTGTACAATTTTGCTTTTTGTTATAAAGATAGGATTATGAAATAAAAGTGCAAACAGATATTCTTCTGTTCAAGAAAGATTTACCTGAGTCCACATGAATCAGAAAAATGGACAGAAAGTATTTTTGTTGGTGTCACAATGAACTCCAAAGGTAACTATTTAAATATCATCACCATTAAGAGTTTCACTTGTGGTTATTTTATCAGAAACAGCAAACGTCTTTGTTTCAAGGTGCAAAGTTATATTCAAAGACATCCTGGGGCAAAAAGTCTTGGCTACCTCAACTATGTTACCCAAGTCTTCAGTTTCCCCTTAGGAAAAACATTTGAGAAGCAACCTCTGTCTTTATTGACTGCTTTTATATCCTACACAGTAAAAATGACAGTACTGAGTAGATTTTATTCCAACTATAATCAAAATAAAGAAACTGTATAGTTGAGACAAAGGAATACTTCTTTAGGAAGGAGTTAGCAGTCCCTTTGCTCCTGCAGATTGACTGGGATTTTGGCATGGGTGAGGCATTAAGGGAACAAACTCGTCCATTTCAAATTGCATGAGAAGGAAATCCTTCCAGAACTATATCTGGAATAGTCAGTTCTAGTATCTGTACTATTATTGCACAGCCCATCTCAGGAGAAGGGGGAATGTAGGGTAAATGTAGGAACCTCCTTTTTTTTTTTTTTTTTTCCAATGGTGTGTGACCAGAAACCTTAGCTCTGAATACACAAGAACATTGGAAAAGTGTGATTTTGATCCGAATCAGGACATTTTTCCTAAACACAGCTACAGTTACGAAATGTTTTCCTAACACACAATAACACGCAGCTCTTTTAATAAGGAAGTGAAGTTTTTGTACAGCTCTTACATAGTGATCAGAAGTGTCACACTCACTTGGTCAACCTGAAGCTAAAGAACCAGAAGTCCCCTTAAGCAGAAAAAAAATCAGAAACAGAAGACTAAAGATTTGTTAGATGACTCCTACTTGTATCAGTAGCTTCCAATGTGCAGTGTACTTCTGAAAATATCGAACTCTATAAATCAATTTACAGCAGGGCTCATTAAAATGATGCAAATGGGATACAAACCCCAAAGTTATCTTATCTGAAACATTCTGAAACCATTGAGCTTACCTCCAGCTACCAAACCGTCCTCAGTTCTGAACTAGCGCCCAGCATTTACAACTGTGAGAGATAAACTTGCTAAAATAAAAGGCATTAGTCTGATTACCCAATACTGCACCAGTATTGCCATGGAACATAACCAATCAAATTTGCCATATTACCAACATTATGGGTGGATTCTAATAATAAGAAGAATGGGAATGTGCTTAATGTGCTTTTTTTTTTTTTTTTTTAAGCAAATCTGACCTGTGGATATTGTGAAGAAGGCTCTATGCTTTTATCAGTGTAGAAAAAGTTTCTGACTGATTTATACAAAAGCAGCTGACTTTAAGGCAGTTTAAAAAGATGTGTACTAATGGGTACTAAGAAAAGCCAACACAATCTACCACTACCTCTTTTGGAGAGAGTAATTTATGTATTCTCCCTGCAAAAATCAATGAACAAAATAACTTTAAAATCAAGCAGATTTTTTTTTTTTTTAAATCAAAGTGTTATCTCACAGATGCTCTCAGTGCGCAGCCATGTGATATAATGATAGTATGGTATCTTTTAATGGACATATGTTGCTTACATTTGAGTTGGAGAAGCAGCAAAAATCTGCAGGCTGACCTTTTAAAAATATTAGACTACAGCCAGTACTCCAAATAGTGTTTTTTGTATTCCTGGATCTTGAAAAAACTTAGCTGTGCCTTGGACGTGCAATTTGTTCCTCTCCTGCCATGCCATGGTTTCTTCTACCAGAAAAAATCCTAGATGCATAAATCAGCAGGAACCACAGCATACCTTGGGCAGCTCTCTCTGCTTTGAATGACCGGAAGACGAGGAGTACAGAGAGCCCCGCTGAGTGCTGCCACTCTTTTATACCCATTGCTTCTTCTGTTGTAATGGAGCCCCTTATGCCCTGACAGAGTCCCAGCAAAACATTCACTTTCCTTTCATGCCAGTCAGGCACAAAGCACATAAGGAAGAAGTGAAGAGAAAACAACCAAGAATAAGACAGTAGCAATTAGTTCAGGTATTTTTCACTCCCATTAAACATTTCAGAAGGTGACCCATGCTGAGAAATTGTCAGCACTTCACCGCTGCAATTATGGCTCCTGTGGAAATCTTAGTGAAGCTAATGAGTGCTTTCATGTACAGACGGTCTGTTGGACTAGTATCATCACTCACCACGCAGCCTGGAAGAGTGTCTGTAGCCATGACGAGCGCCCTGCCAGCCTGCACTACACCAGCACATCACAAATACAACACCTGCCCTGAGCTCCTCACAGTCCAGCTGTAGGCAAAAGAGAGGAGGAAGGAAGTAGTTCAGCACTATTTAGCTCCAGGACAGAGCTCAGAAACAGTGAATGATCATAGAGAAAGACTGTGGCAGAGTACAGAAGTGAATGCAGATCTTCCCAGGTGAAATCCAGGCATCGTGGCACCAGACTCGGTCGCTCCTACTCTTTGCCATGAGCAAATAAAGAACATTTTTAAGCAATACTGGCATTGAGTCTGTCCAGCTGCTATGCGTTCTCCCAGCATCTCTCTTTCATTATATGTTCTTTAATAGACTGCAAGTTACAGACTAATATGCAGGTAGCAAGAATGAATGATATAATTAGCTAGATAATTCTGTTTTTCTTCAGTAAAAGCTTAATAGTATGTATAAGAGAGTACTAGATTCCTTTCAACTGTTGTTGTTATTTGCATATGCTGAAACCACAAAGGACATTGATTATTTTAACCATGCTCAATTTGCCTTTGAGACAGACATTCTAAAAAGCAAAAGAGCTTAAACAAACATGAAAGTAATCTAATACTGACATAAACATGAAAGATAATAAGATTACTATGAATTGATCTAAATATTACTTAAAATAATTAGAAATGATTTTCTCATGGTAAACCATTTAAGTTAAGCTGCTTTTTAATGTTACTTAGAAAAACAAGCAGAGCATTACTTTCCAGAATTTTAGTGGTCGTTTGTGACATTCAGTAAAACAATAGGCAAATATGCCTTTCTCTTTATTGCTTTATATTTTGCCATACAGTTTGTAACCAGTTGTAGTCTAGTTTTGCACCAGCCACTTTTGTGAGGGCAGGATTGTTGCCATTTTAATACTGTATCATTTTATTACTTTAAATCATGAACTGATTTTTTTTTTTTCTTTCTTGGCACCATTTCTACTAGTTAACTTTATGAAAAGCAGTAACATGAAGGAAATAAGCCATGCTAATAACTCTTATGGTCACCAAACAAAAATAGCATACATAGAAAAAAATACCAGTTAAATTTCAGTGCTGTTTGTCAAATTAGCTGTGGGAGCCAACCCCCAAATTAACCCAGTTTGGCTTTGCTTTCATTGGCTCAGTCCCAAGTGAATTAGTGGAAGTTTGGGACTTGTAAGAAACACAGCATTTGTTTTTCTTCCTAATGATTATCTGAATTATCTCAGTAGAACTAAATTTTGGAAAGTAGGAAGATAATCTGATAAGATCAAGTTTCTCTCAAAATTTAAAGATCTACCCGGTGTTTTAACTAGTGTGGCAACTGTTTACTCTTCTAATTTAAGTTGTACTTCTTCTGATTATAAGGAAACCATAGATATAATCTGGATAATGTATTTTCCATTAATAAATTGAATGTTTCAAATGCTAAAGTGAATTTAAAAATAAATCCGCACCGGAAAAATATCTGGGTAGAATGGTAGAGATATAAGCAATTAGACTGTGTTTCGCATCCAGATCTTCAGTCTGGGTTTATGAGGTTTTCCTCTGCATGCCAAAGTCTAAGAAAAAAAGATGCATGACATTTTTGTTTTTAAGGTTTGCCATTTGTACATATTTATCAAGGTGTTTCATTAGATGTAATTTCTCTTCAGCTGCATTTGGAAGGCAGGTAGGAAGGGCTTGGAGGGAGATCTAAACAATTGCTTATGGACCATGGAGTACAGAAATAGTTAGAAGAGAGAGAGTTTTCTGAATTCAGTGTGAAAAGAAAGTACTTTGAAACATGGCAGCCACTGTTCATCTCTACAGGAGAAAGAATAATTGCTTGCCAGCGCATTCTTTCCCCTAGCTTGTCATTTGACTCATGATGTTGGGACTCCTCACAATGGACATTTGACTTCCCCAGAGCAAGAAAGACAATGGCTCTTAGGCCTCCTAAAAGCTCAGACACACCTTACACCAAGAGAACTTTCAGGGCAGCATTATCACAAAGGGAGCCCCATAAAAATGTCCCTTGAAAGAACTGACTTTCAAGGTCTGGTATGGAATGTGTGTGGCAAGAAAACCGGATGAGAAGACAGTGCCAGACACCAGAAGTGTACACTAGAAATGAAAGGGAAAAAATAACACTATGTTGCCACAGATTCATGGGGAGAATACAGAAAACACCATCTACTCCTTTAAGAGACTCAAATATAACATTCAGATTCCTATTCGCCTGTCTTCCGTCCTCTATGTTATCCCACCACCACCTTCTTTAACATTGGAGGTACCTGCATTTCTTCTGTATCAGTTTCTACCAAGGAAACTTCCAAGACCGCAGAATTTCATAGAGAAGGCCGACACTGTCTTGCTTGAACAGAGCTGTAATGCTACTTTATGCGCAAGACCTCACAAGCTTAAAAAGCAAAGTGTGCTCCTGCTCATCTCGCTTGCAAGGTCAAGACTTATCCAATGGCCAGGAGCAGGTTTTCCCTTTCACACCCATGGAAATGTGCTCTTTACTGCCTGGTGAATGGAGTGCTTATCTTTTGCGTGAATTAGGATCAAATCTCAACTGTTTCTGAACACAAATCTCCCACAAGGTGACTTAATCCTTGGGCTAGTGAATAGGTACCTCTTAATCTCACCTGCTGGAAGTGCTCTACTTCCAGTACATAATTAGCATTCATCTCAGCAGGGACCGTGACTGGATTCTCCCACATCCCAGGGAAGTACCCTGACCATTGGACTGTAGGATTCATTTGTGACTCTCCTCTCTTTCTTCTAGCCCAGTGAATATTTCTTTATTTTTATATACAGGCATACAGACAAACATACACAAAAGCATATATTCATGCATCTGTAGAATAATATATATAATTACAGCAATACTTGCCTGCTTTCTACAACAGGAGAACTGCAAAAAATCTTACAGATGTCTGGCAGAAGTGGACTGTGTTTGTTTAAAAAACAAAACAAAACAAACAAAAAAACCTAAACTCTAAATTTTTTTTACCTCACAAGTGGCTGAAACCCATCTTTGGCCTATTGCAATGACTCCCAATATGTGTATATTGAAGTTGTGCAAAAAATCCTAAACAACAAGTAACTCCCTGGGTTTCCGTTTTTGTTACAAGATCAATGCTCAGTTCAGGTTCACTGAAAGGACATTACAGCCCTGGAAAGTCCATGAGTGATGTGATCAACATTTGCTTCCTATTTAGGGATTACTACCATTGTAGCACTCCAAAGATGTAGAGCTGTTTCAGGTAGACATTGCTAAATGAAGACTGGCTTTATGTAGGCAAAATACAGGGAAAGATATGGAGACAACAAAAGTATTATTTTAAAGTGATTGAAAATAGTTTAGCGGAATGATGCTTATGTGGGAAACTCCAGAAGGAGCAAGTTGAATGAGGTGACATTTATGGTACCCTGTGAGATCTTAATTCATGTGTGCATCCAACCTGTGGTCTGACTGAAGCAGTCTGATGAAAAAATACCCTATCACTATGTAATAAAGGTCTATAGCATAATACAGATTCACAAAGGGTCAAATTAAATTTGCTGAGATACTTTCTATGTTCTCCCTTCTGAGATGGAGCGTGGAGCCCTAAGAATATTTTAAGATAAAATTTTCTATGTATAATTACTTAAGTTGTTTTTTTTTTTTTTTTAAAGAGAGGTAAAAATCAGCTGTTTATATGTAACAGTAATTTCCATGTAGAAGCAATAGAGTTAACTGCTGCATTTGGGACATTAAAAAGAAAACAAAAAATTACTACTTAAGCTAAAGGTGAAACTACTGTAAGCAAATGCAGAAGACAGTTGCTATCTCAAGGTAATCTTGTTATAAATCAGCTTTTATAAGAATGGGCAACCTAGCAGCTGCCACATATCCCAGAACACATCAACTGATATGGTAGCACACAATTAGAATTTTCCTTAGGAATCCAAAGTTAAGAACAAAAATAAGAATTTGCAAGAATTTGTAACTCAGTTATTCCTGTGTGTAATATCATGAAGAAGGAGAATTTGCCTCTTCAGCCTACTGGACGAGTTGACTTTTGGTTTTCAGGGTTTTTTTTTGAGGGGAGTGTCGGAGGGAGTTGCCTTACCTTACACAAAATATTCAGTTGCCTGCCACTAATAAGGTAAATTTTGATAATTCTTTCTCCAAAATGATATTCTGACATACCCACTGAATGAAATGAACTGAGACAGTGTGAAAGGGAGTTCCTGTACAGTTATCATGGAGGGACACTGAGCAGCCAGGCCTGAAATGACTGCATTTGGCTAGTCCAGCCGGCATCCCCGCTGCACAGGAGAAAGAATATCTGCCACTTTGTTGTGGTGGAAGATCTTTTGGTTCTATCCTGTATCTTGGCTTTGTAGCAACTGCTTAGGAGCTTTACTGAGTCTGGCACACACCAGAGCACACAAGGGATGCTCCCCTTCCCTATCCTCTTAATCCAGCTCCTTTCTTTAGTCAGAGAACAGAAGAGTAGATTTGTCACTAAAGGAGGTACAGTTTGCCTTCAATCATCTCAGAAGAGAGCTACCTTTGAAGCCTCTGTTTCTTTATGCCCCTGGCAGAAAATAGTGGATAAATTTAAACTAAGAAATGAATTCCTGCTTATAACTGTTATTTGATAAATCTTATTATTCTGACTATTCAACAAAAACCACTCCTGCACAGTAGTTATTATTCTCACACAGTTCTAATCCATACCATGTAGCCTTTGTACACAGATTAGTATTTTATTATATCTAAATGAAATATTGTTTGTATAATCTAATTAGATATTTTGCAAATAAATACATTCTGACCAGATTTACACTATCTGAACAGTAATATAAAGGTTTGAATACTTAAAGAATAAAATGGTTACTTATCAGAAATTTCTGTTGTGTTGATTAAATATCCATCTGGCTTTGCAAAAACTAAAGAACCATACTTTGTCTCCTTTATTTGTATCACGTTTCCTTTCTGTAAAATATTTTGAGAAGATGCATGAGATAAAATAACATTACATGATGGGTATTTATAATTCAAAAAGTGTCCTGCTAATGCTGAAAATATTGACATTTCTTCCAGAGGTTCTGACAGAAAATACAATACACTGTTTTACATCAGTTGAATAATTAGAGATTATAATAATTCCTGCAAGCCTTTCACAGGCAGCAAATTCAGAGAAAATCTCAAAAGATGAGATTTGCGTAAAGGTGTGTGTCATGACATGCTAGGTGCCTTTTCTCCTACAGCAATGACATACCAAAGAAAAAAATCAAAATTCCTCTGGAGAAAAGTGCTGGCAGTGCTCAAGCACACATTGAGAAAGCCCAAATCACAAGCAGAGAAAGGTGTTGACAGTGTGCTCCACACCGTGTAGGGGATGTAGTTTATGAAGACAATAATGGAGTATTTAACATCTTTGCACTCAAATCTGGTAAAGGAAGAAAAATGAAAACCACTTGCAAGGATTTACGAGGTCACTTCTAAAATTCTTTAGCAAAAATAATGTATTTGAAAAGTCAGTGACTTAATGCCATTTCCTTTCTCCTTCTTCCCTTTAATATTGTGTATATATTTTATGTGCATTTTATATACATTTGTCAGGAGAATATTAATGTTCTGCTTTATGATTACCACCACCTTTCTAATCATTGCTTTTTATTATTCTTGTTCAGTACAGCTTAGCTGCTGAGCATGAGCAATGAAATGGGGGAAAAAAGAAAAGCAAATACTGTATTATATCATCATCTGGGGAGCATGATTGTTTCTGCTGTGTTAATTTACACTAAAATCTATGACCCAGTGAGTCTGATTGATTGCCAAGGGCAGAAATCCAGCCCCTGGCCTAGTTTATTTTGTGAACTGTAGCCTCAGATATCGCTGCAAGCCACAATGATATTGATTTGATATACACTAGATGGTTCTTTATGCTCTTTGGGAAATTTATTGTGCAGAGTCAGAGCCCAGACAGATGGGGAGAAGCAGCTCTTTAAATTGAAGAGGGTTATCATGGTTTGACTCCCAGGTCACTCGGGTTACCAAGCGGCCTGAGCGTGGCTGGGTCGGAGCAGGCTCGAGGGATTTGTGCTCATCAGTTTTGAATGTCAAATTTCCTCGCCGGACTTGAGTTATTGTTAATAGGAACTTGCTTGGGCCTATAACATTTGGATGGACTATAAGTTAAACATCACAAGCCTTCCTTCACATCGCGGTCCTTTAAATTATGGCCGAGCACACCACCTTTGCTCTGGATGTTTAGCAGGAGATGGCTGCGTGTTACAAAGGGACTTGCCTCCGAGGTGGACCGCATTGCTACAGCTGTTATCTGCAGAAGGGCTGTAACTGTACGTTCCCTGCTCCAGATCATGTCACAGCCTTGTCCAGTGGCCTCCAGTTGCTGGCACGCCATTACCGCCTTGTTTTTTTACAGCAGATATTTGATGGCTGCTAGTTCTTAGCATAAAGAAAGTGGGAACACAGCTCTGCTTTTCCTAGAAGTTAGGACTTCTCCTCCGAAGCGGAAGGGAGAGGAGGTCTGGGGTGACATCTGGTTGTGGAACAGAAATGAACGGTGCAGTGGAAAATCCTGTTCTCTCAGACTATGAGTGAATGAAGAAAAGAAAGGTGCTTCCAACTTGGGATAAAGCATTCTTTCAGATGTAAGAGGTTTTCCTACACAAAACAAGGCCAGGTCTGCCATGGTTAGCCCAAGTCTCACCAGCATTTTCACTAAAGCACAGCTAATTGTTAACCAATATTTCATTCTCAGTAAGTGCTGAAGAGACCAGGGAAAATAAGATCTATGAATTTAAAGGGACAGATTATGTTGTATATCATACTAACTTTTTAATTACCAAAGAACCTTTTCATGTTTTAACAACTATTTCAACAGTTATAAACTGCATACAGACCACATTTCCACACAGTATGCTTGCATCAGTGTGTGAGTTTTGTGTTTCCTTAGAGATCAAGAAAAGGATTTTCAGCCTGATTCAGAGAAGCAGGGAATTAACCCAGAGGTAGTAAGTCCCACTTTTGTCCAAGAGATGTGGTAGGGCTCCACGTTGCCATTACAATGAGAAAGATAATACTGCTCCCACTTTTATGAGGAGCAGCTGGTCTCCCTACGCACAAAAATTAATAGTACTTCTTCAAATAGCATATGATTTATATAGGAATGGGAGAAAGTAGTGATTATTTTTCTTAAGTAGCTGTTTCCTTTTCTTGGTCTGATTTTTGTGAAACCGGGACTTCATGCTTTTAAAGAGAAGATTCCCACACACTGAAAGTGCAACATTTATTCCATCAAAATATATATATACATAATACACCTTTTGGAAACACATCTATTCTATTCCATGTTGCTTACCTAACCAAAACAAAGAAATCTCAGGAGGTTAATGGTAAATGGCTTAGCCTAGCCTTTTGGAATCTGTTCTTGGCAATACACTGCAGCTTTAGCTGCATATTATAGATATACTATTACCATTTAAACATAATACTGCCTGGCTTGTGGTCTGAGATTCCTGGGATTTTATTCTTCATTTGAAGTGAATGTTAATTGAGAAAGTTACACATTTATATAGCTCCTGAGGAGTAACACCCATTTCACCTATCTCTCTATTGTAAATTAATATGTAGCAGATGGTGAGCTGAGATAGTTTGACAGCCTACTTACAGTACCATCACTTTAACCTCTCTCTGAAAAAAAAAAAAAAATCCCATTAGCTTTTCTGCTGTTGGGCTCTTAACCCCCCAAAGTATCCTTGGTTATCATATCATGGGATTTTCTGCTATGCCAAGGAAGAAAATAATTAAAGATACCCTCTTCCATTTAAATGCTTGTTCTAATTTTACTGGGCATATCTCTTCCTCTTAACTTCTCCAATAATTTCAATTTAAATCTTCATTTAGAATGAGATTTTTCTTCCAAGGGGGATTTTTTTTTTATCTTCAGGGACAACTTAGCACACTGCAGATGCAAACACAGAAGCCCTTCCATATATTATGATTAATGTGGTGTAAGGAGCTCCCCTTGCTAGAAATGCAGAATCAAAGGAAGCAGAGCCCATAAGTAGAATTTAAATTCAATACACATTGGAATCTTATGGTTCAATTCAAAGTGGCTCTAAAGGAAGTAATTAGACATTCACCAAGCCTTTCAGTAAGAAACAACTTTCTCTAAGAAGGGCCTGCTCAAAGTCTTCATTCAAAGTATTCAGTTACTTTTTTTCCCCTTCACTCTTTCTAATAAAGAAGAAGGATTTTTTTAAGATTTGGGAATCCATGTTAAGAGCTTTAATTTTAAGTCTCCTTTAAAGGAAATGGGTTAATTGAATGTTTTATTCTGATTGGCTCACAGGAGTATTTTATTTATTGCAGAATATAAATTTATAGATCATTATCAGAGATTTGCAAGAACACTGATAGTGCATATTTAGAACTCTTCAAGTCAGGCTGAAACAAGATATTGTTCAGTTTTATAGCATTGTTCACTTGATGTTGTATGGATTTTTTAAGTCAAATGCTCAATGACTCTGGAAATAATATCTGGCCTGGAAGTCTCAGTTTTGCAAGATAACAAGAATGTCCTATAACTTGTGGACTTGACCACATAGGATTGACTCCTTAGGCTAATACTAAAGCCTCCAAAATGTTGCCTTAACTCTTTTACATTTTACAGCAAACTGGATCTGTACTTGGAAAAAGTGTGATTTCTGTTCAAATCTCCTATAACATGAGAATGTGAATGGGTCACCAGTGGAAAAACAATGACATTTGGAAATTGTCAGCTTCATCATTCAGCCCATCTCCACAGGTCTTCTTTTCTTTGACAATTTTAATACAAACACACATGGGTGTGCACACAGTGCTCTCTCTCTTTCTCTTTCTCACAAATATGTATAAAAAACACATGCTGACATACACACACATACTAGAATACTAACTCTGTGTCTTTCACACATAATGATAAGGAATTCACATTAAAAATAACTCCAACACTTTTTGTGGGACGTGTTTATATTTCTCTTTTCCTTTCCATTTGTGAGTGCACGTAAAAGACCTCTGCTACTGTGTCCGATGTCTGGAAATCTGGGATGTTCCAAGCCACTTCTACATCAGTGCCATCTAAGGTGGGCCAATCAGGAGACTCTGCTCCATCGTTATTATTTTTGAACTGCCTTGTGGATCCACTTTTTCTCTGGATAGATATTCAGGCAAGAAAGGGCAAGAGGATTTATAAACTGAATTCAGAGGGCACCAAAACCAGCTCCAAGCCTTATAAATTTCATGGAAAGATTGCAACTGCTATTCCCAATCAAGCATTGCAAAGGCACAGATGAGAGCAGCTGGCCTGGGAACTGGAGCGATGCAGAGTAGTTGTGAGCCTCAGATTGGGAAGGATGAATTTTACCTCACCAGTCCCTTTACGCAGCCATTGCACAGACCCCAATTACTCTGGCTTCATGTGAGTGCAGGGGATTGAATTTCACCCAGAGTCAGAAATACAAATAAACATTTTATTAAATAATTAGAGCCCATAATTGTGGATTACCTTTCATTTGTATTAGAGGAAGACATGGTATTGTTAGATCCCCACAATGTTGTTTGGCATTTACGTCACATCTGATTTCTAACTGACATTTCAGGATTGTTTATCTTCTTTCCTTCTAGATTTTTTTTTTCCATTTAAATTGATTCCAGATATCAGAAATATAATTAATTTCCCCTCACCCTATATTGAGATAGCAGGCTGAAATAGCAGACTTAGCACACTTTAATTTTGTTTCCACTAAGAAAATACTTTACTTTTTAAATTGTTCATTTTTAATACTTTCTCTTTGCAATTCTGAGTGGTAACCAAAACATTTTTTAGTTGTTTCCTCAATTTTATATACTACAGAGAACGTCAGTAATGTCCCTTAACACACAGCCAAGTAACATAATAAAGCCCCCATCATATTTCAGTATAGCAATGTCAGCAGGAGGCTTAAATATGACTTTGAAATGCTTTAAGCCTCTTGTTTTTAATAAGGGAAATAGGTCATGAGTTTTAATAACACTTAAAGTACTTGTGGCTGATTTAAACTTTATTCCTTATTTGAAAAGCTTAATTTGGATCTTGATTAAAATTTTTAGATGAAGCCTGTTAAAAGATTTTGAGCTGCTGTCTTTTACATAGGGCTGGCATTGTAAGTGACCAGGAACTAGGCAGGAACAGGGACTCAGTTACTCTTGGGGAGAGAGTGGAAAGATCTGACCATTTCCTGGAAAAATTGCTCATGGTCAAACCTCTTCAGAATCTCCTGGCTGGAGGTGAAGATGGTGAGTTGTCTCCTGCTGTCAAATAGCACAAGCTTGTGCACTGCAAGCTGAGCAAAACAATTTAAAAGAGACAAATAATGTATTGTGTGGCTTGTGCTTAAGACCTACAGGGTTTTTTAAGCACTTGGGCTAAGACTTAAACCCAAGAAATAGACTGAAGAAACCAACCAAGTCCCCCAGTCCTACTGTTAGTCTTTTAGAATAAAGAGTACATATAATTTTTGATGAACTCCAGTATTTGTCTATTTTCAATTTATATTGCAAAGAAGTGCTAGAACAATTCTACCGGAAGCACCACTGACAACACTTCAAATCCCCACACAGATTTGAAAATACAATGTTTTTGATTAACTGTGGTGGTTATTCAGAGCTGCATTAATTGCAGTTACCCGACAAGAATGAAATCCTTCTCATACAGGTAAATCAGACTCGAATAATACTATCCTCATCATTGCTAAAAGCATGAATAAATGCATTAGGCAAGTGCATGTAGAATTCAGATACAGTAAGAACAGAAGGGCCCAGTGAGATGTTTTGGTCTGGTCTTTTCGGTGACAAGCCACCCCTGAATCACCTCATTTTGGCTTCTCTCTCTCTTTTTTTTTTTTTTTTTTAAATCTAATAAAATAAGAAGCAAGACACCTAACAGAACCTCATATTTTAGAATATTGGTCATTAGCAAGTCATTCCTATATACATACATATATATTCACTACTGAAAATGTTTTTTTTTTTCTTTTTTCTCTTAATTCATTAAGGTTTAACTTCTATCCATTTGATCTTATTTTACTTCTGTCTGATAGATCAAAGAGCTCTCTCTTATCAAATTTCTGTTCGTCTTGGTACAGCATTATACTGGGAACTCTTGTTCAGCTGATTATCTCCCATTGACCTTGCCTTCACCCGAGGAGTCCTTTTCATCATCACCATTTTATACAGGGCAGTCCCCCAACCTGTAAATATGCCCTTCACTCTTTGTGAGTACATGTGGATTTTTACAACTGGCTACATTAAAATGACCCTGGCTTGCCAAGCAATCCAGATTGCTGCAGCAGTGACTTGTCTTCCTTATGATCTCCTGTACCTGAAGCCTTTGTGCCATCTGCAAACCTTATCAGTAACTATTTAAAGTTGTGTTCTGCATCATGGATAAAAATATAAATAGAATAAAGTATAAAACTATTTTTTTTTTCAGATCCCATTTAGAAACACAGCCATTTGATGATAATTTCTGCTTAGAAGTACTTTTTAAGACTTACTGGCTAGCCAGTCTTTAATCCATTTAATATATGACATGTTGATTTTGTATCGCTCTCATTTCTTAATCAAACTGTTGTGTGGTTATAAGTGGAATGCCTCACTGAAATCTCAGTACTCTATATCAACTTGATTATCTTTAGCAACCAAATTTGTAATCTTATTAAAAATATATTAAGTTAGCTTGATAAGATCTATTTCTGGTACACCCATATTGACTGAAAGCAGTTATTTTACTCTTTTGATTCTTTATACATCAAGTCTCTTATCATCCATCCCATCATCTTTTTCCAGTGCTATTATGATAACAGCATGCCTGCAGTTACTGATGTCATCCCATTTTTGCTTGTCAAATATCACTACCTCATTGGCTTTTTTCTAGCCTTCAGGAAATTTCTCAGTATTTTAAGAATTACTGAAAAGCAACAACAATAATCCAGACAGTTAATGCTTTCAAATTCTTGGAAGCAAATTATTTAGATCTACTGATCTCAAAATGCCTAACTTTAGAGGCCTCTTAGTAGTCTCTTTCACTACTATGAGAATGAAAAATATGTCATGATCATGAGCATAAGATGACTAATACCTCATCCTGTTTCTCCTCACAATACAAAGCACTGCTGTACCAATATTTTACACACCTCCCATTACCATCTGATAATGGCTCTGTTCCTTTACTGGAATTCTCTTTATTCGTAAGTTGCTTTCAGACAAGCTCTTCTGTCCTGTCCTTAGCCTATCCTTTTATTCTTTTGCTTCTCTCAGTTTTGTGCAGTTCCTAGTTTATAACCATTGCTGTCTACTTCTCCTCCCTTTTACTTTCATCTCGTTTCTATATTTTTTTTTATTCCCTTTCTTTATAGCTACCTTTACTTCCCAACTAAACCAGACTTTTTAAATCTGTGTAGCCTTTATTGTCAGTTATGAGATTGTGGCTTTTTGAACATCTAATAAAACATTCTTAAACAGTTCCAAATTGTCATTTACATTTTTCTGTTTAATTTCTTTCTCTGGCCTAGTATGTCTTGTAATTATTTTCAGCTTTGTGAAATGGTCCTTTTAAAGTACCAAGTGCGTATATTGCCTTTTGGATGCACTCCTGAGTAGTCCAGCCAGCCTGTCTCCGAAAAGACTGATTCTCCTTCTACTGAGATGGAAACCATCCAAACTCAGCAGCCTAATATCTCCTCACAGAGAGTGAAGCAATTTTCTGAAAAAAGAAAACCTTTTTCTTATGCTACTTAATTGATTAGCTATTAAAGTTATAACTGGAAATTTGTTGTTTTCAGAATTTTCTGCTTTGCATTTCCTTTCTCTTTTGATACAGGATATATTTTCAGAAGAAAATGTTCTCCTCTTTCAGCTCTTGCCTTAGTACCATTAAGAGGTGGCAACCTGGGAAGTGACTTGTCTACAACAGTGACCATTTAACTTGCAGGATTCACTAATCTCAGAGTCACATCTCATCTCCTGGCTCTCCTCCAGATCTATTTTAATGCAACATGTCCGATGTGAGTCTCTTAAGAAGAAAATTCCTAACTAGAGCCATTCTACAAATCATGTCTGAATTTTATGAATATCATTTGGTGGACTGGCTTCTCAGAGGCTTTTCTGTAGTTTCCATACTGAGAAGATGAGTGTATATTTTTAGTCACACTGGGTTTATTCTGGGACTCCTCTAGTGTGACTCAACTCTGGGTTAAGATTCCTAAGTGTAGGAAGGAAAGTCCACATGGAGATGTCTAGTTGTGCTGCAGGTGTCTGAAGCTCCCACCCTAGTCCAGCCAGCACAGCCAGTGGAGTCCAAGGAAGCAATTTAGCCCACCCTAAAGAATCTCTGTCTCTTCCTAGAACTAAATAGTTAGAACAGTATATTAAAAAAAATGAAATCCTGAGATGTCTGGAGGCATTTCTGAAAGTCAGTGAAAAATGACAGAGAAGACTTGGAACTGTTTTAATGTTATCTTATGGATAAACTCAGGAGCAAGAACTTCCTAGCTCACTCACAAACTTGCTCAACTTATTGCAATCTCTTGATTTGACAAAAGTTTCAGTGCAGGTCTATGGTAAACACCACACCTTCAACACCTGTGGGATTTTAGTGGTCAAGAGTATATCCATAAAAGTGGTTACAACCATGAGGTGAGAAATGACATGTCAGTCAACTTTAATAATACTTTGCTCTTGACCTACATTGCTTATCAGTTACTTGGTAGCAAGACAAACTATTAGTGTGTTAGGGGATCTCAATTTTAATTTTAATTATAACACAAAAACAGCAAGTCTAAGACAACGTTAATGAAGTTAGCATCACGTTTAGTACCTGAATGCTAGCATTATTCCAGAGCCTATTCACATTTTCTCTATGTTGGGATTTGAGGAACAGCAAGATTGGTATGGAACAGTTCCTTTTTGGAGAATCGCTGAAGGCGTCTAGTGATCTAATTGGCTTTCACTCTTTTAATAAACTGTATATGATACCATTTTTCACTCCCTAAATAAGAAAGTAAAATCTTCTATAGTATATTGCACTTTATTTAGCAAAATACATATGGAAGAAAAAATTGTGAAGCCAGGTGCAAATTTTATAATCACACTACACATTAAAGAGCCGTTTCAGTACCATTCTACTTCCTTTAATTTTTATGTATGAGGAATATATCCATAACAGCCTTATCTTCCTGAGCTTAATACCAGCCTGGAGACTGCACAACCTGCTGAAGGCAAAGAGATTTATTTCTCTGATTCCTAACTTAATGTTTATTTCTTTTCTGTACCTTTCAGGTCTTCTTTAACTTGATGATTTTAGTTGCCTGGTCTTCTGCAGCATCAGTCAGAATTCTCTACCTACTGCAGTTCCTTTGCATCTTTCATCACAAAAATTAGAGACTCACATGGAAAGTGCTTCAAACACAGCAAAAAGCCACTTTTGCGCCCTATCAAAACTGGAAAACTTAGTAGACCTGATGAAGTTACTTGGTCATTGATAGACACTTTAAGAAGCTTTCAAGAATTTTATGTTGATTTACATTCTTACTCTAAACAAAGCTCATTGTTAGGAATTTGGAAATCACACTTATTTTAAATGAAAACAACTGTGGAGACTGAAACAATTTCACTAGGCTGTGTAATACCTCACATGCTTTCATAAGCTGCTGTTCATTATATCATCACAAATATATATTGTTATGGAAGATACTGCTTCTTACTATAAAAGTAAGCTGAGTTTTATATGAGGAAAATCATTACCTGTAGCCAGTTAATTCATCCTTCTTTTCACTTCCAATCATTTTAGAATTGCTAAGACTTGTTTTTGCACAGTAGCATTAAAACCTAAGTTCCATTAAAAAAAAAAAAAAACAAAACCATAGAAATCTGTCTTATTGACAGCCAGCACAATTTAGCTTGCTCAACACCAGATTTGAAATTGCATTTGGGCACCTACTAATTGTATTAGTAGCCAGGTGCTGAGTTGGCCTGTCAGAAGCAGCTAAATACTGAACTCTAATCAAACAGACAAAAAACTCTAGAAGTCCCCTCCCTAGTCACATCAAGTCAAGATTCTTTTCTAGCTTGTTGATTGTCTAACGTATATAGTAGTCCTACAGATGTTTCAAAAGTTGAAAGTACGTATCTGTACATGAGAAAAAGAAAAAGCAGAAAAATTTTGGAAGTCTCAAGGTCTCTGCATTCCTCTCCAGTAATACAGAACATCTACAGAGATGGGCTATGGGACAAAGCATGGATGTCTCTGAAGAAACATGGCATTAAGCTAAAGGATTGCTCTTCTCCTTGAATTCTATGCTTGCTGAGGCAAACTCCCAGCCTGTCATTTGCAGGAGGATTAAAAGGATATTCCTGTTTTGAATCATGCTACTGAAAAATGTTTGACCTCCTTCTGTGTAAAAGTTGATGGATCATTCTTAATAAATCTGTTTCCAACTGGGCTACACAATAAGGGAGCGAGGGAAAGAAAGCTGGGGGTAAGCAGAGAGGGTACTACAGCATATGGAAAGTTTGTATAAAACTTATGATGTTAACATGACTTCTTTCACCTAAGGAGAACCTATAAACTTACCTATTTTCTCAGCCTACAAATTCCTTAGTGTATCCCTGGGGATGGCTGAATGGTTCAATTCAAAGGATTTTTTTAATTCTTGTAACCCTAATCTTCATCATTATTTCTAATTCCTCAGTACGAAACCAGAAATATTGATGATCTAATACGTTTTACAGAGCAGCACACAACCTTCTTTATGGCACTTACATCATTATGTAATATGTTGTAAAGCAACTTGTATGTTGTAAAACTCATTAAAAAGATATATATTTTTCTCTTAGCTTGAGTTCACGATGGCCAAAATTGAGGTGGAAAGCTATTAAAGTTCCAGAAATCCTAGCATTACACTTTCCTTTCAAATGTTCTTTTCTGCCCTCTTACTTGGTGTTTTCTGTCACATTTTCAGTATTTCTGATGTGGGCCTATTGAGAGGTAATTTCTCAGCACGGCAGCTGAAGTAAGACTCCTATGGGATTAGTAACCCAACCTTATAAATCGTTACCTGGTTTCTGTCATTTACCCTGATTTGGTCAGGACAGTTGCTAACTGAATGAAAGTGGCATAAGCCAAAGTGAAAGAAGAATGATATTGAAATATAATACCAAAATGTAAATGAAACTTTTTCCAAAAAGGACTGGACAGATTTAACACTTCAGCCTTTATTGTCAGAGCTTTATCATCAGTGCAGTACAAGCCAGTTTGTCTGGAAAAACCACAGACAAAGATAGTATGCTGAGCATTTTTAAAATTCATTTAGTGTTTTTAGCCTCTTATTGTTTTCAGTGCTTCTCAGGTTCCTCTGTTTGCTATCCTCTTGCATATTGTAGTATGTATATCTTGTGCTGACCTTGTGGGATTTTTGGCCACAAAAGTAGACAATTACCAGGGCACATGCTTACTGCTCTAGTGGTTGGGAAAATTAGGGACTATCATTACACGGAACTATCAGTAGAAATACAGTTCATTTCTGTTCCCTTTGAAATTGCGTGATTTCAGAAGGGCTGTGTTTCAGCCCTAGATTGTAATTTGTTGTGCTAAAAACGGCAACCCTGCCAACAGCACCCTAATTCATTTGTAATTTAAGAACTAGCATAGCCTCTCATAGCTAGCAGCAAAGAGGCAAATACTGCATCTACAAAGGCAGAGCAGGAGTCACTTGGCTGAGAGTAGTAGCCCCCTGCTCTCTGTGGTGGTCAGCCAGAATTGTAATGCAAACCAGCTTATATAGTCAACAACAAAATATTACTGTTGTGTCTTCCAGTTAATTGGGAGATAACCAAAAAATTAAAAGCTGTTTTACACTACTAATTTACATACCACTTCACTCATGTTTTAATCAGGTGACTGAGGAGACCTTGTCTTCATCTGGGCATGTAAATATCCTGTCACTATGTGAATATTACACTAAGTGGCTAGATCCTTTGGATAGACATTGAAACTGAGGCAACTCTTTTCATTTTCCCAAGTCTTTGCTGTTGAGATTAATTTCTTAAAGTCAGTCATTACAAACATAAACTCCAGGTATTTATGGAAAAGAAAAAGCCTGGGTATAAAGCCGGACTTTATGTAGGATTCCCCATGCTGGACTGGGAGATAAATGATTAAACATACAGCAGCATATTCAGAACAGGAGTGTTGTTTTTGTTTTCTGAGAAACATTGCTGCTGATTAAAAGCAATGCAGCTGCTTGGAGAGCTAAATAGATCCAATAAACTACAGGCCATACCCTCTTAGTGCTAATTAAGGTGTTAATTAAGAAATGTTATCTTGAGGAGGTCTGCTTGAGGGAAAGAATCCTTCATACATTTTTCTGTATCAGTAAGCTGAGGATAAGAGGTGGTAGTTTTCACTCCTAGAGTTTTTAGTAAGACATCTGATGGTATTTATTGTTTTTACTAAAACCTCAGCACACAGAGACATTTAACTACAGAGAAAACTCTGCTTATCATTGCATGAAGTCCAGTCTTTGACTGTAAGAAGAAGATGAACTACTTTGATGTTTTCTTCTGTCTGTTTTTTATTGCTCAACAGCACTCAAATCCAGTTTTGGGAGTGTGATGGTTCTCATCTACAGCTACCTCACTAGGAAGTGTGTTCTGGTAGTTTTCAGTCTCTCCTGCAGTGGAATGACTTGCTTCATGATGATGCAGGGAGAAGTGAGTATGAGGGAGATAACGTCTCTCTTTTCCTTCACATTCTGTAAAATCCGAGGTTTTTCTAGGTAAGAAAGACATAGATTTGAGAAGACAGCAGTAATGATTTGTTCTGAGCTTGCAAGAAAGAGACTCATTTTGTTAATTGGCTATGTAACATTAGGATTCTGGTCTGCACTGGAACCCTGAATTTAGGAGACAAACATATAATGGAAAAGATAGACTTTGCTGCTCGGGTGAGAGACAGGAGGTGACCACAACAAACAAGAAGAGCATACTATTCATATGTAGTATAACTTACCTAATAAATGACACCTGGCCCTCATGTTGAACTTTCCATTTGGGGGTCTTTCGCCTCCTTTACTTTAATAATTTCTCTTTAGTTTAATCCATGTCTGTCTCTAGTAACTTGACTGCAGGTAATTGGGTTAAATGAGATTTATGTGGTACAACTGAGGTTATAAAATGGTTCAAAAAGAGTTTTTACATATATGCAATGCCTTTAGGATGCCTGGAAAGAGGCTGCTAATTTGGAATTGAAATAAAACTGGTGAGTCTGCTCTGTTTCCCTAGTTAACATTATTTCCTATTACAAACTTCTTCATTGTTATCTAGTGAAAGTGAAGGAAAAATGGCCAGTCTCCTGTGTGAGAAACCTCACAGAGTGACCATCAGCTTACAAAAAGTTTAGGCTGAACCAGGTCTAGCAGTTTGTTTGCAAAGACACCACACTTGCAGATGAAATACCGCAAGTCTTTATATTTACTGGGAGGAGAGGAGTTGCTTTTACCAGTCCTTCTGTCCTTTGTGTGACTGTTGCTGTGTTAAGACGTCTGTTGAAGGATCAGGTCTTCATCCCCATCGATGCAGGTTGTGCATTAGGCTGGCCAGGGGCGCTTCTGAGCTGTGCCACGGGGCTGTTGGGGGGCCAGGGGAGCGTTTCCTGGGGGACTTGGCTGCAGCCCCACGGGAGGCAACTCATGGGAGAGGTTCTCCCGGTGCTGAAGAGCATTCTTCTATCAATTTAGAACAATGGTATAAGCTTATAATACTTGATCTGGATGACGGAAATCATTTGATGAAATGCCGTTTAAAAAGTTTTTTTTTTTCCCTCTGTATTGTTGGGATTTTTGTATCATTATTATTATTATTTTTCCTTCCCTGCTCTTTCGAGTGAGCTGTTGACGTTTGGGCTGCAGGGGGTGCAAGAGCTCCATTGAAGCCTCCGGGGCTGTGTCTCCGCAGGTCAGACCCCACATTGAATAGGCCTTTATCACTGCAACAGAGACCAGCTTCTCCATGAATCCAGCCCTGTAAGAGGGGATCAAATCAGCATGCATTTTGACAGTGTAAGCTGCAATCGTAAACTCAAAGCTGTAAGTGAGATCTCAGAAAAGGGAGCAAGCTTGTATTCATCCTGTGAATCTCCCCCCAAGAATACAGCATGCCAAATCGGCAGAATTGTTTCTGTTGATCGCAGGAAGAGGTCTTTACTCTGCATGAGAATGCCAAACTAGTTTCTTCTCCAAGAAAACATAATCAAGGAGTGTGTTAGCTGCATAGAAAAAGGAGAAAAAAAAAAAAGTATAGTAAAGAATAAGAAAGAACTGTTGATGAGGATTTTCCCTAGAATTATTCCAGCTAGTATTTCTTCTTGTCTGGGGAATCCTATGAATGATGTGTCTCTTTTTTTTTTTTTTTTTCCTTTGTGGTGTGCATTACTATCACTATTCACTTAATTTTACACAGTAATACACTTCACTTTTGAACTCAGTGTTTCAGTATGCCACTTAAGAGACTGCTCCATTTAAGTGATTGTCACTCAAATCAGTCGCATTGTTTTGTGATACACAGTCTTCTATGCTGCCTGGATTAGCCAGTCAGTGACAGTGACAAACATGCATTGGTTGTTGTTAGAGAGGGGAGTCTCACATGGGAAAACACATGTACATTCAGTTGGGACACATGCATTTCCCACCAGAGAGAGAGGGAGAGTTTCAGCAAACTGGCATTTATTGCTTGTTCTTGCATGCATGTTTTGTGTGTTTGATATCACAGCTCAACAACAGGAAATAAGGTATTGAAGAAATGTTCAGGCACGTAAAGATGTTGCTCCCAAAGGATTAACAGAGTTCCTTTGCAGTTAAAATATGAACTGGTTAATTTATAGCTATGCATTTTTTAACACTGAAATTAGGGTTAAGCCTCAAAATAACAGGTACAAAAGAAGGATCCAAATCTGTGCAGCCTGAGTTGGCAACGTTTCGAGGGAACTAAAGCCAACGGAAGCTGTGTGAGGCACTTGAAAAAATCATTTTGTTCCCACAGAAGTGCAAAAGCATCAGGGGAGAAAATGAATTCAATACTTCTATTTGACGATATATCAAACATACAGGAAGAATGTTTAAAAAAAATGTAAGTAAGACTTCCTCAATTAAACACATTTAACAAAACTGATACTCTTATGAGGGAATATTCTAGTAACTTCCTTAAATATTTTCAGCCTAAAAAAAAGACTGTTAGTGTGCTAACTTTAATATTTGTGATGATATGAAGTGTAATTCCTTCTCTGAAGTAAGCGAATTTTTTACTGTGTATCAATCCACTCTACTTGGATAAGGGGGAAAAATATCAATCAATTTCTCCTCACAGTTATTAGTAACTTTATTCCAGAATAAAATTATAAATTCAGAAAACCTGACAGAAATTAGCTTTCTGTAGGTAGACAATGCTGGTAGAATCATCTCTGCAAATTCCTACTGTCTTCAGTTTTACCAGGACGCCTGTTGAAATGAATTCCAAAGAATAAAACGGTTTTCCTGATCAATACAAGGAGGATTTTACTGTGATGTTATAAAAGGTCTGGGAAATTTTTGCATTAACTGCTGTAATATTTTCCTACTAAAAATGGAATCCTAGAAAACTGATCAGAGAAAAATCTAGGTGAATAGCTCAGATAATTTGTCCCCCTACTTTCCTCAGAGTGGAATGTGCTTTAGCGTATTTTTTCCT